>CM076574.1:411183710-411783710 GCA_034641835.2 Pinus albicaulis | reverse complement strand
ACCGGGGTAGCTTCAAGTAGTGTTTTAATCAAATACAATCTACGTGCCCAGATAGCCAACGATGATACCAGAAATATATTATTTTTTCCAATTTAGCTACAAGCCATGACCAACCAGCAATATGATAGTGAGATGGTTTTAATTTTTACTGAAGATATTTAAGACCATCCTTTAACTCTAGAAGCATGTATGGGAAATGTTGCAATTCCAAGGCCAATTCCTGTAGAGAACATCCAATTGTTGTTAAGTCAGATTTGTGATTATTGCATTCCATTCCAGTGGCCAGGAAAAATGATAATAAGATAGAAAAGAAGGATGTGGAATCCTCAATGGTGCCATTAAGGAAGATAAGGACATCATTCACAAAGAGAATGTGTGATATCGTGCAGCTCTCAGCGATTTTGATGCCATGTAGCCTGCCTTGTCTTCGCTCATCTGTAATCAATCAATTGAGAGCTTCCATGTTTGAGAGGAAAAGGAAGGGGGATAGGGGACATCCCTGATGGTGTCCCCTCTCGGAATGGAAAAAGGAAGTTGCATATCCATTAATGATAATATTGAAAAAGACATTGGTTATACAACACATTATTGAGTTAATAAAATAATGGGGAAACCTAGATGTGCCAGAAGCATACAAATGTTTAGCCAATTTGAATGGTCAAAATCCTTAGCAAGATCAATTTTCAGGATGATAGCTTTGAGGTTATTGATCTTGATAGAATGTAATGCCTCTTGGGTTGTACCTATGGCCTCATGGATCTGATGATGATGGAGAAAAGCAAATTGTTCACGCAAGATGTACTCATATAAGATGGGCTTAAGTCAATTTGCAATAATATTGGCAATGATTTTGGATATGCTCTTGTAAAGAGAGATAGGTCTAAAATCAGATAAATTGTGGGGGGAGTATGATTTAGGTATGAGAGTGATGAAAGTGGCATTGAAAGAGTCGTACACATGTCCCGAAAACTGAAAGTCTTCCAGCACATGAAGAATATCCTGCCCAAGGATATCAAAGAAATCTAGATAGAATTCAATGGGCCAGCCATCCAGACTGGGACTCTTGTCCTTCTTGAACCATTTTAGAGTGTCTTATATTTCCTTCATCGATACAGGTCCAGGAAGGTTCTCTTCCTCATGATGGTCCATGAATCGGGGGAATAACCCTGCAACTTTGATGATCTCAGCCAGAGAGGTTGTTTCGGGTGCTTTAAACAGGTGTCAAAAATGTGATATACCGAGGTTAGGAAGTTGGTGGAAGGTTTGCACCTTGTTCCTTGATTCATCTTCTAGTTCCCAAATGGTATTGATGGCTCTCCTACCATTCAAAAATTGATGATAAAATTTGGTATTACCATCCCCAACATTTAACCAAATAGGCCTACTCCCAAGGCACAATGTTTCTTCTCTATCCTTCAGGATCTGAGTTCTTTATGATTACAAATGCATAAGATGGGCTTTTGATGAATCAAATGTGAAACCTTTGTCCGCAATTTCTCCTATTGATTCAAGTTCCAGCTCAATATCATGAATATCTTGATCATCCCTAGCTTTATTCTCATTTTCCCAAGTCATAGTTAATTTCTTAACTTCGAGCATCTTATAAGAAAATGATGTTGAGGGGGATTGATCAGGCATAGGAGGATGGGAGGCCCAATATTGCGAGATCAAATTAATATTTTCCCCGTCCTTTAACCAATTCACATTGAATTTAAATGGGGCTTTAAGCTTATGGGTCTCCTCAGTGAGCTCCAAATATATAGGGGAGTGATCAGATAGACTCCCCGATCCCAACCACTGCCGGAATACAGGTGTGCTGGCCACAAGTGCCTCATGGATTATGAATCTATCTAATCTTCTCGCGAGAGAGGCAAGCCAAACCCTACGACTTCTCCAAGTAGGTTGTGGATGAGATGAGGGGATATCCACGAAATTATGATCATCCAACATGGTCCCAAAAGCCTTGGATAAAGGATCTATCTAAGCAGCATTTCCCCAGGATTTGGCAAGGCCAATAGATAAGCTCAGATCCCCTCCCAAAATGAGGTTATAAAAATTCATTAAGGAGAGGTTGAGAAGTTGTTCCCAGAAATTAGCTCGATCAGTGAAAGGTCCATAGATTCTCATAAGGTGAAAGTCACAACCAAGATCAGAAGAGAATATATCTGCACCAATGAATTCCCCCCCCCCCCCCTCCCCCGCCCCAAAGGTTGAGGAGTTTAACCAAACGTTGGTTAATGCCCATGGAATTACCCCCAGATCTCCCACGAGCGTCGAAGTCATGGAATATCCATCCAGGTCTAAGGGTTTGAAGAGCATGTAGAATTAGATCAGCAGGTCCAAGAGCCTCTTGTAGAAATATAACATCAATGAGAAGACTATCAAGTAATCTCCAAAGGGAAAGATTTTTGGCAGAGCTGGATAATATGCGATAGTTGAAGGATAGAATATTAATAGGGAAACTCCAAGGAGGGTCGTCTGTGCTCTAAGGACCCAATCAAGAGTGAGTTGTCGACCATCAACCACATCCTGTCCCACTTAGATGATGGCCTTAGATATAAAAGATTGTCTGCCTCTGGTAGATTTGGGGGGATGGGGAGGAGGGATGATGGCTAGCATGCCAGAGGGACCAGAGGATAATTTGGTCAGTGATCTGAGAAAATAGGGGTGACTTCCTTTGGAATATGATGATACCTCAGAAGCACATAAAAGAGATGAATGATCCAGAATAGAGGTGGGAATATCTGAGTAGGTAGAAGGAGGATGTGAAGGGGGACCAAGAATGAGGATGATAACCAAGGGAAAGAAATGGAACAATGCGATACATGACCAAAAGAAGATGCACATGAAAAAAAAGAGGATGAAATAGGGAGGGAATAAGGATTAGTCGAAGATAAATTAGTTGTCGTCGCACGAGATCTTGTGATCATGGGAGAAGGTGGGCATAGAGGAGCGAAGAAGGAACCAAAAACCGAACATTTTGTCCTATGAGAACCTCTGCTTGTGGAGGGAGCCTAGGAGGATAGAGGCACATGAGGAGCTTCAAAACCCATCGACACAATAGTAACATTTGACTCCTTTTAAGGTAGAATAAGTGGGCATTCCTTAGAGAGATGACCAACCAAATGGCATCTGCGGTAATGGAAGGGTACACATTCATAGTCCAGGATCTGCAGGCGAGAAAATTGTCTCCACCTAATGTTAATGGATTCTTCCAATCCCTCTCTGGTGTCCAAATGAACAAGAATACGAGCAATAGACATAATTCCAATAGCAGTCTAAGATTTATCATAATCCCAGTAGGTATCAAGAACATTTCCGATATGCTTGTATATTTCCTCTGACCATAGGTGGAGGGGAATTCCAAGGAGGTGTACCCAAATTAGACACACGCCCAGCTACTCTTGTTCTGGTTCAAATAGAGGGCTCCGTCTCTTCAAGAGGACTGATGCTTGTTCAATGTGCCAAAATTGGGAAAGTACCCATTGTCTTATTCATGTCGCTGGAAACTGAGGGTAAACCACACACGAGGCAGAATGAAAACCACAAGAAATTCCCTATCGAGAGATGAAGCCATGAGAGGTTGTATTTGTGTCTGCGCACATGACTCACTAATACCTGATCCAACGTCTCCATAACCTCACCCATTTGGAGACCAGCACCTAGCACTGGGTCAAGCTTCTTATTACTTGATTTAACACACTTTGATTTCTTAGGTATGCGAGAGGGTTTTTCCTGAGATGGGAGAGTTGAGCTTGCCACTACTCCTTGATCATCGATTTCCCTAGAGACTTCATCCAACTAAGGTTCCAGAAGAGGCCCATCAAAAAATCCAGAGGAGGGTGGGCAAGAGGCCGACCGATGAAAGTTAGGATGTGTGGGAAACCCTAGAGGATAGTTGGGGAAACCAGAGGATGTTCGTAATGACTGCTCATCATGAGGTAAAGGATCTATACTACCAATTGGGTGAGAAGGGGAGGAAGAAGTCTTCAAATAGTACGAAATGAATAAAATTGACGTTGGGGAAAATAGAGGTTGATCAGCAAGTGGAATGGAATCAGAGAAAATGGGTAGTGACTCAAATAGGGTGTTGGGGGGATTCCAAAGGAATTGGGAATGCCTACGACAGGGAGTCATTGAATGGGAAAATGGTAATCGCTGAAACCATATGCTCGCTTTTCTAGGAAGTAGGGAGTTGTAGAGACAAAAATGAGGAGGGAGAGGGAAGGTGTGGCGGGGAGGTCATCCAGATCGAAACCTCCTCGAAGGGATCTGAGGAATAATCCATGAGTTCCTCCTCCATCTCATCCAGCAGATAGGGATGGAAAACGAAAAAAGGCAACAACCTATAACTGTCGAGAATGATTGTGATAACCCAAGACGAAATAGATGACGACACGACAGTCCCAAGAAATCTTCAGGCAATAGGAGTGGAAGATTCCACAACCATCAAAACCATAACCATATGTGGTCGGGTAGGAGTTCAAGAGAGACCTCCTAATATGACAATTCATTTCATCAACACCATATATATGTAGCATAATCAATTTTTTGGCCGTGCGGTTTGTATTTGAGCAACATTTCAGTTTTCTCGAAAGGTTATGTTGTATTTATGTATGTACTGTTAATACTCTTCCTCTTGCCTTTCGGAAAACCGAGTTTGTATTTCACTTAGTGACCAGAACTTATGTTCTAGATTTATTTTTACTTATTTTCAATTTTTATAAAGATGGTTTCAAAATTACTAAGAAAAATTATACTCTTAATAATTTCGTTTTATATATGATTGCTTATTCAATGTTAATATAAATGTTTACAGTTTGGAATTTTTTCTCTATATAGTTCTCCTCAGGATAATTTGTAATTTGTTACATTTTGCTTCTGCAACTTTCTTATATTTCCAGGCAAGTTAATAAGATCTCATCTATCAATTGTTTTAGGTGGTTACCATTTTGTATTGGACACATCTTTGTAATTCTTTTTAAATAATACCCACCAGGGTTTCTATAATGAATTAGTTAAACTCATTCTTCTCAGACAATGAGTCGAGAAAGATAGTTATTTTCACTATTTCTCTTTCTCATCTTTCTAGATTCCTATATTTTTTTCTCTAAGGTATATGACTATCTATTCATTGGCTTACCATCCATTGGTCGGACTAACCTAAACCAAGAGTAAGTCCTCTCTGGTTAACAAGTTGTTGGTCATTCTTTCATAACCTACATGGATATCTCTCTGTCTACTCAAGCTTAACCAAGTATACAACTAACCTTTGTTATTTCATTCATAGTATTGATGCAGACCTCTCATATTCATTATTTACTATTATATGCATGTTAATATTCCATATTTAGAATTTACATTTTATAAACTGATAAGAAAACAGATTCATTATTCAACTCAAAATTCATAGGACATTCTTTTCAAAAACCAAAATAAAATACTTATATGATCTTAATGGATAATCCAAGAACTCACTTGAAAGAGTACCCTCCACCCTTCCAATGAGATTGAAAATCACGCCCTGATCTCCCACTGAGCTTCCCCAACTACCAAAGCAGTTTAGTGACAATGACCATTCAATTCACCTTGCAAACCTAAAGACCCTTCCGAGGTTGAGTATGAAGTTTTTCATTGTAGAATCTTCCACTAGGTCCAACTCAACTCAAGAATTTTCTTCACTTGCAGCATATTACTGCACTCATCTTGGTTTAGTCTCCTCCCTCCCTTTTCCTCTCTCAGGTGAAAAAAGTAAGCATGAAACCTCCCTCTTCGCACTGAGACCCATTTATCTCCAAGGAAGAGAGAACGAAGAATCATAACTGCCATATCTGACTATTTCCTCTTCCCACTGAGACTCATTTATCTCCAAGGAAGAGAGAATCACCCTCTTCCCACTGAGACCCATTTATATCCAAGGAAGAGAGAACCAAGAATCATAACTTCCCTAACTGATTTTTTCCTCTTCCCACTAAGACTCATTTATCTCCAAGGAAGAGAGAACCAACATTCATAACTTCCCTAACTGATTGTTTCCCCTTCCCTAAGTGACTTGTAGTTAGACAAATTCATTTAGGTCCTTCCTCAAAGTTCCAAGCCTCATCCACTTATTAACAAAATATTCATCTAAATATATTCATAATAATATTTTTAAAAGCATGTATATTAAAAGTCTCAAAAACTAAATAATTAACCCAAAGCAAAGTAAACAGAAATAGTAAACTTGTAATAACCAGGTGTTACATTTACATTATTTTCTCTAATAATATAATGTAATACTTTATTTATTGTTCTTTTTTATTTGTAAATTATATGGTGAAAAGAAACCATCTAACATATTTTTGCAAACAATTTATTATCCATCTAATTATTAATATTCTGGATTTTTTTTTTTCCAAAAATGCTTATATACATACGAAATTTGATAGGTTTTTTAACAACAAAAAGGCGTTATATTGAAATAAGGATAAGTTGAAAAATATTAACAAAGGAAGAAAAAAAACAAGAAAGGAAAGGACAAAAAAAGGGGACACACATCCAAACAAAGAAAGGACAAAGGAAAAAAACTAACTTCTTAAAATATTTTACAATAATGTCCTTGGGGTCTTGATTAAATGGTGATGAGGAGGGCTCTAATAGTACTCATCACAAGTTCAATTCCCTTCCACCATCTGGGTGATATATCTGGACATGTTGATGATGGAGTAAAAAATAAAGGAAAAAAAAAAATAAAAAAAAAATGAAAGGAACTGCCAAACTTATATATATATATATATATATATATTACAATAATAATGAATTTGTATTAAGAAAATTTACTCCCAAAATTTTTTTGGAGCCAATATATTTTTGTGGTCACTACTCAAAGTTTTATTTAATTTTTTTCCATTAGTATAGTTCTAAATATGCACAAGAATTTTATGACCATTGGAAAGAATATATTTTTGTGGTGGCTAATCAAAGTTATATTTAATTTTCTTCCATTATTGTAGTTCTGAATATGTGTGATGACCTGATTTTTTTTTTAAATTTCTAATATTATATATCAAAATAAAATATCATGTTAAATAAATATTTAAGTTTTATTTTAGTATATTATTTAAATATTTTAAATTGAGATGTTAATTTCAAAATTTAAAATAAAATAAATATATTTTTTAATGTTATTAACAAAATTTACATTCATTTAAATTTTATATTTAATAATTATTTACACTTTTCCATAAAAATTTATGATTATTTACTTTATTAAAAATATTTCCAACAAAATAAGTAATTTTAAAATTTAATTTCTTTTCAATTTTATTATTACAATCATATTCATTAATACTATCTTAATGAAAATAGTATTAATTTCTAGTATTATATATCAAAATAAAATTTCATGTTTAATAATTATTTAAAGTTTATTTTAGTATATTATTTAAATATTTTAAATTGTAATGTTAACTTCATAAATAAAATAAATATATATTTTTAATGTTATTAACTAGATTTACATTCATTTAAAATTTTATATTTATTATTTATTTACACTTTCAGATAAAAATTTATTATTATTTACTCTATTAAAAAATATTTCCAAAAAAAATAATAATTTTAAATTTATTTATTTTTCAATTTTTACGCCGATAGGCGTATCCCCCTATCGGAAGTAGGCTCTTTTGTGATTATTCTAATTAATCTTTTTGATCTGATGGTCTAAATTGAAAGATGCCGGTATATCCTAGTCATCGCCACTAAATCAATGGATGAAATTCAAAAAAGTAACTTCCTTGCATATCTAAATCACGTGTTTAAACCATAATTAAATTATTTTTTTACAAAACAAGATTAAAAATTTATTGTGCCATTTGTTGACCGCCACCTATCAATATTAACCAGTGATGGTTCAAACTAAAATGCCACCTATTTGATTGTTCAAATTCTCAATTAAACATACGCGCACCACCTATCAAATTAGAGTGAAGTGGGTAAATGAACGTGGGCGAAATGGAGAAAACGTGGCAGCTCATCCTCAAAGGTGGAGCGCGGAATGGGCCTTTTATCTTTGCTTGGACCAACAGGCAGCGCAGAAGTTAGATCCGTGGATTCCTCGGCCGTTTTAGTTAATTAGTGGTCCACCCTTCGTTTATTGATAGGGCAGCGGGCTATTTCTATTAATCAAATTGCATTAATTTTTATCTTGGTCGACGTTCTCATGCAACATTAATGTTATTCTTTTATTCATAATAACGAGTTCAGTGAAATTTTTAAGTGAAATTGAATTGGTTTTTGTTTATTAGGAATAATGTATAAACTTATTAAAAAAAAAAAATTTAAGTTTTATTTGGAATAATATATAAACTTATTCAAATTTGTTTTAATCGTAATTCTGAATTGTTATTTTTGTTTATTAGGAATTTAATGTATAAAATTATTCAAATTTGTTTTGATTTTAATTTTGAAACATCGAAATTATATAAAAATATATTTTATTAAATGGTCAGTCACACAATTTGTGTTGAATTTAGTTTTGTGAGATTTTAATTTCATATAAAGAGATTAAGAGAGTGTAAATTCAAAAATCCTTCAGATTTAAAATTGGTACCTAATTAATACCCTTGATCCTGTACCCCACTTGGAGGCTGATCCGATTCTTTTGGTATGGTGTTGGACGAGTGGGAGGAGAAGCGGAATTCAAGATCGCTCTCATCGACTGTCATGACGATTAAGTTTCCCACTTCGCAAGTGCTTCAGTTGGCCTTCTCCTCTTGTGCCCACGTTGATGCGTCGATGCTGTGGATTATGGTAGTCGCTGGCAATTCGGCATTATTGTGTGTTGTTTTTTTTTGTTACAGAGTATCGTGGGGCGCAGGCTGTGAACAGGAAGAACACCTCTAGGGTCTGGCTCAAGGGTGATTTTGAAGGGAACACTCCAGCCCGGCTCCGACTCTCAGTGTGCAAGCGATTATTACAGGTATTTCCTCTTCGTTTACTTTAATATTTTATATTAATGCAATGCGATATCTTGAATGTTGTCTATCTGCATTTTCATATGAATAACTGGGGTTCTCAGAAAAGACGATGTACCAAGCTTGATTCTCTCTATCGCTTTGATTCTTAAGGTCAGCAGATCCTCGCATTGCTAATAAGCTCTCATCCTCTCGCAGATTTTCACTGTGGACTAGTGATCCATCACTTATTCCTGATAACTTGTTATCTTCTCTCTGGCAATGATTTCGAACCCGGCAACTGCTTCTTGGTCCTGCCATTTTTTAAGTGTTTTTTCGAACCCCTGCAATGGAGCATAACGATGAATTTATTATTTGGATAAACACGTCATAGCTGAAATACCAACGGAAAATTTTACGAGGACATGTATAGGGTACTATTGCAGCGATTTTTTATTTAAAGTGACATTGTGCAATGGCATTGCACAGAATTGAAGCAGCCGTTACTGAGGGAAAACTCTGGAGATGGCGAATCAGTGTAGACGAGCTGCTATTCTCATTCTGGCATTTCTTGTTATCGTTGCAATCCTAGGTTTCGTAATTTCCACGACGCAGTCTTCCCGCTCCGTGAAGTTGATGAATCAGGGTAAAAGGGTTTTAATGGCAATTGTTAAATATTATTTCTTTATTCTTATAGGTTTCTTTCAGTTTTGGATTATTTTTTAATAGTGTTAATTTATTACGGTATGTTTATGCTAAGAATCAAAACAAATACTCAACTTGAAGTGAATTTAATTCGTTAAAGTGTAATATTTTTGTGCTATGGATTTTGTTTTATTTTAACATAATTCAAGACATTAGCTAAACTTTTGTTTTTATTCTTAAAAATATTGCAGGCTAAGACAGAGATACCCATGAGACCTGTACATACTTTACAAGATAAAAACAATCATATTTAAAATAAATCTCAAATAATTACGATCATTAATCCATAACGTTATATATTATCATACAAAATTTTAAAATAATATTATATCTGGAGTATATTATAATCAAATAATATTATATATTATAATCAGTTTTGGTCTAAATCTTTTGATTCATTTTGGGTTTAAATGTTTTGATTCATTTATAATTTTTTAAAATAAATTTCAAAGCTTATTAAAATTGCGGTGGTTGAATAATTTTATGTGATTTAAATCAAAATTTTGTAATTAAAATTGTTGAAAGAAAACAATAGATTAAAATTGATATTATAAATTAATTATCTTTTTTTCTCCAAATTTATTCAATTTTTTCATAATTAATATTTTGTTGTCCCAAAAAAATAATTACTAGACTAATTTTTTTTCTTCATAATTTTAATCATAACTTAAAAACAAAAGATAAAAAAAATAAATTATCAAAATCGATTGCATTAAATTCCTAATAAACAAAAAGAAAAATTCAGAATTACAATTAAAACAAATTTGAATAAGTTTATATATTATTCCAAATAAAACTTTAAAAAAAAAAAATTGAATAAGTTTATACATTATTCCTAATAAACAAAAACCAATTCAATTTCATGTAAAAATTTCACTGAAATCGTTATTAAGAATAAAAGAATAACATTAATGTTGCATGAGAACGTCAACCAAAATAAAAATTAATGCAATTTGATTAATAGAAATAGCCTGCTGCCGTATCAATAAATGAAGGGTGGACCACTAATTAACTATTGCAGCGATTTTTTATTTAAAGTGACATTGTGCAATGGCATTGCACAGAATTGAAGCAGCCGTTACTAAGGGAAAACTCTGGAGATGGCGAATCAGTGTAGACGAGCTGCTATTCTCATTGTGGCATTGCTTGTTATCATTGCAATCCTAGGTTTCGTAATTTCCATGACGCATTCTTCCCGCTCCGTGAAGTTGACGAATCAGGGTAAAATGGTTTTAATGGCAATTGTTAAATATTATTGCTTTATTCTTATAGGTTTCTTTCAGTTTTGGGTTATTTTTTAATAGTGTTAATTTATTACGGTATGTTTATGCTAAGAATCAAAACAAATACTCAACTTGAAGTGAATTTAATTCGTTAAAGTGCAATATTTTTTGTGCTATAGATTTTGTTTTATTTTAACATAATTCAAGACATTAGCTAAACTTTTGTTTTTATTCTTAAAAATATTGGAGGCTAAGACAGAGATACCCATGAGTCCTGTAAATACTTTACAAGAGAAAAACAATCACATTTAAAATAAATATCAAATAATTACGATCATTAATCCATAACGTTTTATATTATAATAAAAAAATTTAAAATAATATTATATCTGGAGTATATTATAATCAAATAATATTATATATTATAATCAGTTTTGGTCTAAATCTTTTGATTCATTTTGGGTTTAAATGTTTTGATTCATTTATAACTTTTTAAAATAAATTTCAAAGCTTATTAAAATTGCGATGGTTGAATAATTTTATGTGATTTAAATCAAAATTTTGTAATTAAAATTGTTGAAAGAAAACAATAGATTAAAATTGTTATTATAAATTAATTATCTTTTTTTCTCCAAATTTATTCAATTTTTTCATAATTAATATTTTGTTGTCCCCAAAAAATAATTACTAGACTAATTTTTTTTCTTCACAATTTTAATCATAACTTAAAAACAAAAGATAAAAAAAAATAAATTATAGAAATCTAATGCACTCCTTTTGTAACTCAATTTATGTAAAAAAAAAATAGTTTAATATACTAGATGTTCTAATTTTTTATATTACATATGAATCAATTTGAATGAATATAAATTTATATATATATATATATATATATATATATATATATATATATATATATATATATATATATATTATTGGACTTTTTTTTTTTTTTTTTTAGTTTTATAAATTTAAGATGAAATAAAATGTGAAGAAGCACATTTCAATAAATACTTAAATTTGTAATAAATTATAATGTTAGTGTTAATGTTTCATCTAAAACTATCTCCTTTAAAACTATAGAATCCATTAATTAATTTTATTACTTTCATTAATAATATGAAAATATATTTCATTGTTACATTTATGAATTTATTAAACATTCCATAATTGTTATAAATTATTTTTTGCATAATATAAAATAACTATATATTGAAACTCAACAATCTAGTTTTGGGTAATGATTTTCACCAATTCCTTTGGTTTATAATATTAAACCTTTGGGTTTATTAGTTTTTTTGGTTTATAATATGGATAATCGATCAATGTCATCCATGATCAATTGACACATTCTGACAAACATTTTCTCAATATGAAAATCACCCATGGCCAACCATGGTCATAGTTGGTCCAATGTCGCATTGTGACCCATGATCAAATGTCACATTCTGACAAATATCGTCTCAATATGAAAATCACCCATGGCCAACCCTGGTCATAGTTGGTCCAATGTCAGATTGTGACAACAATTGTGTCAATGTTTAAATCAATTCGCTTGGGTTCAGCAATTCCTTTGGTTTATAATTTTTTGGGTAATGGTTGTCCCTTGGGTTCACCAATTCCTTTGGTTTATAATATTAAACCCTTGGGTTTATTATTTTTTTGGTTTATAATATGAATAATCGTTCAATGTCATCCATGATCAAATGTCACATTCTAACAAACATTGTATCAATATGAAAATCACCCATGGCCAACCATGGTCATACTTGGTCCAACGTCGCATTGTGACAACAATTGTCTCAATGTTTAAATCAATTCCCTTGGGTTCACCAATTCCTTTGATTTATAATTTTTTGGGTAATGATTTTCCCTTGGGTTCACCATTTCCTTTGGTTTATAATATTAAACCCTTGGGTTTATTTGTTTTTTTGGTTTATAATATGAATAATCAATCAATGTCATCCATGATCAAATGACACATTCTGACAAACATTGTCTCAATATGAAAATCACCGATGGCCAACCATGGTCATAGTTGGTCCAATGTTGCATTGTGACAACAATTGTCTCAATGTTTAAATCAATTCCCTTGGGTTCACCAATTCCTTTTGGTTTATAATTTGTTGGGTAATGGTTGTCCCTTAGGTTCACCAATTCCTTTGGTTTATAATATTAAACCCTTGGGTTTATTAGTTTTTTTGGTTTATAATATGAATAGTCGATCAATGTCATCCATGATGAAATGTCACATTCTGACAAACATTGTATCAATATGAAATCACCCATGTCCAACCCGGCCATAGTTGGTCCAATGTCGCATTGTGACAACAATTGTCTCAATGTTTAAATCAATTCCCTTGGGTTCACCAATTCCTTTGGTTTATAATATTAAACCCTTGGGTTTATTAGTTTTTTTGGTTTATAATATGAATAATCGATCAATGTCATCCATGATCAAATGTCACATTCTGACAAACATTGTATCAATATGAAAATCACCCATGGCCAAGCATGGTCATACTTGGTCCAACGTCGCATTGTGACAACAATTGTCTCAATGTTTAAATCAATTCCCTTGGGTTCACCAATTCCTTTGATTTATAATTTTTTGGATAACGATTTTCCCTTGGGTTCACCAATTCCTTTGGTTTATAATATTAAACCCTTGGGTTTATTAGTTTTTTTGGTTTATAATATGAATAATCAATCAATGTCATCCATGATCAAATGACACATTTTGACAAACATTGTCTCAATATGAAAATCACCGATGGCCAACCATGGTCATAGTTGGTCCAATGTTGCATTGTGACAACAATTGTCTCAATCTTTAAATCAATTCCCTTGGGTTCACCAATTATTTTTTGTTTATAATTTGTTGGGTAATGGTTGTCCCTTGGGTTCACCAATTCCTTTAGTTTATAATATTAAACCCTTGGGTTTATTAGTTCTTTTGGTTTATAATATGAATAATCGATCAATTTCATCCATGATCAAATGTCACATTCTGAAAAATATTATCTCAATATGAAAATCACCCATGGCCAACCCTGGTCATAGTTGGTCCAATGTCGCATTGTGACAACAATTGTCTCAATGTTTAAATCAATTCCCTTGGGTTCACCAATTACTTTGGTTTATAATTTTTTGGGTAATGGTTGTCCCTTGGGTTCACCAATTCCTTTGGTTTATAATATTAAACTCTTGGGTTTATTAATTTTTTTGGTTTATAATATGAATAATCTATCAATTTCATCCATGATCAAATGTCACATTATGAGAAACATTGTATCAATATGAAAATCACACATGGTCATACTTGGTCCAACGTCGCATTGTGACAACAATTGTCTCAATGTTTAAATCAATTCCCTTGGGTTCACCAATTCCTTTGGTTTATAATTTTTTGGGTAATGATTTTCCCTTGGGTTCACCACTTTCTTTGGTTTATAATATTAAACCCTTGGTTTTATTAGTTTATTTGGTTTATAATATGAATAATCGATCAATGCCATCCATGATCAAATGACACATTCTGACAAACATTGTCTCAATATGAAAATCACCCATGGCCAACCATGGTCATAGTTGGTCCAATGTCGCATTGTGACCCATGATCAAATGTCACATTCTGACAAATATTGTCTCAATATGAAAATCACCCATGGCCAACCCCTCGGTCATAGTTGGTCCAATGTCACATTGTGACAACAATTAGCAAATAATGTTTAAATCAATTCCCTTGTCTACCATAATTCTTTTATTTATAATTGTATTATTATTCCTTTGTTCACCAATTCCTTTGGTTTATAATATTAAACCCCTGGGTTTATTAGTTCTTTTGGTTTATAATATGAATAGTCGATCAATGTCATCCATGATCAAATGTCACATTCTCACAAATATTGTCTCAATATGAAAATCACCCATGGCCAACCATGGTCATAGTTGGTCCAACGTCGCATTGTGACAACAATTGTCTCAATGTTTAAATCAATTCCCTTGGGTTCACCAATTCCTTTGATTTATAATTTGTTGGGTAATGGATTTCCCTTGGGTTCACCAATTCCTTTGGTTTATAATATTAAACCCTTCGGTTTATTAGTTCTTTTGGTTTATAATATGGATAATCGATCGATGTCATCCATAATCAAATGTCACATTCTGAAAAATATTGTCTCAATATGAAAATCACCCACGGCCAACCATGGTCATAGTTGGTCCAATGTGGCATTGTGACAACAATTGTCTCAATGTTTAAATCAATTCCCTAGGTTCACTAATTCCTTTGGTTTATAATTTGTTGGGTAATGGTTGTCCCTTGGGTTCACCAATTCCTTTAGTTTATAATATTAAACCCTTGGGTTTATTAGTTCTTTTGGTTTATAATATGAATAATCGATCAATGTCATCCATGATCAAATGTCACATCTCCGACAAATATTGTCTCAATATGAAAATCACCCATGGCCAACCCTGGTCATAGTTGGTCCAATGTCGCATTGTGACAACAATTGTCTCAATGTTTAAATCAATTCCCTTGGGTTCACCAATTACTTTGGTTTATAATTTTTTGGTTAATGGTTGTCCCTTGTGTTCACCAATTCCTTTCGTTTATAATATTAAACCCTTGGGTTTATTAGTTTTTTTGTTTTATAATATGAATAATCGATCAATGTCATCCATGATCAAATGTCACATTCTAACAAACATTGTATCAATATGAAAATCACCCATGGCCAACCATGGTCATACTTGGCCCAACGTCGCATTGCGACAACAATTGTCTCAATGTTTAAATCAATTCCCTTCGGTTCACCAATTCCTTTGGTTTATAATTTTTTGGGTAAGGATTTTCCCTTGGGTTCACCACTTGCTTTTGTTTATAATATTAAACCCTTGGGTTTATTAGTTTTTTTGGTTTATAATATGAATAATCGATCAATGTCATCCATGATCAAATGTCACATTCTGACAAACATTGTATCAATATTAAAATCACCCATGGCCAACCATGGTCATATTTGGTCCAACGTCGCATTGTGACAATAATTGTCTCAATGTTTAAATCAATTCCCTTGGGTTCACCAATTCCTTTGGTTTATAATTTTTTGGGTAATGATTTTCCGTTGGGTTCACCACTTGCTTTGGTTTATAATATTAAACCCTTAGGTTTATTACTTTTTTTGGTTTATAATATGAATAATCGATCAATGTCATCCATGATCAAATGACACATTATGAGAAACTGACTCTCAATATGGAAATCACCCATGGCCAACCATGGTCATAGTTGTTCCAACGTCGCATTGTGACAACAATTGTCTCAATGTTTAAATCAATTCCCTTGGGTTCACCAATTACTTTGGTTTATAATTTTTTGGGTAATGGTTGTCCCTTTGGTTCACCAATTCCTTTGGTTTATAATATTAAACCCTTGTGTTTATTAGTTTTTTTGGTTTATAATATGAATAATCGATCAATGTCATCCATGATCAAATGTCACATTCTGACAAACATTGTATCAATATGAAAATCACCCATGGCCAACCATGGTCATAGTTGGTCCAACGTCGCATTGTGATAACAATTGTCTCAATGTTTAAATCAATTCCCTTAGGTTCTGTTCTTTTGGTTTATAATTTGTTAGGTGATAGTTTGTCCCTTGGGTTCATAATTCCTTTGGTTTATAATATTAAATTTGGTTCTTTTGGTTTATAATATGAATAATCGATCAATGTCATCCATGATCAAATGTCACATTCTGACAAATATTGTCTCAATATGAAAATCACCCATGGCCAACCTTGGTCATAGTTGGTCCAACTTCGCATTGTGACAACAATTGTTTCAATGTTTAAATAAATTCCCTTGGGTTCACCAATTCCTTTGGTTTATAATTTTTTGGGTAATGGTTTTTCCCTTGGGTTCACCTATTGATTTGGTTTATAGTATTATACTCTTGGGTTTTATTAATCTCTATTGTTTTTAATATTGCCCTTAGCCTTATTGATCCCTTAGGTTTTTAATATTTATCCCTTGGGTTCACTGACTCCTTTGGTTTATAATTTTAAACCCTTGGGTTTATTAGTTCTTTTGGTTTATAATGTTAATCACACATTCGGTTTATTACTCTCTTGAGTTTAAAATACTAATTCTGAGGGTTTGTTAATTTCTTAGATTTTTCAGTTTAAAATATTAATTCTTAGGGTTTATTAATCTTTATTGTTTATAATATTCATCCATCAGGTTTATAATATTTATCCCTTGGGTTCGCTGATTCCTTTGCTTTATAACATTAAGCCCTTGCGTCTATTAGTTATTTTGGTTTATAATGTTAATAATCTCGTTGGTTTATTAATATCTTATATTTAAAATACTGATTCTTATGGTTTATTAATCTCTTAAGTTTTTTGTTTTTAAATATTGTTTCATATGGTTTATTACTCTCTTGAGTTTAATATTATTAATATATTAATATATATTATAAATAAATATTCAAAAATTTATTAATAATGATTATTAGTAATATTATAATATTATTATTAATAATATAACCAACTATGATATAATATATATTATTAATATATTATCAGTTCTTTTGGTTTATTAATGATATAACCTTCTATGATATTAAAATATAAATAAATATTAAAATATTATATATTATTTTTATTTTTTTTATATTAATAAATATTACTAATATATATTATATATATTTCAAGTTAATTTATAGTATGTATATAGTTAATATTATCAATATATTAATAAATATTTTTAATACTTATTATAATATTAATAATATATATAAAATATTTTGGTATATATTAATAATTTTATAATATTACTAATAATCATTATAAATAAATATTCAAATATTTATTAATAATTATTATTAGTAATATTATAATATTATTAATAAATATTCAAATATTTATTTATAATGATTATCAGTAATATTATAATATTATTAATATATTATTAGTTCTTTTGGTTTATTAATAATATAACCATCTATGATATTAATATATAAATAAATGTTAAATTATTATATATTATTAATATTATTTTTATATTAATATATATTATATATATATATCAAGTTAATTTATAGTATGTATATAGTTAATATTTTTAATATATTAACAAATATTTTTAATATATATTATTAATACTTATTATAATATTATTAATATATATCAAATATTTTTGTGATTTTAATCATAATTAATATATTTAATATACTAATATTCTTATTAATATATAATATATATATTTCAAGTTAATATAATAAAATTATTATATATAATATTTATTTATTGATATATAAATTAATGTGATGGGTATGGATATAGGCCTATCGTCGTATATCAACCACATTGGTAAATGTGGTTGTAAATCTATTTTATATACGCCTATCGGCGTATATCAACCACATTAGTAAATATAATGTGGTTGTGCTAGTATTATTACAATTATATTCATTAATACTATTTTAAATATATGAAAAGAAAGTTACTAGCAATTGTTAAATTATACAACATCATCTAAAATAATCTTATTCTTATTAATTATCATATTTTTAAGGGCTTACCAACTTAAATTCTATAAAAACAAGGGAGGTTGCATAGCAGCTACTCCCTGCCTTGAGGGCGAACAAGAAATCACCTGATATCAAAGAGAAGCTTCAAATAATAAGAAACAATTGTGGGAATACGAAACTTTAATTTAGAAAATCACAATTTGGTTTCTCGAACAGGTTTTCAATTGAATTAGAAATATCTATGCCCCGATGAATGTCTTGGTTGGTGCAAATACGAAAAATTAATTTAGAAAATTGCAATTTGGTTTCTGGAACAATTTTTCAATTGAAATAGAAATATCTATGCCCCAATGAATGTCTTGGTTGGATTTATTAGACAAGGTTCTATCGGATAAGTAAGGGCCTGATCTTCTTAGATCAAGCAAGTGCCTTTATTTTAACAATTGCTATTAATACAAGCAAGCATCTCATAGAAAGTTATAGAAAGTTTCAATTTTCTGTTCACTATTATATGATGCAGTCTTCGCACTGAAATGAGAATGTATAGATATAAAAGCATGAATTATTATTATAAGACGCACTATCACTTGCACTACTCTCATTTCTCTAAGCAATAAAAAAAAGTTACTTGGTAAATATAGCTGCAATAGTCATATTTTTACTAATATAATTCAAATCCCTCATTTACTTAGTCACAATTTGATTGAGCATAGGTAATCTCTTGCTATTACTAGCGATAGACAATAAAAACACGAGGATCCTCCTTGTGTTTATGCCATCGATGGCGCTACAAATTGGGGGTTGGCGCAATTTCTACACATTTATGACCACCTTGACCTAATAAATAGATCTTGCTCTTGAATTTACTGGGTTAGAGCACATGTTTACTAATGATCATGTCAAATTAATTGATAAAATCATGGTGTAATCTCCCACGATCGTATTTGTAGCTCATCTCACCAATAGACATAAAAAACAAGCAAATGACATCAATCAATAAATAAAGGTTGGGTGAGCAGTAAGTAAAGTTTGATAAACTAGAGGTTGTTATTGAATTGTAAACTCCAGCTAAGTAGCGCAATATTTAACAAGCGGGGGAAGTGAACAACTCAATTGAATAGCTCGTTCAAGTAATCAAATCAATCCTGTGAATTATAGTAGCTCGTCCCAATAATCAATCAATTCGGCAAATTATAGATAAAACATTTACTTGTGCGCCAAATGAATATACTAACTAGTAACTAGCTGGCCAGAGACATATGTAAGTGTATAAAAAGACAACCACTAATTATGTCTTAGATGTGGCAAACCAACTTGAATTAATTAGGGTCTGCAATTTACTTGGGATTTTAAATGTGACACATTTTCTTAAAATTCCCAGAACATGGAACTAATTCACATTTTTTACTTCTCTTCCATCCAGAAAAGGCAATCGGACACAATGCATGGTGGCCACTTGACATTCGTTTCTTCTTTGCCCTCCAGAAAAGGGAGTTGGACACATTGCATGGTGGCAATTTTTCGTTTCTTCCTCACCTATGGAGTATGACCCACTTGTGGTTTCTTTCTCAACGATGGAGTTACTTTCAGCCTCTCCTTCTATAGTTTTCAGGTTGAAAGGTTGAAGGTGAAGTCGACAGGTTATATGAGGCAAGCCAGAATAATTTGAACCTCATGCAATGATGTATTTTCAGGAGCGTAACCTCATGCGATGACTTTCTCCTTCAAGTGAAATCTCCCTCTGAGCTAGGTGAAAAATCTTATCATTGGTTCTCTAAGCCTGGTAAATCAAATCTCTGTGTTTAGTCTCCGAATTACACCAAGCCCAAACTACAACCAGGCTTCTCGATCTCCATCTGTAATGGTTCCTTCCAGACCTTAATAAGTTAGAGGTTATATCATTTAATAACAGTTTTTCGGGCTTCATGTATTCGATATTGCAGAAATAGTTTGAGGTTGGCATGTTCCTGTATTCGATATTGAAAAAATAGTCTGAGGCTAGCCTGCAGAAATGTTACAGTGACATGGCTGCATGGAACTACCCTAAGGTCTAATATTCCCTCATATAATTAGTTCAACAGGGGCCTTTCTCCTCGGATGGGCTATCAATTCTCTGCAAAAGGAAACTATGAACATCTAAGCAAGGACCTACTTATTCTTATGAACGCCTCGCATTCTTATGTAGATTGAGAGTAAAAGTGTTTTTCATACCCATTCCAAGATAAAGGATCCATTGTCCTGTCAGGGCTCGACAAAGCCAGCATGCTTTCAGTTTCAAAAGCCTATTTATAAGAAACTTCACGACAAAGCAAAGCATACTTTAATTTTCAAAAGCCTATTTAGAAGAAAATCCTCTTGTGTAGTTGCATAACATCCTTATTATTATTTCCTACAACGTTTCAATCAGATTTGAAGTTGTGGCTACAAAGAGTGTGGACTTCTCATTATTTCGATTAAAAGGTAAACATGAGTGCCAGAGAGAGCTTATTTGTTGAAATATTAAAGTCACTTGTCGTGCTTCTGGGCAGGAAGAAAACGAGTACACAGAGGCAGCAGAATTTTGAGTGCACAGCACTATGCATTGAAGAAGAATGGAGATGAATTTACTCCTGATGGGCCGTAGCCACGGATTGCACAAGAATTAACTCAGTGATGGGCAGAGCCGTTTTTTTTTGTCTACGGAAGAACAGTGATTAGCTTTACGGAGGAACAGATTGAGTTAAGACAGTTATTTCGGGCTTTAAAGCCCTCAACAACCAAAGTTATTTTGAAAACAGTGTCTTGTTGATGAAGAGGATGAGATGCGATGCGATCTAATCGCAATCGCAAATCATGGTTCATATAAGTTTTATAACTCAAATGTCTTGCAGATGTGAAGTCGCGATGCAATGCGATTCAATCGCAAATCGCAATCGCAATATAAATGATCCGAAGATCTAAGTGTCTTGTTGATGACGGAGAGTTCCGTAAAACGAAACACATATATATAATTTACATTGAAACTTAAATAAATCGCCCTCCCGTTTGAGCCGGAGGCCCGTGGGTCCACTTGACCACGTGGCGACACCTCAATGGAATCGCAAGGCTCAATCACAAAGCTCAATCGGAGCGGATATGTTATGACCCCTGATTGAAGGCCAGACCCGATTGTATTATATGCCACAGTTGAATGGGCAATCGCATCCGGTTGTCCAATCGCAATCAGAGTTTTGTTGTTTGGTCATGCGATTGTTTAAAGCACGGACCCGATCGATTTATATGCCATGTTTTATATCGGGCCATCGTGTCCGTTGTAATCGCAATCGGAACTTCCGATTGATCACATGTCTTTTGTAATTTGGTGCGATTGGAATGGCGGACCCGACGGCATTATATGTCGGATTTAATTTTGGTCAAATCGCATCCGGTTATGGATCGCAATCGGAACTTTTTCGTTGTGACCTCCGATTGCACTTGTTTTGTTACTTGCGATTGCCGATCGCCGATTGAACCATGTGGTCCCCACCTTTTATACGTCGCGCCGGGTTAAAGTTTAGTTTTTGTAATGTTTTTTTTCGTATTGATGTTTTATGTTTTTGACCGCGCGCCACATATATATATGATGTAAAAAGGCCCGCGCATATTGTATTGAGTTCCATTGTGTTGCATTGCTGTTGACTGTGTGTGAGCCCACAGGCCAGAGATAACACAGTAAGACCGTAACAACACTGTGTGTGCGTTTTGAAAGAGAGATAGAGAGTTGGTATTTAAAGAGCACTGTGTCTGTAGTAGTCCATATATGTATTTCGTGAATCCCTCACTGTGAGGAGGAAGAAATTTGTATCATTTTTGTTTGAAATAGAAATTGTTTTAAAGCCCTGAAAGCTCTGTCTCCTGTCAATTTTTTTTAACTTCTCTGTGTTTAGGAGGAGAGCCTATTCTCTTCACTTGGAATTCTCAAAATTCCAACATGGTATCAGAGCTAGTCTAGGCTCTTTGAAGATTTCAAAGAAGCTGAAGAAGAAGACTTGTTGCAACATTTTTCTCCAGCAGCGTGAAAAGCTCGACAGAAGTCACAGTCAGGTATTTCTCAAAGATAAAAGTGCAGTTTCTTATTGTTTAAAGAGTTTGTTCTTTCAGAAAAGGAAAGACATTTTAATTTAAGCCTAGAGTTCAGTTTTGAAAGTAATGGCTGGACCAAGTACTGGAATGAGTCTTGGAAATGTTCAACTTCCACAGTTTAATGGAAAGAACTATGATTATTGGGCCATTACCATGAGAGCCCTGTTTGTCTCACAAGACTTGTGGGAACTAGTAGAAGATGGTTTCACAGAACCAGCTGATGAGCAGGCTTTTAATGCCTTAACTCAAGCAGAGAAGGATGTGTTGAAGAATAATAGGAAGAAAGATGCTAAAGCTCTCTTCTGTTTGTATCAAGCTGTAAATGAGAGTGTGTTTCCAAGGATAGTAGCAGCTAAGAAATCCAAGGAGGCATGGGAAACTCTGAAAGTTGCCTATCAAGGTATGGAGAAAGTTAAGACAACAAAACTTCAATTGCTGAGAAGAGATTTTGAAACTCTTTGCATGAAAGAGTCAGAAAGTGTTGATACATTCTTTACACATGTGATTGGGATTGTAAATCAGATAAGATCCCATGGAGAAACTCTTGAAGAGAGAAGGATTGTGGAGAAACTTTTGAGATGCTTACCCTCAAAGTTTGATGTTATTGTAACTACCATAGAAGAGACCAAAGATCTCTCACAGTTCACAGTGGATGAACTTCATGCCTCACTAATAACTCATGAACAGAGATTGAGCAGAGATGAACACTCATCTCTTGAGCATGCCTTCAAGACCCAGATGCCTTCAGGAAGAGGAAGAGGTCAAGGAAAAGGAAGACGAATAGGCAGAAGCCAGAATAGAGGTGGAAGGAACAACCCTTCACATTCACATGGAAGGAGCAATAGTCAAAGTCAGAGCCACGGCCAATGCAACAGCCAGCAAGGTGGACATCAACACCAACATGCTCATGGACAAAGGTATGAAAAATCCAATGTCCAATGTCATTATTGCAAGAAATATGGGCACTATGCCAATGAATGTAGAAAGAAGCAAAATGACATGAAAAATAGGCAGAATGCTAATGTAGCAAAAGAGGAAAAGAACCCAAGTAATGTGCTATTAGCTTGTAATGTAGCACAAGATAGAAATGATGATGTTTGGTTCTTAGATTCTGGATGTAGTAATCACATGACTGGCAACAGAGCAATGTTTTCCAATCTTGATGAAGAAGTTAAATCTGAAGTGACCACAGGGACTGATACTAAAATCTCTGTCAAAGGGAAAGGCAGAGTAAGTATTCGAGCAAGGAATGGGGAGCAAAAATTTGTTCCTGATGTGTATTATGTTCCAGGTCTGAAATGTAATCTTTTGAGCGTTGGGCAGCTCATAAACAAAGGTTACAATGTTATATTTAAAGATGATGTGTGCACCATAAAAGATATTCCTCCAAGTAAGAAAATTATTGCTGAAATACAAATGACCAGCAATAGAATGTTTCCACTCAAGCTCAACACTGACTTGAAAGGAAAAGGAAAGAATGTAGCAGCTGTAACTCAAGAAGCCTTCCAGAAGGAAGAGAAAGATGAAAATTGGTTATGGCATCTTAGATTTGGACATCTAAATTTCGGAGGATTAAATTTGCTGCACAGAAAAGGAATGGTAAGACGTTTACCATTGATTGAGAAGCCTGACAGCCTATGTGAAGGCTGCATCTTGGGAAATCAACACAGAGAAAATTTTCCTTCAGGAAAAAGCATAAGGGCGAAAGCACCTTTGGAAATAATCCACTTAGATTTATGTGGGCCAATGCAAACAACATCTGTTTCGGGCAGCAATTACATGTTGACTTTCATTGATGATTACACATGAAAAGTGTGGGTTTATTTCTTAAAATATAAGAGTGAAGTCTTTCAGAAATTTCGTCAATTTAAAGCTCTTGTAGAAAAACAAAGCAAACTGCACATTAAAGTCCTCAGAACAGATAGAGGAGGAGAATATATCTCAAAAGAATTTCTGCGTTTTTGCAGAGAGAACGGCATACACAAGAAGTTTACCACAAGGTACACGCCGCAATAGAATGGAGTTGATGAAAGAAAGAATCGAACCATAATGGAGATGGTGAGAAGTATGCTAAAGGCGAAACACTTACCAAATGAGTATTGGGCAGAAGCAGCAAACTGTGCTGTATACATTTTGAATAGATGCCCTACAAAAGCAGTGATGAACAAAGTTCCAGAAGAAGCGTGGAGTGGCAGAAAACAGGGAGTCACCCACATGAGAGTTTTTGGGTGTGTAGCATATGCACACATTCCTGACAAATTGAGAAAGAAGTTGGATAGTAAGGGGGAGAAGTGCATTTTCCTTGGATACTGTGAAGATTCCAAAGGATACAGACTGTATAACCCATCCACAAAGAATTTTATAATTAGCAGAGATGTGCAATTCATCGAAGAGGAAGCGTGGGATGGAAGCATTGAGAAAACAGTTAATGTCAAAAACTGTTTATCTCATGATGAAGATGATGTAGATGTGGTTGAGATTAATAACCCATCCATTGCACAACCTCCAGCAGCGCAAGGCCAGCAAGGGATGCCTCAAGCGGCAGTGAGAACACCCTTGAGAAGAAGCGGCAGTAGTTCACCTAGTACACCACAAGGAGTAGAAATGAGTGCTTCATCAAGCACACCTACACCAAGTGAAAGAGGAACAAAGTTCAGAAGCCTTAGAGAAATCTATGAGCAAGGAGAAGCAGATGAAGGTATGAATTCCTTATTTTCTTTGTATTGTCAAGTTGATGATCCTATTCATTTTGAAGATGCTATTAAAGATAGAAAATGGATAGAAGCTATGGATGAAGAAATTAAAGCCATAGAGAAGAACAAAACATGGGAGTTGGTTGATCTCCCAGAAGGTAAATAAGTCATTGGAGTTAAATGGGTATACGAGACCAAAAGCAATGTTGAAGGAAAAATAGAAAGACACAAGGCCAGACTTGTTGTCAAAGGATATAAGCAGAAGCAAGGGATTGATTATGAAGAAAATTTTGCACCAGTTGCAAGAATGGAGACGGTAAGAGCAGTGCTGTCCATAGCAGCACAAAATAAATGGAAAGTATATCAAATGGATGTAAAATCCACATTTTTAAATGGAGTTTTAATGGAAGAGGTATATGTGGAACAACCTCTTGGATATGAGAAGAAAGACCAAGAGCATAAGGTCTGTAAATTGAAGAAAGCTCTTTATGGGCTGAAACAAGCACCAAGAGCATGGTACAGCAGAATAGATTCTTATCTATTGGAGAATGGATTTGAAAAGTGTGAGGGAGAACCCACCCTCTACATCAAAGAAAAATATGGTAAGATGTTGATTGTTGTTTTATATGTTGATGATTTAATTTTTACAGGTAATGATGATTACCTTGTTGAAAATTTTAAAACAGTCATGAAAGATGAATTTGAAATGACTGACATGGGTTTATTAAGATACTTCTTGGGAATAGAAGTGGAGCAAGGTGAAAAAGGAATTTTTATTTCTCAAGCAAAGTATGTGAATCAAGTTCTAGAAAGATTTAACATGCAAGAGTGCAAAGCAGCAATCACTCCCACAGTAATGGGATTAAAACTCAGCAGAGAGGACAACAGCAAGGATGTCGATCCAAGTTTATATAAAAGCATAGTTGGCAGCCTCATGTATTTGACTGCAACTAGGCCAGATATTATGCATGCTGTTAGTTTAATTTCCAGATTTATGGAAAAGCCAAAACAAGCACATTGGCAAGCAGCAAAGAGAATTATGAGGTATGTGAAAGGAACAAAAGGATTTGGTATTTTATATACTACTTCAGAAAATTCAGAATTGGTTGGATACACTAACAGTGATTGGGCTGGAAGTGTAGATGATCGGAAGAGCACTTCCGGTTATGTTTTTCATATAGGTTCAGGAGCCATTTCATGGGCTTCTAAGAAACAACCGATTGTAGCATTATCTACAGCAGAGGCAGAATATGTGGCAGCTACAGCAGCAACATGTTAAGCAATTTGGATGAGAAGGATGTTGAGAAGTTTGTGCCAAGAACAGGTAAAAGGCACTGTTATTTATTGTGACAATAGCTCAGCTATTGCTTTATCAAAGAATTCTGTGTCTCATAAAAGAACAAAACACATAGACACAAAGTATCATTATATCAGAGAATTGGTAAACAATGGAGAAATTGTTTTACAACATTGTAAAACAGAGGAGCAATACGTAGATATTTTAACTAAACCATTGGGACAGAAAACATTTGAATTGACTTTAAGGGGGAGTGTTGAAATATTAAAGTCACCTGTCGTGCTTCTGGGCAGGATGAAAACGAGTACACAGAGGCAGCAGAATTCTGAGTGCACAGCACTCTGCATTGAAGAAGAATGGAGATGAATTTACTCCTAATGGGTCGCAGCCACGAATTGCAGAAGAATTAACTCAGTGATGGGCAGAGCCATTTTTTTTTGTCTACGGAAGAATAGAGATTAGCTTTACGGAGGAACAGATTGAGTTAAGATAGTTATTTCGGGCTTTAAAGCCCTCAACAACCAAAGTTATTTTGAAAACAGTGTCTTGTTGATGAAGAGGATGAGATGTGATGCGATCTAATCGCAATCGCAAATCATGGTTCATATAAGTTTTATAACTCAAATGTCTTGCAGATGTGAAGTCGCGATGCAATGCGATTCAATCGCAAATCGCAATCGCAATATAAATGATCCGAAGATCTAAGTGTCTTGTTGATGACGGAGAGTTCCGTAAAACGGAACACATATATATAACTTTACATTGAAACTTAAATAAATCGCCCTCCCGTTTGAGCCGGAGGCCCGTGGGTTAAGCCGAGGTCCATGGGTCCACTTGACCACGCATATTAATTCTCAATGGAATCGCAAGGTCACAAAGCTCAATTCCGGGAGCGGATATGTTATGACCCCCCATTGGAAGGCCGGCCCGATTGTATTATACGCCACATTGAATGGGCAATCGTGATCCCGTTGTCCAATCGCACTGAGTTTTGTTGTTCGTCGCGGCGATTGCTTAAAGTACTGACCGATCGATTTAAATGCTATGCTTATATCAGTTTTCAAGGTTCAAGTTGTAATCGCAGAATCTGGACCGATTGATCGTGATGTCTTTGTAATTCTAGCATTGGAATGGCTGAAAAGACTTATCATATGCTCCGATTTAATTTTGGTCAAATCGCATCCGGTTATGGATCGCAATCGGAACTTTTTCGTTGTGACCTCCGATTGCACTTGTTTTGTTACTTGCGATTGCCGATCGTCGATTGAACCATGTGGTCCCCACCTTTTATACGTCGCGTCGGGTTAAAGTTTAGTTTTTGTAATGTTTTTTTTCGTATTGATGTTTTATGTTTTTGACCGCGTGCCACATATATATATGATGTAAAAAGGCCCGCGCGTATTGTATTGAGTTCCATTGTGTTGCATTGCCGTTGATTGTGTGTGAGCCCACAGGCCAGAGATAACACAGTAAGACCGTAACAGCACTGTGTGTGCGTTTTGAAAGAGAGATAGAGAGTTGGTATTTAAAGAGCACTACGTCTGTAGCAGTCCATATATGTATTTCGTGAATCCGTCACTGTGAGGAGGAAGAAATTTGTATCATTTTTGTTTGAAATAGAAATTGTTTTAAAGCCCTGAAAGCTCTGTCTCCTGTCAATTTTTTTTAACTTCTCTGTGTTTAGGAGGAGAGCCTATTCTCTTCACTTGGAATTATCAAAATTCCAACATTATTCTATGGGGATGTTCAATATTTATCATGTCATGAAGGAGGAGAAGTATCGTGCTAAGTCAAAGTTCAATGGATGAAAGTTTTATTTTTACAGTTGGGTTTGTTTATTGGAAGATAGGTTTTCGTTAAATGCAATTTTAAGCTTCGTTTCGCAATTAAATGGAACTTTAGCAAACTAAGTTTTGATGTTGTACTTGACTCTACTCACAAGCTTTAATAGCTTATGTAGGGGCACTGCACCATCTTTAAGAAGCTTATGTAGGGGCACTGCAGGTCCGTGCTACCCTGATTTTATTTTAATGAAAACAATGGTGGAATGTGATGTTAACTTTACAGAGGAAGATGAAGAGGTGATTGGTATTTATTTTGTGTTGAAATTAGTGAGAATATCGAATTTTGACAGTTTAGTCATTTCACATAGATTACCAAGTTGACAATAGATTTGATGTCTTGGATCCTTTGAACACCTTTCATTTAGGAATTACATCCACAAGCATCGAAGATGGAAGGTACACAAAAAGACACACAGATATAAATATAGCTAATGTACATTAAAAATCAAGCCATCCACCAATTGTTTTATTCAAGTTTACAGTCCTTACAAAGAGTAGAAGTATATACTATAAAAAT
The DNA here is from genome assembly GCA_034641835.2 of Pinus albicaulis. NCBI lineage: Eukaryota > Viridiplantae > Streptophyta > Pinopsida > Pinales > Pinaceae > Pinus > Pinus albicaulis. Next base: position 411,754,851 of record CM076574.1, on the reverse strand, counting down.
TTCTATAGATGATGAAGATGCAGTTACAAAGGATATATTTTAGAAAACTATGCATTGTCTGAAAGGAAGAATTATAAATTTAGTCAAAATTCAAATGCTATTCAATATATGCAAGTTCGCTTTTACTTCAAGAGAAATTCTCCTGTGCCTTCTACCACTGTTGTTGCGCCTCTACCACTGTTGCTTCTGGCAGAGAAGCTCCGCAAAAGGTTTCTATGTTCTGAAGATGCAGTTACAAAGGATATGTTTTAGAAAACTATGCACCGTTTGAAAGGAAGAATTATAAATTTAGTCAAAATTCCAATGTTATTCAATATCTGCAAGTTCGCTTTTACTTCAATAGAAGTTCGCCTGTGCCTTCTACCACTGTTGCTGCTGGCAGAGAAGCTCCGCATAAGGTTTCTATGTTTTTCCCAGCACAAGGTTTCTCTTAGACATAGTGAACAAGTTATTACTATTCTGAACTCTTATTCTTGTTATGTTTAGTTGTTAATTGTCTTACTCATTCCAGGATAGTGGTTACTGTTGTCCAAACTGAAAGCTAAACTAAAATGGAGCAGTGCATGCGATTTTAATTAATTAGGCCAGAATGCAACCGTATATGTCCTCCTACATCAGTCTATTTTTTTGTGCCCAAATGGAGCAATGCATGCTGATAGAATAGTTCAATTCCCGATCAAGAGCTACGGGTATTAAGTTAAAATTGGTTGTTATTAGAAAAGAAATTAGAAAAACATAGAAGGATTAAGGCAAAACTGGTTGTTATAGAAAACACAATTATAAAAGCATAGAAGAACACAAAAACATTAATACTATGAAACCTAGAAGAACACATAAACGTAGAGCAATATTGGTACTATGAAATCTAGAAGAAGAAATCTAGAAGAAAACATAAGCTTAGCAAAATATTGTATTCTGAAATCTGAAACCTTTTTGGAAATATTTTTGGAGGAAGGCAACAGACTATGATAATTCACCATATTGTGTTGTTGATTTAGTTTCCTTCAACTGCTAGCATTTGTGTGTGAGGTTGTGAGCCTTGATATTGCTTATGTCTAGTGGGAAATTGTTGAAGATCAGGAAACTCTGCATATATCGGTGGACATGCTAGGCCTGGGGAGTGAGGAAGTCAAAGTTTACGATAAGGAAAATGCCCCGGTGATAAAAGGGGAATCCCTCCGAGAAGAAGAATTCTATCACAGTAAAAATAAATACAGTAGCCGCTTCTAACTTCCTTTGAGAGTATACAAGATGGATCAAACCAAAGTGGAGATGAATAATGACATACTACAAGACTATTATAGTTGTTGCTTCTTCTCAGGGACAACACGTGTTCTAACAAAAATTCCATCCACGTGATGTATCTAAATAACATATTGAATAAATGATAGAACTCTATGCTTATGGGGTTGCAGAGTTTACTTTAGCGATAATGTCCTTAGTACTTGTTTGAACCACATTAGCAGCAGACTCTGCAGCCGATGCAACAACCAGGGACAACCGACCTAGCCTGAACAGATAGCAAAAATGCATCAGAAAACATAGAGAATCTAGCTCCTGATCCAAACATAGTATTTAATAGATAGCAGAAGAATAAAACACATCGACATATGTGCTAGAACTTCGAGTATGACTCTAAGAAAAAAACATAAGGTCTACAGAGTGCTAGAGTGGATAATGAGTTCCAATTAAATAGGAAGTCTGTCTCATAGCACTCAAAACTGCTCGCAAAACAGGCAGGTCCGCATGGTTAACATGAAGAGTTACGGACACGATGAGTGGTTAACGTGACGAGTGGTGACCATGCAATCTTGGTAGGTAAGTAACATATAAGCGAAAAGACGACTTGTATATAACATTTAATACTGGAAAATAATGTTCCCAGTTGTTTCCAGCAGCAAACGTATCTGAAATATAACATATACTTTTCACATTCCCGCCTCGAAAAGAGGAAAAGAGGGCAGTAAGATGAAAAATAACATGATTGGCCTCCGAAATTATTTCAAAAATTTTATTGATTAATAAAATTTCAGCACCTAAAAAGTTAAGATACCGGCGAGAAGGATTAATGTTAGAGACATTTTTCCGTAGTCCACTGCCTACGGAAAGGACTAATAAAGTTATCTCTACACCCATTCATGGATGTCAACCTTCAGCAGGTCCCAAGGAAATACCTCCATCTAAAAATTTCTCTTATGAAAGAAGTTTTACAAGTTTTAAGTTTCCAAAAGTTACACGTATAATTTGGCACTCATGAAAACAAATCATAAAATACTATCATGAAAAATATACTGCAAATAGAAATTCAAATATCCTAATATTTACAAAGCCAAATGTTGATATTAAAAATTCAAATAACACAACATTTATAAAGCCAAATGTCGATATTTTGTTGACAGATCTGTACATTCTTGACAAAGTGTTGTTTGGCGAAGAAGAGTCGCGATGTGTTGTGAACAGTGATAAGCTATATAAAATCCTACAACGAAGCATGGAAATGGATTTCATGAAAAATGAGCCCCTGTAAGCTTATGTTCTTGACTAGTGTTGTATTAAAAGTGAATTTCATGAAAAATGAGGACCTGCCTACGTTCTTGACAAAGTGTTGCATTAAATATTTGTGCATCTCTCCTATCCTAAATCCAAGTTTACATCTATGAATCTTTGCCAATTACCAATATATTATTTTTAATAATGTAAATGAATGGAAAAATGACTCTAAATGATACATACAAAAAATCCCTGTTCACTGGTTGGTGATCCTATCTATTTACATCAATCATAACACATAATTACATTAAAAAAACCACATTCTACAACCATAGAAACTTATTTATTTTTTCTCAATATAAATCCAGTGCCTCGCCATCAGCGACATGTCTCGCACAACCAACAACACGGTCTCACACAACCAACAACATGTCTCGCACAACCAACAACACAGTCTCACACAACCAACAATAGCACAGAGCCTCAAGGCTGCAAATCCATAAATAAAAATAGAAATCATAACCCTATATACCTACAAAATAGTGAAAATTTACAAATGAATTGATACCATCGTTCTCGAAATTCTCTCCTCTCTGTTGGTTTTTTTTGTAAGTGCAGATGATTCAGCGTACTAGAGATGAGGATCTTGCATGGGATACCCTGATAACCACATAATTTATTTATTTTTTTAATTGCAAATGAAAATGATTTGTGAGCGTTATTTAAAAAAATAAATGACGATATGAGAAAAAGAGGACAAGAGAGCTGAACTTAGCGGAGGTATCCCTTGAGGGTAGGCTGTAGCTGGTGCTGAAAACCTCTCTTCGGTCATGGCTGACTGCTTCAGATTCACTTTAATTGCACAAATGTGACACAAATGTGAAGGGAGGATGAGCAATAATAATAAAGCTAGTGCTTCAAAAAGTCGGAGTCGAGAAGCCCAAGGAAGGGTTAGCCATCGGTCGGCGCTACCCTGGCTTCCATCCTTCGACGCCAACGTTATCTTAAACTACACCTTCAAATTGTGTTAAATCTTAAACACGTGATGTTTTTGAAATGTGTGTTTGTTGAGAAAACAACGAGATAATGGTCATTTTATCCCCACGGTATGTTACCCATCTGAATCAATTCAGATAAACGATAAGTATTGACTCATATCACACAAATTCTATAAATACTTGAGGGCTAGACATATGTTTTCAATATATTTGCATTTTTCTTAAATTGATATCTTTTTAATATAAAATATGCCATAATATCTTATAAGTGTAATAGGCTGCAACTACTCATTAGATGGGTATTATTTGTCAATCAATGTCTTTTCTGATTTGGGGAACTGGTGAACTAGTATAGCTCCATCTCAACCACAGATCTAATAAAAGTTGAAAGGGATCAAATTTCTTTAGGTTCAAACTTTTTTTAGAGTGCAAAAAATAATGTGTAATTATTTTATTTTTTAAATTGTATTTTTGAATGTTATAGAGATTACATAACATGTGTATTGAGTCATTTTATCTTGGATTTTTTTATTATTACACATATTTTATTATTAATATATTTTTAAATATATGTCAATACTAATTAATATTAAAATATTTTACTCATAACTCACATGGGATATCTATTTTATAAGACATTAAAACATTTTGTTTTATTTTATTTTATATATATAGATATTTATGAAGTTAATAAATAAATAAATAAATATATATATATATATAACCAACATTACTTTTCTATTTAGAGAATATTAGCATACTTACACATTGTCACACTTGCTATAGATTGAGTCTATTCTCTTAAAGTTATATATAATTATTTTATTTAACATAAACATTGAAATATTTTATTTATCAATGAACTTAGTTAACTATTGTATTACTCCATTTTTAATTGTTTATTTTTATGGTTATTTAATTTTTGTGTTGGCAGAGGTTAGTGAAAATTATTTATATTATTTTTTGAGGATGTGACATACTTACACATGTCCCTCATACTGAATTATAGAATGCGCCTCTCGACTCAATAAATACATACATCATCGCCTGGCTCCCACATTACTAGGAGAGTCGTGGAGACCTCAGCGCTCACATGGATGACCAACCAACGCAGTGATCTAGTTATATAGTAATATTTTTTTTTTTTAATAAGAATTAGCAATTTCTCTAAATATAAACTTTTAAGCCATATATATTTCTCTAAATTGCCTCCTATTTTCTTTGTTCTTTTCAGTTGTCTTTTTTTATTTATGATTGTAGATTTCTATGTCTCATCAAAAGAAATCTTCTTTGATAAGCTAATTATAGATATTTTGGTTTTCTGATTGTAATTTTGTTCTCGATTTGTAACCTCCAGTTTTTTATTCTTTTTCTTTTTACTTGTTATTTACATGAGTTTTTACAAGACAATAAGAATTTAAAACGAATGAGGCATTGGTTAATGACATTAACACATGACTTTTATTTCAAAGATTTAGTTAAACTAGAACTCTGAAACAGGTACACAATGCATTTAAGTTACTATTTAATGTTTTGATTTTCTGATGTGGAATAAGAGCAGAGTAAAGGAAAAATGTAAATAAAGAAACTAAATAATGTTCTTTTATTACTCACTATGTGGAAAACAAAGATATAGGAAGGAACTGAATACTATTATTTCTATTACTCACTATGTCGAAAGCAAAGCTACAGGAAGGAACTGAATACTGTTGTTTTTTTATTACTCACTGTGTGGAAAACAAAAGATTAAATAGAAGAATTCCTTTCCTTAATATTTCTTTAATCGGTTTGTTGAGAACAATGTACGCATGCTTCAGTAAAAAAAAAGTAGAACCAGATATCTATACTAAAATATGCATAAAGTTATATCCTACTGAAAAGAAAACAAAACTATAGAATACATATGAAAGTACCAGTACTGTGATGCATATGTAAATATATATACTACTATAGGAAACTGAGTGAACAACTAATACCTATTATAATAGTGTTTAAGATGGAACATATGCTAATATAAGGAAATGAGAAAAATACCAAACTTCTGTAAATGGTTTTTAATGTAAAATTCCAGAAACTATAGAATCTAGTCAGTCTCTAGCTCCAAAGGAAATACACAGGATAAGGGAAATACGGCCGATGGAGGGTTTAGATCCAGAACCCAGTGATAGGGCCCCGGTTCCAGGTCCAATAATAAACCTCTTCCGAATCTATTATAGGTTATAATGAGAATAACTAAGAATATTTGCAAACCATAACTTGAAAAGAATGTTTCAAGATTGAGGATGAAATTTTTATCAGACCATGCAAATAATAAATTAATAGAACCCAAAGAAGACAAGAAAATTCCAGAGAAAAACGATGTAGCATTTCATATAAAATTGATAGTGGAGTTTTTAATGTAAATACATTTGAACTAGAGTACACGTGGAGAAAATATAAATTAATTAAAAACTCGATTGTGTAGACACATATTTCATAACAGAAATATTTGTAGCTACAAATTAGAAATTTGTATGAGAAATAGAATTGTAACTCAAAAAACATATCCCACATGAAACCGTTCAAAGGTCATTAGGGTTAACAGTCTGGTGGACTTAAGTGGACGCAAGGCCGAGCCAAAAACCAAATATGGCTTAGAAAAATAAAAACTCTTATTAACAGCTAAACGCTTAACTGGGCCTCATACACCCATAATATCAAAGAAGCTTCTCCTGTAGATTGAGCACGAGAAGAAAGAGCATTAAAAAGTGTTTAACACAAGCGGAGTATCTTTATGAAGTATAAAAGACTCTTACCGGTAGTAGGGAGAGTTGTTTCGACATGGAGATCTCAAGCCGGAACATATCTCAAGCACCAGACATAGCCTAGCCATAAACCATAAAAAAAACAGAAGTGAGTGTCGCTGAATTTAAAACCTTGAAAACCCAGAACGTAAAACACACAAAAGAAGTTCTAGTTCTTAAAACCCAATACAAAAAATTACTGAAACATGCAGGCCAGTGAGTTCTTACTAGAATACGGGTTTGTCCGAGCATTGTAGCCACGAGAAAAGTGAGTGAAAGCCATCGGTCGAGACAAAAGTTAGGTAAAGACTAACTCTATAGCAAATTAATCTGTGGAGCCATCCAGAGACTCTATGGGTTACTCTACGTAGATTCTAGCTCTGTCTTTTAACAGTGAATGTGAAAAAAAATAACAATAACTCTTAGCACCTAAGAAATGGAACTCTCGTGGCGGAGGCCAAGCCATAGGAAAATTCCAGAACTTACAGAGGCAGAGCCGAACAACCACTTTGGTGTGCAAGATACAATGAAACAATGGCGCGGAGATCGGGAAGGGGTAGTTACCCTAACCCATTCCTTGCGCCAGATCACCGTCGACTGCAAAGGAAGGAAATCTGACATCATAGGAGGTGACATCCCAACCTTTCTAGGTGGAGACCATAGCATCACTCAGACTTGGAATTAATCATCTTCTTAATGAGTTGAACGGACAGAACAAATAAATATATATATAATTTCTTTTAGCCATTAAGTGCAAGTACGGGTTGAACACTTTGGGAATAGTGTGATTTTGTTTGAGCTACTCGGCGTATGCATAGGAACAGTTAGCATCCGAAGGAGGCATCAGTTACACAAAATATGTCAGTCTCAATGATATAGTAACATAATTTCGACGATCTTAGGGATAGGTCTGTAGATAGATGTGAATATGAAATATCAACTTTGTTAATCCATTTATGTTGAATAGAGCAAGTGGATAAAGTATTTTGTGTATTGTAAGTACTTATAATTCAAGTTATGTAATGCTAGCATGTAAATCATTATAATTTTTATTATTATTAAGAAATAAATATAATTTTAAGAGTAGGTAAGTGTTATAAGTGGTATGGGAGCATAAGTTACAAATTGGGACCAGATGGGCCAGAACCATATTATATTCTTGTGTTATAATTTTTATTAATAATGATGTGATATTGTGATAAATACATGAAACCTGTAATCATCCATGAGAAGAGGATCAAGTCAACACCCATCCAGAAACATGGAGAGACCCATCCTATGACCAATCCTGAGGTCAGTCCCGAAATGTGGGTGTAGTTAATTGTGGACCAGCACCAACAGACAAGAAGAATAGGCGGAATCCTTGCACAGGACAACCTAGTCCTGAGAGAAACACTCAGGAAAATAGAGAACAACGCCAAGCAGTATATGATCATTTTGAAGACAGTCGAATGCCAAGAAGCCATAAAAGTCAAATTTATAATGAAGCGGAATCTGGGAATTTCATGGAAGAGTAAGAGCTGAAAAAGAAGAAAGTGGAATTGCAGGGAGAATTTAGGAAGATCAAACCCCCTACCTTTGATGGAAGGCGGAGGAAATGGCAGAAGTTTGGATAATAAATATGAATAAGTAATTCCAACTGTATGAGTATAACGGCAAGCTAAAAGCCCGCCTAGCCATCTACCAACTGCGGGAGAAAGCAACGTTGTGGTGGGAGGAAGTGAAGAATTACGAGGCATGGAAGATCAAAATGTAACTTGGGATGAGTTTCAGCAGTACTTCAAAGACAAGTACCTAACTAAAATATTTTATGATGAGAAATCCCAAGAGTTTCATGATCTGAAACTGGGCCAGATGACTATGGACGAATTTATCACAAAATTCCCATCTTTATTAAGATATGTACCTTACCTGCATGATGAACAAGCCAAGGTGCAACATTTTCCGAGCAGTTTTCCAATTCATATGAAGGAAAGAATTGAGTTTGTGAATCTGAAAACCATGAATGAAGCGATTAGGAAAGCGCAAATATGCTATTAGCAATCCAAGGCTAAGGGAGAAGCTGGAAAAACCTTGCCACCTCGAAAAGGGCAGAAAATTTTTACTAATAAAAGAAATAGCAGATCAAGCAAATTCAATATTGCTGCAAGGCATCAATTCAACAAACAGAATAGAAAAAGCCAAACCAAAACCAAGTGGATAGGGGAGGAAAGGCCTAATGAAGCTTCTAGTAGACCTGATATTAGGCAAACCAAAAAACCTCCGCTACAATGCTGGGGATGTGGAGGAGTACATTATCTCAATAAATGCCCACATCGAGGAAGGAATGAGGTGGCAACAAATCTACAATAAGCATCCACAGTGGGGGATGTAGTTCAAAACATACCGAGAATCAACGCAGCATTGGAGGATCGACAAGAAAATTACCAGCCGACCATGATAGAATTAGAAGGTAAGATTCAAAACCAAGTTGTTTCTATTTTAGTTGATCCTGGTGCTAGCTTGAGTTACATACACCCTCATATAGTAGAAATTTGTAAGTCACAGGACCATAAATTCAAAAATTCATGGCTTTTTCAGCTGGCTACAGGGACTAGAAGACGGGTGCATACAAAGGTACCCAATTGTGAGTTGAGTATTGGGGACCAGCACATAACTGTGGAACTTAATGTTCTACCATTAGGATCTTATGATATATTGTTGGGAATGGATTGGCTGGAAAGGCATTGGTCCTTAGTGGACTGTAAGAATAAGGTCATACATTTTAAGTCTAATGATGGAACAAGATAGGAATTGTAGGGCATCAAAAAGCCTTTGAAGTTGTGACCTATTACACCATCACAACTAAGTAAATGTATAAGGAAGGGTTTTCAGCTTTATGCAATCTAAGTTGGATTTACCAATGCAAAATATAACACTTCTATGTTGGAAAATATTCCTATTATACAAGAATTCCAAGATGTTTTCCCTGAGGAGATTCCAAGGCTGCCACCAAAAAGAGACATAGATTTTACTATTGAATTAATACTTGGGACAACACCCATATCCCAAGCTCCATACCGAATGAGTGTACCAGAGTTAACAGAATTAAAAATGCAATTGCAGGAATTGATGGATAAAGGTTATATTGGACCAAGTGTGTTCCCATGGGGAGCACCAGTGCTGGTCGTAAGGAAGAAGTATGGTACTATGCATATGTGCATGGATTATCGTCAACTAAACAAGTTGACTGTTAAAAGTAAGTATCCCCGACCATGCTTCGATGACTTGTTTTACCAAGTCAAAGGAGCTACAATATTATCCAAAATTGACTTAAGGTCAAGCTACCATCAGATCCGTATCAAGGATGAGGATATAAGAAAGACCGCTTTTCGTACCAGGTATGGATATTATGAGTTTTTGCTACTACTGTTTGGGTTAACCAATGCACCAACAACATTTATGAGCTTAATGCATGGAATATTCCACCCGTATTTGGATAAATTCGTGTTAATTTTCATTGATGATATACTAATTTATTCCAAGAATGTGGAGGAACACAAGGAACACCTACACATTGTATTGAAAATGCTCAGAGAATGTCAAATTTATGCCAATTTTAGCAAATGTGACTTCTGTAAGGAGCAGATCCAATACTTGGGGCATGTGATTTCAGCAAAACGGATAGTTGTGGACCCGGAAAAGATAAAGACAAATATGGAATGGAAGGTTCCAAAGAAAGTAGCAGACATACGCTCGTTTATGGGCTTGCCTGGTTACTACCAATGATTCATTAATGGTTTCTCTAAAATAGCATATACTATTACCTCGTTGCAAAGGAAAGGACGAGTTTTTAAATGGACACAAGAGTGTCAAAACAGTTTTGAACTATTGAAAGAGTTGTTAACTACTACTCCTATTCTGAAAGTAGCAAACCCAAGTAAAGAATTTGAGGTATGTAATGATGCATGCAAGGAGGGTGTAGGAGCAGTGTTGACTCAAGAGAGAAAATTCATAGCTTATGATTCTAGAAAATTGAAGGATCATGAGCAAAGATATTTGGCATATGATTTAGAACTAACAACAATTGTGCATGCTTTACGAATATGGAGGCATTATTTGCTAGGAAAAATATCCGTGCTGAGAACCGATCATATTAGTTTAACCAGCTATTTTAAGCAGGTTGATTTGAATGCCCGCCAAGCTAGATGGAATGTCTTCCTTAGCAAATTTTATTTTGATATTCAACATGTGAAAGGAATAGAGAAAAAGGTGGCGGATGCCTTAAGAAGAAAACTACATGGCATATATGAGTTCTATTTCAACCAGAATGAATTTAATTTCCAAGACTAAATTTAGGAAGTAGCAAGGGAGGACCCTGAATATTAGAACTTGTGGCAGCAAGTAAAATATGATGAAAGACGAGGGAAACAGTCTGAATATGAACTCAATGAAAAATATATTCTTGTTTTTCATAAGAGGATATATATTCCCAATCAAAATGGTCTAAAGAGAGTTGTTTTGGATGAGTATCATAGGAGCACCTATGCCAGACATCCAGGATACCAAAAGATGTTAACAGCAATTAGAAAACTATACCTAGTCGGGAATGCGAAAGGACATAGCAAAATATTTGACCAAGTGCTTAGAATGCCAAGAAATTAAGGTGGAGCATCAGCGCCCTGTGAGATTGCTTCAACCCATTCCAGTGCCTGAATGGAAGTGGGAAGTCATTTCCCTTGGCTTTATCACGAGACTACCCAGAAATAAAAAGCATAATGATTCGATTATGGTAGTAGTCAATAGACTTAGCAAAGTGGCACACTTTATCCCTGTTCAATCTACCTATAATACTGTCTAAATTTCTGAAATTTTTATGAAGGTTTCAGGTTTCATGGTATTCCCTAAGCATTCATTTCGGATCGTGATGTAAAGTTTACATCAGTATTCTGGAAGACATTATTTAGTGGACTAGGAATGAAAATAAAATTTAGTACTGCTTACCACGGGAAAACAGAAAGGGTAAACCAAGTTTTAGAAGACATGATGTGCATGTATCTAATGCAACAACCAACAAAATGGGAGGAGTACCTACATTTGGTTGAGTTTTCCTACAATAACAGATATCAACAGTCCCTTAAGATGAGCCCTTTTGAAGCATTATATGGGAGACGGTGTCAGACTCCTCTAAATTGGAGTAGTCCAGAAAATAAATGATGCTTGGACCAGATATGTTTCAAGAAATGGAGTGGGAAGTCAAGAAAATTAGGCAGAACTTGAAAGCGACATAGGACCGAAAAAAGGTTTACGCAGATAGGAAAATAACCTTTCGAGAATTTGCAATAAGGGACCATGTGTATGTAAGAATCAAGCCAAAGAAAGGCACTCTGTGATGGAATTCTTGTGCCAAGTTGGCTCCTTGCTACTGCGGACCTTTCGAAGTCTTAGAGTGGATAGGGTCGTTGGCCTATCGATTGGCTTTGCCATGCCAAATATTAGTGCACAATGTATTTCATGTGTATTTGTTGAAGCGTTATGTGCATGATTCCAGGCACATCATACATTGGCAGGGTATATATCTAAGTCAAAAAAATCCTATGATTTGCATGCAAAAATTTTCTGATTTGATGTAATTCAAAATCTTTTTGCTTGCAGGTAGAACCAATTAGCGAGTTCCTGGTAGAACTGCAACATATCCCGGATCAGAGAGAAATAATGCTCCGGAAACGAGCCATACCCCAAGTTAAATTGTAGTGGAAGCACTTTAGCTCGAAGGAGGCTACTTGGGAAGACGAAAAACTTATGTATGAAGCTTATCTAGAGATGTTCTCAGGAAACAAGTAACACCGAGGACGATGTTTCTTTCAGCAGGCGAAGATATCACCTCCTGATTTTTATTATTTTTCTTTTTACTTGTTATTTACATGAGTTGTTATCAAAAATTCAGAATTTAAAATGAATGAGGCACTCGTTAATGACATTAACACGTGACTTTTATTTCAAATATTTAGTTATAATATACTTTTATTTAATTAAATGGTAAAATTAATTGTGTGGTAAAATATTCCAAGAAACCCAGGAAGAAGTTGAGACAGTTCTGACGGTTACCTTCCCAAAAAGAATTTAAGGAAAAATCCTAGAAGGGAATGAGGTTTTGTATAGAGGAGATAGAGGGTTAAGAAGTGAATGTTAGTTCTGAGTTGTCCAGAGCTGGTGGAAGTACCACTGGAATTCAAGGAACACACCCTAGGGAAGCAAGACTGGATTTCCAATCCTGAAGTCAGACTTCTAGCGTCAGACAAATACCTCTCACCTGGTGTGGAGCAAGGGGGGGAGCAGAGGACTTAATCGACTCACTCAATGTTGGGTGGACCGACAGTTATTGAGGCAAAACTAGAACTCTGAAGTAGGTAGACAATGCATTTAAGTTATTGTTTAATGTTTTGATTTTCTGATGTGGAATACGAGTAGAGTAAAGGAAAAATGTATGAAAGAAACTAAGTAATGTTCTTTTATTACTCACTATGTGGAAAACAAAGCTATAGGAAGGAACTGAATATTGTTATTTCTATTAATCACTACATGGAAAACAAAGCTACAGGAAGGAAATGAATACTGTTGTTTTTTATTACTCATTGTGTGGAAAACAAAATATGAAATAGAAGAATTCCTTTCCTTAATATTTCTTTAATCGGTGCATTGAGAACAATGTACAAATTATTCAGTAGAAACAAAGTAGAACCAGATATTTGTGCTAAAATATGCGTAAAATTATATACTACTGAAAAGAAAAGAAAACTGTAGAATACATATGAAAGTAGCAGCACTGTGATGCATATGTAAATATATATACTACTACAAGAAACTGAGTAAACAACTAATACGTGTCATAACAGTGTTTAAGATGGAACATATGCTAATATAAGGAAATGATAAAAATACCAAACTTCTGTAAATGATTTTTAATGTAAAATTCCAGAAACTGTAGAATCTAGTCATTTTCTAGCTCGAAAGAAAACACATAGGATAAGGGAAATCCAGCCGGTGGAGGATTTAGATCCAGAACCCAGTGATAGGGCCTTGGTTCCGATCCCAATAATAAACCTCTGCCGAATCTATTATAGTTTACAGCGAGAATAAATAAGAATATTTGCAAATCGTAACTTGACAAGAATGTTTCAAGATTGAGGATGAAATTGTTATCAAACCATGCAAATAATAAATTAATAGAGCCCAAAGAAGACAGGAAACTTCCAGAGAAAAACGTTGTAGCATTTCATACGAAAGTGACAGTGGAGTTTTTAATGTAAATACATCTGAACCAGAATAAATGCGGAGAAACTATAACTTAATTAAAAACTTGATTGTGTAGGCACATATTTCATAACAGAAATGTTTGTAGCTACAAATTAGAAATTTGTATGAGAAATAGAATTGTAACTCGAAAAAAATATCCCACATGGAACAGTTCAGAGGTCCTTAGGGTTGACAGTCTGGTGGAATTAAGTGGACGCAGGGCCGAGCCCAAAACCAAATATGGCTTAGCAAAAGCAAAATCCTTATTAATAGCTAATCGCTTAACTGGTTCTCATACACCCGTAATATTAGAGAAGCATCACCTGCAGATTGACCACAAGAAGACAAAGCATTACAAAGTGTTTAACACAGGTGGAGTATCTTTATGAAGTATAAAAGACTCTTAGCGGCAGCAGGGAGATTTGTGTCGACATCGATATCTCAAGCTGGAACATCTCTTGAGCACCAGACAGAGCCTAGCCATAAACCATAAAAAAAAAAGTGAGTGTCTCTAAATTGAAAACCTTGAAAACCCAGAACGTAAAACACAGAAAGGAAGTTCTAGTTCTTAAAACCCTGTGCAAAAAAATTACTGAAACATGCAGCCCAGTGAGTTCTTACCAGAATCCGTGTTTGTTCAAGCATTGTAGCTACGATAAAAGCGAGTGAAAACTATCGGTCGGGACAAAAGGTAGGAAAATACCAACTCTATCACAAATTAATCTGTGGAGCCATCCAGAGACTCTATGGGTTACTCCGCATAGATTCCAGCTCTGTCTTTTAACAGTGAATGTGAAAAACAATAACAATAACTCTTAGCACATGAGAAATGGAACTCTCATGGCTGAGGCCAAGCCATAGAAAAATTCTAGAACTTGCAAAGGTAGAGCCGAGCCACCGCTCCGGCATGAATGATACAATGAAACAATGGCGTGGAGATCGGGAAGGGGTAGTTACCCTAACCCATTCCTTGTGCCAAATCATCGTTAATTGCAGAGGAAGGAAATCTAACGGCATAGGAGGTGACAGCCCAACATTTCCAGGTGGAGACCGTAGCATCACTCAAACTTGGCATTAATCATTTTCTTAATGAGTTGAACGAGCAGAAAAAATAAACAAATATATATATATTTTTTCAGCCATTAAGTGCAAGTACGGGTTGAACAATTTGGGAATGGTGTGATTTTTTTTGAGCTACTCAGCATATGCATAGGACCAGTTAACATCCCAAGGAGGTATCGAATGCACAAAATATGTTAGTCTCAATGATATAGTAACATAATGCCGATGATCTTAGGGATAGCTCTGTAGATAGATGTGAATATGAAATATCAACTTTGTTAATGCATTTATGTTGAATAGAGCAAGAAGATAAATTAAATTGCATACTGTAACTATTTATAATTCAATTTATGTAATTCTAGCATGTAATTCATTATAATTTTTTTATTATTATCATTAAGCAGTAAATTTAAGTTTATGAGTAGGTAAGTGTTACACAATTGATGAAATAAAATTACACTATTTTTCCGAGGAAAAAAAAATATACTAGAAACTCGTAATTTAATTTAGAATAGATATGTCTAGAGATGACCAGAATCACAAATAGCTTTACTATGATGGGTCATGGTGTCCCCGTTTGATTTGATGTTGGGTGGAGGGATGTCATGGTGTCCTCCTCTGATTTGTTGCTCGGTGGAGGGATATCATCCCAATGAGATAACCCTTACATTTTAAATACAATGAATTTATAGATGTGTCGGTTCTCCCACCTTTTTCCACGGCCAGTTTCGGTTCCCAATACCATACCAAATAAATAAGGATAGACTTTTTCACGACTTTATTTTTGGTTAATTTTAATCAAAATCTGAGAGATTTCTAAAAACTTGAGTTTAAATTGTTTAATCTGCATAATTCCTGTGCTCTAGAGATTTTTCAGGTGTTGAATCCTTTATGCGTTCAAAAATGTATTTTAAATAACAAAAAATCTTGAAATTGTATTGCCAGATTTTGGTGCATTCCTGTGAAAAAGGCTATTATGTCTATATATTAGAGTATGCTGATAAATAATCGCCAATGGATCAAAAATACTTATCACATGTTTTGAGTTATAAACATTGTATAATCGAAGTGTTATAGGGGTTTTTGAAGGCGTTGAATCTATTTATTCATTCAAAAACACATTTTAAATAGAAAAAAATCAAGATTCATAAAAAAATTATTATTGGAAAAAAACACCAAAATATAAAAAAAAATAGATTACATATTTTTTTGCAATAGAATTTTCCTTAAAATTTAATTATAAAAAACCAAAATTGTAATTTTAAGTTGTTGAGTTTCATAATTCAAGTGTCTCAAGTACTTTCTAGAGTATTAAATTTACATTCGAAAATGTATTTTAAATAACCAAACATTAGAATTTACCCATAATTATGTCACGACACTACCAAAAAGACGAAAAATCAAACTCTTATCCATAGAAGATATATAATCTTTCACATTCATTGAAAATTGCAACTCCATTACTTCATGAAATACCATCAACTAAAATGTTGAGAGCAGTGGATCTCTCTCCTATGCAAACCACATCAAGTTGTCCATTAAAAATATCCCCTCAATTATATAAATAAATAATTTAAAACTTGAAAAACTTTAAAATATTTAAATTTAACAAGCAAAAGTTGTGAGATCTATCTTAAGTGCAAACTAAATTGTTATGTTATTTATTTTAAAGAGACTAAACATTCATTTTTTTTAGAAAAGGATTACGAAAGATAAACATAAATTAATTATGTTTTGGAAATAAAATTTAATTATGGATTGTGGTTCCATAAAATTAAAAGAAGACTGATGATAAAAGTATTCCAAGAACTGAGAGTGGTTGAGCAAAAAAAAGTTAAAAATAGTTACCTTTCGTTTGGGGATAAAAAGTACATCCTAGTGAGGAAAATGGGTTCTGTGACTGAACATAGAAAGGATAGGACAGAAGAGAGTGAAAATTCCTGAGCTGGTAGTGACCAGTGGAAAAACTCAGCATGTAATATTCCTACTTAGCCTGACCTAAGAGGAATATGCATTTTTGTTTTACTTTCTGTTGCATGAATAAATGAATAAAGGAGGAAATGTAAAACTCATGAAAAAAATGAATAAATCAATGGCCATGTGAACAAGGATAAATCAGGGCCATGTAAATAACAAACTTGCAAGTGTGAAAGGGGTTTGAGCTATGAGACTGGGTCAACCTTGACCAAGTCTATCGCGCTGTCTAGATTCAATGTACCTCATGAACGGACAGCGCAGTTCTAGAAGGAGGCCCCTCATGTGAATGGAGCTAACTCATCAAGGTGGTTTAGGGTTTGCAAAGGCTTTCATATTATAAAATGAAGGGGAAGACAGCAAGAGAAGGTTGTTGATTGTCTATATTTCTGAGTATCTTGTCTGTTTAGACAAATACTATTCTCTGCTGTTTATTGGAGAATTGTGCTGCTTAGCACTTGGAGTTCCTATGCAGGGATTTCACCTCTTCCATTGAGGATTCTTGGAGGAGTCTTGTTGATTTGATCCACTATCAGGCTTTGGGCCAAGATCTACTTCCAACTGCAACACAAATCCAGTGAGGGTTTGTCTACTTTTGTAAGCTGTAGCAAGTGGAACTCTAGATCTGCCGGGATCTAGCTTGTATTGGAGCCTCTTCTCAGTGTGTCATTTAACATCCTGGAAGAGTGCATCCACTATTTGAGCTTTAGATTTGTATCTTGGCATGAGGCCATCACTTTTATTCAAGCTACAGCGCAATTTTCCTTGAGGGACTACGTTATTTTCAGTAGAAGGTTTGTAGGGTGTTTTGACCCCATTTTTGATGAGAGATCTCTGGTGCTGGGCTTTTCCTTTAACTTTGGTGATCCAAGGATTAGCTTGCTGATCCATGTTCTGTTGAGATCTGATCTATTTTAATTTAAAGTTATCTTCAAAAATTTCTAAATCATTTTGTAGATCTGCAACTTAAAACTCAGATCTACTCTTTTTTATACATGATTTGGTCAAAACCCCAAGGGGATCTTGTAAATAAGTCTTTCTAGTTTCCAGACCTGAAATGGATCTGATTTTTTGTTCACAGATCTATCCTAGATCTGAGATGTAATGCTCAGCTACTGCATCTCCTAAAAATAATGTTGTCAAGCCATTTTGCAGTTTATATATATGTTGCAACTTTCTTTTCTAAATATTTCTTGCTCTATTGTCTCTTGTATTCTACTGTATAATGTAATAGCATAATTGTAATTCTGATTTGCTACTGTATACTCATAAGTTGATCTTATTTGATGGCCTCCTGCTCATGCTCTCCAAGACTGTGTTATTTTTGAAGCAGTTTTTTGTGCATAGTTGT
Organism: Pinus albicaulis; assembly: GCA_034641835.2. Lineage (NCBI taxonomy): Eukaryota > Viridiplantae > Streptophyta > Pinopsida > Pinales > Pinaceae > Pinus > Pinus albicaulis. Next base: position 411,736,918 of record CM076574.1, on the reverse strand, counting down.
AGCCCCTCTTGTAGGGTGTTTTTCAGCTAGACTAGGTGGTGGGAGATCTGTTTACCACACCTAGTTTGATTTGTTTTTGCTCCCCTTTTGGATCTAGACTCCAGATCTACTGATATAAGGGATCCAAGGGCTAGAAACTCATTTCTGTGCATAAATATCCCATAATTGCGTTATTCGAGGAGGCTTGTTGTGTTGTTCTAGATTTGGAATATTACAGTGGTATCAGAGCTCCTTTCTTGGCACAACCTGTGCTTTCATTGGAGAACCACAGCCATGTTGCATTCAGAAGAAAATGAACATCTTACTGAGAGGGAGAAGAGGTATAAGAACAGAAGTCACAAGAATTTTGATTACACTACTGATGATCAAGAGAAGTGATAAAGAAGGAGAAGAGTTTGCAAGAACTCTTTTGGTGGCCATGCAAGATCTTGCTAGAGAGATCAAAGAGATGAGGATGTACAGGATGAGGGAATCTCCTGGGAGATTTCATCTTTTGGAAAGCTCTGGCATGTCTCATCACTGGACCGATCAACCAGTGGACCAACTGCAAGTTCCACAAGCTCCACAATGCTCCACTATGCCTACCTTCTTGGCTGTGGAGAATTAAGGACCACAAGAGAAAACCCCCCTTGAAGACTAATTTGTGGAATATGAATCTCAGAATCAGAGATTAAATATGAATCTCAGAATCAGAGATTCAAAGACCAATTGAGTTTCCAAGAGTTTTTTCACCTCAAGGACAAGAGGAGGCCAAGACATCAGTATAGAGATGGTGGGTTCTTCCATAATCATGATAGACATCACTCTATGGGTAGGATATTTTTTCCCAAGTTTGATGCGTCATCCACCAATTCTGCCAAGGAATGGGTAGAAAGGCTAGACATCTACTTTCAGTTAAACAAGGTTCCCGAGAGTGAAGCCATCAATATTGTAGCGCTACACTTTGATGGTGAAGCACACAATTGGTGGTTCCATGGGTTGTCTACATTGGGCCATGCCAATGTGAATTCCTATTCTGAATTCACTAGAAGACTGGTGGAGAGATTTGAAAAAAAGTATCCAGAGGCCCCTTTCATGATCCTTGCAAAGTTAAAGCAATCGGGGAATGCAGAAACTTACATCTCTGAGTTTTTGAGATTATCTGCCATGGTCCATGATCTATCTGCAACAAGGAGGGTTTACATGTTCATCGATGGTTTAGATGAACCTTTGCATGGGTTGGTTAAATATACCAAGCCCATCACTTTGCATGATGTCATTGAGAGGGCTAGAGACCTCCAAGATGCCTTGCCAAAAGCAAAGGCAACTTTCCAGAGCAAGGCCCATCACCTTTCTAAAGGGAAGGAAGAGAAAGTTGCTCCTTCCAAGGAGAGCTCATTGAAGAAGCCTCTTGATATTGAACTCAGGAGGGAGATGAGAAAGAAGAGACTATGTTTCACTTGCCAAGAGTCATGGGCACCTGGACATAGATGTGCTGCTGGGAAAGCACATTACATAGAGCTCTTCTTAGATTTTGAGGAGGAAGATGAAGATGATGAACCAAGGAGGGGTCACAGCACTGATAATGTGGAGGGAGATCCAACACCATATGGAGATGGGGATGGAGCCTTTGCTCCAATAGGTGGAACTTGCATATTTGAGAGGAGTGCCTAAGTGCTTGACCCTAAGAGTACAAGGTTAAATCATGAATCAGAGGGTCTCTGTACTGATTGACAGTGGGGCAACCCACAACTTTATTGATGCTCATCTTGTGTAGAGAATATAAATACCCATTGATACTTTTGAGGGATTCTTTGTTTTGGTCCCAGGAGATAGGACAATGCAATGCATGAAATATGTCCCATCACTCTCAGTCACTATGGTGTCCTACACTTTGGTGGATCACTTTTTTGTAGTTGACATACCAGACACTAATATTATTTTGGGTGTCCAATGGTTGATTACATTGGGTAAAGTCACCATTGATTGGAAAGATTTGCAGATGGAGTGGGTGGACTTGAAGAGTGGTAAAGCCCCAATGATCCAATGCATGCATACTTATCCCTCACCTAGCACTTCCACACAAACAACATAGATGAATTTGCGTAGTGGAAGCAAGGATCTCACAGTTCCTTCTCTTATGTTCATGAGGATTCTGCAAGGGACATTCCTATCTAGTGGGAAACCACCTGGGAGGCCACTAGATTCAGATCTTGTGGGGGAGGCCTCACAAAGTTCTGCTCCATATCTAGTTCCAGGAGGGATTGGAGCAATGGAAGACCAAGCTACAGCGCTACAGGGCTTGGAAAAACTTAATAGTGAGGGGAATCTCCTCCCTTCACGACTATCACCCCCTGTCATTTCCAGATCTGCGCTGTGGGAGGAGGAGAATTGGAGGATCAGCCTTCCAACACACATATTTGGCATTGGAAATGTCAGAGAAGAGATCAGCAGGATGACAGACACTTCCATGGAGGTATCATCCGTTCTTTCTTTGTTGAGTAGTGTGGATCTGTATCGGAAATCTCAACTTCTTGTAGAGTATTCCAAAGATCTCCACATAGGTATGATATTGGATGACCTGTAGCAAGAAGAGGGCTACTTATTCCAAGGGGGAGTCATCTACTTTCATGGTAGGATCTTCCTGTCTAGAGCTTCTGAGCTCAAGCAGAAGATACTAAAAGGGGCACACAAAGAATTCCTTCTCAGCCATATGCAGTCCACGAAGATCTACACCCTGATCATGAGGAGCCTTGATTGGGAGGGGATGATAGAGGAATTACATTAGCACTTTCAAGGGTGCATTAGCTATGGAGGATTTGGGCAGCGAATGGACTCTTTTCAAGAGTCACTTTAGCTAGTTCTTCCTTTGCTTGAGAGGAGGGAAATGCTCATGCATAACTCCATGTGTATGAAAAACTATGATGGTAAAGGATCTAATCATGCCAAGCAAGTTTTATTTTTTGATCTATCACATTCTCTTACCATATTTTTTCAGGCTGTGACTCCTAAAGGGAGTGAGAGATCATGTGGATCTCATAGCTTTTTGAGGGCCAATAGAAATTCTGAACTTGGCCACTCCCTTGTTGTGCAAAGGGAGATTCCTTTTCATGATGGGTGCTTCCCAAAGGCACCAAACATTTATGATATCTCCAGCTATGTTGATATTACTTATGGAAAAGATGTGTGGGGAAAATTCCACTTGCCACACCTTGATCTAATGCAGGTAGGAGATGCATTGCACTGGAATCACATGTGGGAATTTGACCCACCTCTTCAAGGTCAAATCTCTGTTTGCATATATGTAGTTTTGCTCCCATACTTGGATGACATAGTTGTATTGTTTTTGGGATTGTATGGAGGAAGTATGGACAGTTTGTATGTACCACCTGGATTGGAACTTCTCTATGTGCCTCATGCTACATGTTTTCGAGAAAGTATTTCTCCAGCCATGTTTATTTCTATTGAATTTTTCACTCCTTGTGGGATGGGCTATGCACATCTTATGTTGACCTTGGAGGAACAATTCCTGATGTATTGGATTTGATGAGCACTTGCTTTATGATGAGGACCTGATCATTGATGATGTCATCAATGGAGGAGGAGAAGGACTATAGCTCTCACCCTATCAGCTGCTTGAGGACAAGCAACATTTTGGAGGGGAGGACTGTAATATTCCTACTTAGCCCGAGCTAAGAGGAATATGATTTTTTTTTTACTTTCTATTGCATGAATAAATGAATAAAGGAGGACATGTAAAACTCCTCAAAAGAATGAATAAATCAATTCCCATGTGAACAAGGATAAATCAGGGCCATGTAAATAAATCACTTGCAGGTGTGAAAGGGGTTTGAGCTGTGAGACTGGGTCAACCTTGACCAAATCTACAGCGCTATCTAGATTCAATATACCTCGTGAAGGGACAACGCAATTCTAGAAGGAGGCCCCTCATGTGAAAGGAGCTAACTCATCAAGGTAGTTTAGGGTTTGCAAAGGCTTTCATCTTATAAAAGGAAGGGGAATGCAACAAGAGATGGTTGTTGATTTTCTATATTTCTGAGTATCTTTTCTATTTATACAAATAATATTCTCTACTGTTTAGTGGAGAATTGTGTTGCTTAGCACTTGGAGTTCCTATGCAGGGATTTCACCTCTTCCATTGAGGATTCTTGGAGGAGTCTTGCTGATTTGATCCACTATCAGGCTTTGGGCCAAGATTTACTTCCAACTGCAACACAGATCCAGTGAGGGTTTGTCTGCTTTCATAAGCTGCAACAAGTGGAACTCTAGATCTACCGGGATCTAACTTTTATTGGAGCCTCTTCTCAGTGAGTGTGTCATTTAACCTCCTAGAAGAGTGCATCCACTGTTTGAGCTTCAAATTTGTATCTTGGCATCAGGCCATCACTGTTATTCAAGCTACAATGCATTTTTCCTTGAGGGACTGCATTATTTTTAGTAGAAGGTTTGTAGGGTGTTTTGACCCCATTTTTTATGAGAGATCTGTGGTGCTGGGCTTTGCCTTTCACTTTGGTGATCCATGGATTAGCTTTCTAATCCATGTTCTATTTAGATCTGACCTAGTTTAATGTAAAGTTATCTTCAGAAATTTCTGAATCATTTTGCAGATCTGCAAATTTAAACTCAAATATACTCTTTGGTATACATGATTTGGTCAAAACCCCAAGGGGATCTTGTAAATAAGTCTTTCTAGTTTCCAGATCTGAAATGGATCTGATGTTTTTTCCACAGATCTGTCCTAGATCTGAGATGTAATTTTCAACTACTATAACTCCTAAAAATAATGTTGTCAAGCCATTTTGAAGTTTATATATATGTTGAAGCCTTCTTTTCTGAAGATTTCTTGCTCTATTGTGTCCTGTGTTCTACTGTATAATGTAAGAGCGTCATTATAATTATGATTTGCTGTTGTATACTCATAAGTTGATATTATTTGATGGCCTCCTACTCATTCTCTCCAAGACTGCGGTATTTCTAAAGCAGTTTGTTATGCATAGTTGTAGCCCCTCTTGTAGGGTGTTTTTCAGCTAGACTAGGTGGTGGGAGATCTATTTACCACACCTAGTTTGATTTTTTTTTCTTGCCTATTGGATCTAGACTCCAAATCTACTGATCTAAGGGATCCAAGGGCTGAAAACTCATTTCTATGCATAAATCTCCCAGAAGTGCATTATTCCAGTAGGCTTGATGTGTTGTTCCATATTTGGAATATTACATAGCATTCCTGAATCCTGGAAAAGAAGAGTACTGGAGTAGGGGTCTCGATTTCCCTTCTAGAATTTTCTGTCAACCTACTCATCTCATATGTGGATTATAGGGGGAGATGAGGATGTAATCACCTCTCTCATGGTAGGAAGGATATCATCAACAAGTTCTGAAGAAAGATAAGTAACAGACTAGAGAAGAAGTAAGAACTAGAAATGATGTTTAGAAAAATTTTTATTTAATATGGAAAATTTTATTTAAATTAGGAAATGATGAATTTTATAGAGAGTATGTTGTAGTTAATTTTATCTGTATTTTTCTTAAAGTATTCAAGAACTGACAGCAGAACCATTAATATTATATTGACTGTGTAGAAATACATTTATTGAAAATCATTGCTTGGGTTCAAGAAAGAAATAGTGTATATGTTGTTAGGAAGAGAAAAACAGAAAATATATACTGGAAGTAAATTCGAGAAAAATTGTTTGTTTAAGTTCCACAGTCGAAACCCTAGACCCAAAATTGGTTGTTAATTTGCTTAGCCTATGATACAATCGGACATAACGAATTGCAGAGAAACAACTCAATACTCGGATGGTCTAGACATCCCTTTTAAATTAGAGCTAAGCAGATAAAATGACAAAAGGAATAATAGAGATTTTTTTTTTTTTTGAACAAATTAAACATATATGAACTTTAGAGAAAGCATAGGAAGTGGAACCTAGAAGGCAACTGGTAGTGTAAATATATTCATTATCGCAAATGTTTTTACTGTAAATATTGTAGGAAATAAATTCTGTTACATGCAAGAGAGAAAGCGAGCATCCTCGTAATTAAATAAGATTCACACAAATGCTCAAGTAAAGAAAACAGATATAACCCTGCTATAATAAAAAGAGATAATATGGATTTTGTAATTCCTATTCATAGAAGTAAAAACTGTATTTAAGAAAGGGTCGATTGACACATCTATTTGATTATACAGGAATCTACTAACAAAACCATTGCAAAAATTTAGACACCAATAAACGTTGTCGTGCTGAGGAATTTCTCCTCCTCAGTTGGGCCAAGAGTTCGACCAACAACCATAAGAAGTGGAGTATCAAATTATACAATAAAAATCTTGATAGCATGCAACTGTTCCAAACAGGGCGAAGCCTCGAGAATAAATAAAACTAAGGTAATCCATGATTGATGCCATAATAATTAATACAAAATTAATAATGCCACGAGCACCAAAGAAATCTGGAGCTTTACTCCAGAACCTAAAAACCCCAACATTGAAACAAGGTACCTGTGGAGAAAAATTGGCAGAGTCGGTTATGCAACCGTAGCATTTCAACAAAAACTGACCAACTCTCTCATTAAATCCTTTCCATATGAACGGTGAGGGGTTTACCTGCTTCAAAGCCCGAAACGTAAAAATTTAGAAGACAAACCTTTTCGTCTGTTAAATGAAGAGTAGAAAACTAAGAAAGTTGAGTAAAAGACTTCATTAACTCGTTTAAAATTACCCAGCAAGATGCTAATGATCCCCTGCACAAATAAAAGTCAAGAGGAATTTTAAGACTCAATGAAAAGAAAATTTAACGAAAGAAAATGACAGGGTAAACCATTTAAATAGAAACTAAGATTGGAATTTAGGATTTAATGGATGGCTTACCAACCATCGAGATAAGAAAGTTGAATCTGGATGACGGTAACAGTAACTAGATCATAAATAAGTCGGGAATGAAGTTTTCCCAGTCCTGAAATACCATTATAAACTATTAAACCACCTGTGAGAAATAAAACAAAGAGATTCTTCGACTTAAGAACTGGTTCAACGTTGTTGCAAAAGACTAAGCTCAAAGTTGTAAGTGCAATGGGAGTTACCTATTTTGAAAACGCCATGGAAAGCCAAAGCTTGAGCTAGAGGTTTGTCTATTTTTTGATAGAGCACTGATCGCGACAGAGTTGCAGAGAGGCAACACCGATAGAGCTCGAAACGCAAAATGAAGAGTTGGTTAGGGTTATGCAGTGGTCAATACCCTAAATGGGTACCTTGAAAATCTCCACCGTGGATTCCTAAGACCCCAAATTAGATGGCGTTCATAAGGGCAGGTGTCATCCATGCAACTCAAATCCCCATGCGAAGGTACAGTACAAAAATTCCTCCTAATAACTCCTAATCTACGATGAAAATTATTTAAGAATGAATAAATCAAATGATCAAGTTAAAAGATATGCCATCATCACACTATCCTCCAGAGTATTAATGATAGGTGTTATGAGTTTAAATATCAACAGCTAACAATCATAAGCTCACAAGTATCTCGTAAAATGAGTTGAATATAAGTATAGTTGTTAAGAATAAAACAAAGCGATTAGGTAAAATGAACTACGTGGAATATCCATAATATCATTAATATATGGAAAGTGCCAAGTTGACAAAATTCATTTAGATTTACTTTTTTATGATCACAATATCAATATGGAAACTATGGTTCAGAGGATTAAATGTAAAAAAAAATTATTATATATCGTTATGTATGTTACAAGTGGTATCAGATCAGCGTTCATATGCTGGGACCCAATGAGTCACTTAAGATGATAAATTGTTATGTGTAAATGGGGCACAGAAAAGAAAATAACATAGTAGGAGACAAAATGAATAGGGGATTGACACAACAAACACCATACAATGCAGGCGAACCCACACCCCAATCCCATCCGAAAATGAATCCGGAAATGTGGATTCAGCTCAGTGTAGATCATCACCAGTAGACAAGTAAATTGTTGGAAGAATAGTAACATCAAACCAGTATACTTCTAAGCATTGTGTATAAGTTATAGGAATAAATGGCCAGGGCTAGGAGTGGCAATAAGCATTTGATGCAAGAGTAGGAAAGGATACTCAAAATCCTTTCCGATAAACAAAATCAAGGAGTGTTACAACCCAGTCCTGAAAGAGATACACAGGAAGAAAATGAATGACAAGCAAAGGGCCAAACTAATGACAGAGTGGAAAGAAGCCATTTACAAAGAAGTAACAAGAATAGAAACTATAATGAGGCTGAGTCTAGTAACATGTCAGAACATCAAGAAATTACAAAACAAAAATTGGAGTTACAAGGTGAGTTCTGAAAGATTAAACCACCTACGTTTGATGGAGAGGAGGTGAGAGAATTTTGGTTGATTAATATGAATAAATACTTTCAATTTTAGGAGTACAACAACAACGTTAAAGCCAGGTTGGCCATCTATAAATTGAGAGAAAAAGCTACCCTGTGGTGGGAGGAAGTCAAGAATGTCCGTAGTATTGAAGACCAGGACGTGACATGGGATGAATTTCAGCAATACTTCAAGGAAAAATATCTAACAGAACATTTCTATGATGAAAAATCTAGAGAATTCCATGATTTGAGATTGGGTCAAATGGAAATGGATGAATACATAACCAATTTCACTTCCTTATTAAGATATGTTCCTTATTTAAGGGATGAAAAGGCTAAGGTTTAGTGGTTCTTGAGTAGTTTTCCGACACACATGAAGGAACGAATTGAGTTTGTATATCCAAGGGCCATGGACAAAGCATTTTGAAAAGTGAGAATGTGTTACCAATAGTCCAAGGCAAAAGGATAAATACACAAAAATTGGCAGCCAAGAAAAGTGCAGAAAAGCTGTTCAAATTACAAAAATGCTACGATCAATAACTTTAATAATTCTGCAAGGAATTCAGTGAGAAAACAGTTCAGAAGAAGCCATCAAATAAGTCGATGGCCTATGGTGGAAAATCCTACAGAGGCTTCCAGCAATTCAAAACATGGAAAAAACCAGAAACCACCTCTATAGTGTTGGGGGTGTGGCGAGGCTCACTATTATAAGAATTTCCCATAGCAGGGAAGAAATGAAACAATATGTAATCTACAGGAAGCCTCTATAGTGGGAGATGTAGCCTGAAATATAACTAGAATTAATGTAGCTTTGGAGGCTCGACAGGTGGATTACCAACCAACAATGATAGAAGTAGAAGGTAAGTTACTTTCACAAACTGTTTCTATTTTTGTTGACCCAGGTGCCATTTTAAGTTACGTAAACCCCACAATACTAGAAATCTACAAATTACAAAGTCAGAAATTCAAGAGTCCCTGGCTAGTACAGCTAGCCATTGGGGCAAAGAGAAACGTTTATTCCAAAGTTCCAAACTGTATGAAATTCAGAACCAACAGTTAAATGTGGAACTGAATGTATAGCCTTTGGGATCCTACGATGTACAATTGGGCATGGATTGGTTGGAGAGACACTGGTCTCTGGTATATTTTAAAGAGAAGATTATATATTATAGAATGAAAGATGGAACTCCTCAAGAGTTATAAGGAATTAAGAATCTCTTACATTGGCATCCTATTAGAGCTTCCCAATTGAGTAACTGTATTAGAAAAGTATGTTAGATATATTCCATTGAAGTCATGGGTTTTGATAATTCTAAGGAGAAGACCCTTATGCTGGAAAGCATACCAGTAGTACAAGATTTCATCGATGTGTTTCTAGAAAATGTATCAGGTTTACCTCCAAGAAGGGACATCAATTTCACTATTAAATTGATGCTAGGAGCATCCCCAATTTCAAGAGAATCATATCGGATGAGTGTACCGGAACTAACTGAACTAAAAATGCAACTACAAGAGTTGTTGGACAAAGGGTATATTCGACCAAGTGTGTCTCCTTGGGGAGCACTAGTGTTGTTTGTAAAGAAAAAGGATGGAAGCATGCGAATGTGCATGGACTGTAGACAACTCAATAAATTGACAGTCAAAAATATGTATCCATTACCAAGGATAGATGATCTATTTGGTCTGGTGAAGGGGGTAACTATGTTCTCGAAAATAGACTTAAGGTCTGGATATCACCAGATCCAAATTAAAGACGAGGATATCTACAAGACTTATTTTCGTACCTACTATGGGCATTACGAGTTCGTGGTATTACCATTTGGATTAACTAATGCACCAACAACATTTATGAGGTTGATGCATGGCATATTTCACCCCTTTTTCGACAGATTTGTTCTGATATTCATTGACGATATATTGATTTACTCAAAAATCATGGAAGAACACAAGGAGCACTTAAGGATAGTTTTGGAAATGTTAAGTAGACATCAGTTGTATGCCAAGTTCAAAAAATGTGACTTTTTCAAAGAACAGATACAGTATCTAGGCCATGTCATTTTCGTAGAAGGAATAACGGTTGATGAAGAGAAAATTAAAACTATTATGGAATGGAGAGTACCCCAAAATGTGGCAGACATACGTTCTTTAATGGGGTTAGCTGGATATTATCAATGATTCATAGAAGGATTCTAGAATATTTCCTTTCCAATTACATCACTGTAGTGAAAGGGAAAACTATTAAAATGGACCAGTGAGTGTTAGAATAGTTTCGAAAGGTTAAAAAATTTGTTTACGATTGCCCTGGTGTTGAGGGTAGCTGACCCCAACAAAGAATTCAGGGAAATTTTATTGCAAGAAGGATGCTCGTAAGGAAGGATTCGGGGAAATTTTATTGCAAGAAGGAAGGGTGGTTGCCTATGAATCAAGAAAATTAAAGAAGCATCAATAACGATATTCAACCTATGACTTAGAACTGAGAGCATTAGTGCATGCACTCCAAGTATGGAGGCACTACTTGTTGGGAAAGAGATTTGTGAAAAAGACCGATCACAACAGCGTAACTAGCTACTTTAAGCACGTTTATTTAAATGCTCGCTAGGCAATATGGAATGCCTTCTTAAGTGAATTTTATTTTGATATACAAAATGTAAAAGGCAAAGAAAATCGTGTGGCAGATGCCTTAAGCAAAATACTGCATTGTGTATATGAACTTTGTTATAATCAAGTCGAATGTAAATTTTTATATCAAATAAAAGAAGAAGATGAGAAGGACCTTGAACACCGATTTTTATGGCAGTAGGTGGAGGAAGCTAGAAAATAGGAAAATTATTCTCATTATGGAATTAACAAGGACAAATTTTTAACTTTCCTTTAACCTTCAAAGGAAAGTTATACATTCCAAATCGAATAAGTTTAAAAGAGTTGATCATGAATGAATATCACCACAGTAATTATTCGAGACACCTAGGATACCAAAAAATGTTAACAGTGATTAGAAAAGTTTATTTCTAGCATAGTATTCGAAGAAATCTTGTGGAGTAGTTTAACAAATGTCTAGAATGTCAGTAGGTTAAGGTGGAGCATCAACACCCATCCGGATTGTTGTAGCCTATACCAGTACCTGAATGGAAGTGGGAAGTTATATCACTATATTTTATTACTGGTCTACCAAGATCTAAAAGATATAATGAATCCATTATGGTGGTGGTTGATATACTAAGGCAGAACACTTCATACCCGTACAGTCTACTTACAAAACCGTGCAAATAGCAGATATCTTCATGAGAGAGATTTCTAGGCTGCATGGCATCCCAAATACTATTACATCAGATAGGGATGTGAAGTTTACTTCAGAATTCTGGAAGGCCCTATTTATGAGTTTGACAACACAAATAAATTTTAGCACCTCTTACCATCCCCAGACGGATGGACAAACTGAGCGGGTGAATCAAATCTTGGAAGATATGTTGCATATGCACATGATGCAATAGCCAATGAAATGGGAAGACTATTTACATTTTGTAGAATTTTCATACAATATGGTTACCAAGAGTCTCTTAAGATGAGACCCTTTGAAGCTTTGTATGGACGACAATGTTGTAATCCCATTAACTAGAGCAGTCCTGAAACCAAGTTGATGCTTGGACTGGAAATGTTGGCTAAAATGGAATCGGAAGTGAGAAATATCAGACAGAATCTGAAAGCAGCTTAAGATTGATAGAAGATATATGCATATAAAAAGAGAACTTACCGGGAATTTGAAGTGGGAAATCATGTGTATATAAGAATTAAGCCTAAGAAAAGCACACTAAGGTGGACCTCCTGTGCCAAGTTGGCTCCCAGGTTCTATGGACCTTTCCAGATATTGGAAAGATTAGGACCTATGGCTTATCAATTGGCTTTACCCAGCCATATCTAGGTGCACAATGTGTTTCATGTATCTATACTAAAACGATACGTGCATGGCCCAAAGCATGTATTCCATTGGAAAAGCATTCACGTAAGGAGAGATTTAAAAATGCTATCTTAAATACCAGGTTTATGAAGTTCTAATTCTAAGTCTTGTTGAATGCAGGTCGAACCAGACAACGAATTTTTGGTCGAACCTCAACGTATACTCGATCAAAGAGCAATCACACTCTGGAGGCGAGCCATCACCGAGGTTAAAGTGCAGTGGAAACACTTCAGCTCGGATGAGGCTACTTAGGAAGATGAAGGATTTTTTCATAAGGCTTACCCAGAATTGTTTTCTGAGATGGAATGAAACACCAAGGATAGTGTTTACTTCCAGAGGGGGAAGTTGTGATAACTGGCGTAAGTGAAAACTAAATCGTTATGTTATTTATTTTAAAGAGAATAAACATTAATTTTTTTGAGAAAAGGATTACGAAAGATGAACATAAATTAATTCTGTTTTGGAAATAAAATTTAATTATGGATTGTGGTTCCATAAAATTAAAAGAAGATTGATGATAAAAGTATTGCAAGAACTAAGAGTGGTTGAACAAAAAAAAAAAAAAAAACCTTTCCTTTGGGGATAAAAAGTACATCCCGGTGAGGAAAAGGGGTTCTGTGACTGAACATAGAAAGGAGAGGAAGGAAGAGAGTGCAAATTCCTGAGCTAGTAGTGACCAATGGAAACACTCAGCATTCCTGAATCCTGGAAAAGAAGAGTACTGGACTAGGGGTTCTGAGGTCTCTTCTGGAATTTTCTGTCAACCTACTCATCTTAGGTGTGGAGCATGGGGGGAGATGAGGATGTAACTGCCTCTCTCGTGATAGGGAGGATATCATCAACAAGTTTTGAAGAAAGATAAGTAACATACTACAAAAGAAGTAAGAACTAGAAATGTTGTTTAGACACAATTTTATTTAATATGGAAAATGTTCTTTAAATTAGGAAATGATGATTTGTACACAAAGAATGTTGTAGTTACTTTTATCTGCACTTTTCTTAAAGTATTCAAGGAATTACATCAGAAATGTTAATGTTATATTGACTGTGTAGAAATACATTTATTGAAAATCATTGCTTGTGTTCAAGAAAGAAATAGTGTATATGTTGTAAGGAAGAGCAAAACAGAAAATATCTAATGGAAGTAAATACCAAAACAACTGTTAGTTTAAGGTCCATAGTCAAAACCTTGGACCCAAAACTGGTTGTTAATGTGCTTAGCCTATGTTATACTCGGATATAAAGCATAGGAACAACTCAATACTCGGATGGTCCAGACATCCCTATTCAATTAGAGCTAAACAGATAAAATGACAAAAGGAATAATAGGGATAAAACCTCAGTTTTGAATAGATTAAACATATATAAACTTTAGGGAAAGCATAGGCAGTGAAACTTAGAAAACAAATGGCAGTGTAAATATATTCATCGTCGAAAATATTTTTACCATAAACATTACAGGAAATCAATTCTGTTACATGCAAGAGAGAAAGCGGGCAACTTCGTAATTAAATAAGATTCACGCGAATTCTCAAGTAAAGAAAATAGATATAACCTTGCTATAATAAAAAGAGAAAATATGGATTTTGTAATTCCTATTCATAGAAGTAAAACTGTATTTAAGAAAGGGTCGATTGACACCTCTATTTGATTATACAGGAATCTACTAAGAAAACCATTGCAAAAATTTAGACAGCAATAAACCCTGTCGTACTGAGGAAATTCTACTCTTCGGTTGGGTCAATAGTTCGACCAACAACCATAGGAAGTGGAGTATAAAATTATAAAATAAAAATATTGATAACATGCAACTATTCCAAATAGGGCGAAGCCTCGAGAGTAAAGAAAACTAAGGTAAGTGGTGACTGATGCCATAATAACTAATACAGAGTTTATAATGCCGCGAGCACCAAGGAAAGCTGGAGCTTTACTCTGGAACCTAAAAACTCCAACATTGAAACAAGGTACCTATGGAGAAAAATTGGCAGAGTCAGTTATGAAACCGTAGCATTTCAACAAAAATCGACCAACGCTCTCAGTAAATCCTTGCCATATGAACGATGAGGGGTTTACCTACTTCAAAGCTGGAAACATAAAACATTAAAAGACAAACCTTTCTGTCTGTTAAACGAAGAGTAGAAAACTAAGAAATTTGAGTAAAAGACTTCATTACCTGGTTTAAAATTACTTAGCAGGCTGCTAATGATGCCCTGCGCAAATAAAAGTCAAGAGGAAGTTTAAGACTTGGTGAAAATAACATTTAACGCAAGCAAATGACAAGGTAAACCATTTAAAGAGGAACTAAGATTGGAATTTAGGATTTAAGGGATGGCTTACCAACCGTGGAGATAAGGAAGTCGAATCTGGATGACGATAGCAATAACTGGATCATAAATAAGTCGGGAATGAATTTTTCCCAGTCCTGGAATACCATTATAAATTATTAAACCACCTGCGAGAAATAAAACAAAGAGATTCTCCGACTTAAGAACTGGTTCAATGCTGCCGCAAAAGACTAAGCTCAAAGTTGTAAGTGCAACGAGAGTTACCTATTTTGAAAACTCCATGGCAAGCCAAATATTCAGCTGGAGGACTCTCTACTGGTCCATAGAGCATTGATCGTGGCAGAGTTGCAGAGAGGCAACGCCGACAAAGCTCGAAATTAAAAATGAAGAGTTGGTTAGGGTTACGCGGTGGTCGATACCCTAAACGGGTATTGTGAAGATCTCCACTATGGATTCCTTAAACCCCAAATCAGACAGCATTGAGAAGGGCAGGTGTCATCCGTGCAACTCAAATCCCCATGCGAAGTTACACTTCAACAAATCCTCCTAATAACTATTAATCTCCGACGGAAATTATTTAACAACGAATAAATCAAATGATCAAGTTAAAAGATATGCCATCATCGCACTGTCCTCCCGAGTATTAATGGTAAGTGTTATGAGTTTAAATATCAACAGATAACAATCATAAGCTCACAAATATCTCGTAGAGTGACTTGAATATAAGCATAGGTGTTGAGAATAAAAAAAAGTGGCTAGGCAAGATGAACTACATGGAATATCCATAATATCATTAATATATGGCGACTGCCAAGTTAACAAAGTGCATTTAGATTTACTTTGTTATGATTACAATATTAATATGGAAACTATGATTAAAAAGAGTAAATGTAATTTTTTTTATTATATACTATTATGTATGTTACAAAAGTAGTGGTGGCAATTTTTTTATTGTGCAAGAATGATAAAGGCTTCTAAAATACACTAAATCCAACTAGCAAAAATATAATACAAGAGTAAATATTTTATCCAAAACATTAAACTCATTGAACAATTATAACCCAAAAGCATTAAAATTTACTATGTGAAAGTTGTTTTAAATACACTCATCTAAAAAATATTATTATTAAAAATAATAATATTAGTTAGAAATTTTTATCTGGTTTGTTTTGAAATGAGAACTATCAATAACTAAAAAAAAATAAAATAATTTATATTTTTTTTGTTTTTCACATTATGAAGTTGAATAGGTAATTTATATTATATTAAATTAAAAATATATAATATAACATTGTTGGGATTTTTATTAAAAAATAAAAATTAATAAAAATAGTTTATAACAATTAATTTATAAAATTATATATGATTATCCCTGCCGGATTACGCATTTGGTAATGCATTGACTCTAATTAGTTTGGTTAATTATGTTAATTTTTTTTTTAATTTATTAATTTCAAAGTGTGTAGAATTATTTTTTATTTTTTATAAAAAAAATTGTTAGTATATATTTGTTTTTTAAATTAATTAATTTTAAATTTTATAATTTTTTATTTTTTTTTCATAAAAAAAAATTATTAATATATATTTGTCTTGGTATTGTGTTAATTTAAAGATGTTGTTACTGCTTTGCTCTTTTAACTAAAAGTACAAAATTCGTGGTATACGGTGTAAGCAGCACGGTACGATTAAAGTAGAAAGGACTATTAATAAGATACACGCATCAGATGCATTGGAACGCCTCGGCTCCCTGTCCATGGAATGCAGGGTCAACATATACCTAGAAATAGATTAATATCACTATCTTATTTAATGATTTTTTTCTTTACATCGGTAATTTATCAATATTAATTTATGAATATTATTTAATTAGAGGAAATGTTTTCCATGGGATGCAAATGAAATTACTAAAAATCATTTATCAGGTTGAATCCAAAATGTGGGAAGATAGAGAATACCATGTGAATGACATTATTCATTTATGAAAACCATATTGATAGATAAATTTAAATTGATATAGTTAGTTAAATATAGTTTTATAATTTAATAGAAACAATTGTTAATTTATATATTAGTAATAATAAATATATGAAAATAATAATTTATTAATTTGCAAATGATTTGAGATGATGATGATGATGGTGGTGGTTAACACCCACTAAGACCAAACTTTGGTCTATATGATTTAAATAAATGAACTAATTAGTTTGTTTTAAAATTGTACTCTTATATTCAAATCGCAAGAAAGATTATGAAATTGATATCTAATGTGGGTGTAGGGAGGGCACTCTAAGAGGAAGTGATTTTCATCTTCAATGTTCATATTCTCATAGAGATGGCAAATCCTTTCCATCCATGTTGTTTTAGGAACTACCCAATGACTTGTTTCACTATGGAGCTCATGAGAGTTCATTCTTATCTTCGCTATATTAATTTTTTTCTTTGAGCTAGTTAAAATAGAGAGATACTTTTGATCTTCTAGAGTAGGGTTGATGACCTACTTATAATATCTTAATTTTCTTTTTGCCTCTAAATATTTCTAACACCACATTTGTTGGAAGGTATAAATGCTAGATTTACACCCACATTTAAATTGTCAACCCGCGGGAACGTAAGACTTAGAGACGTAGCACAATATATGTCAGAATACGGCCTCGGGGATTTGTCCAATCAAAACCCTAGATCTAATTCGAAAAGGAAATCATGCAGGAAAAGAAACAAGACATTTCAAGATAACACACTGCAAATTAATAGTCAATGCAGGAAAATGGTGCAAAACTTCTTAATCAACTACAACTACACTAGCGAATATGAAAGCATGAAATAAATAAAAATCTATACTTAAAATGCTTCTTCAAGATTTGTACTTAAAATGCCGCTTTAAAATCGATACTTAAAATGTTGCTTCAATATTTATACTTAAAATGCCGCTTTAAAATCAATACTTAACATGTTGCTTGCAAATACTATTGATGGAAGGAAATCATAGGTGTATGAAAATATTCAATGCAAACTGAGTGAGGATATTTTAGAGAGTACTCTTGGACAGTGTAATTATGTTCAAAATATATTTAAACTAATCTTGGTATTTAAATAAAACGTGATCTCCTTACAATCCCAAGATCAATTCACATAATAATTTAAATTGTTTATAAGTGCCCAATAACATAAATAATGAATTAGATGAAAACCTTCTTGATCTTATCCTCGTCTTAAATCCCTGTTACTTAATATATATTTATAAAATAACTTGAACAGGGCAAGAATGAAACTCAGAAAAAGAAGCACTTACTAATTGATAATCTATTTAATTGCTAGAACAGAAATAAACTCTAAATTAACACCGGCATAAAATTTATCTAGCCTATGCAATTAAATGTAAAGGAAATTATGAAATGGAATTATAGTGTTCAAATTAATTTATTGATTGGAGATATTATCAAGTAGTTTTTTTTTTTTGGAAAGTCTCCTCATGCTATTCCTGGGAATTATAATGACAAGTATTTAAAATTTCAAGGAATGCCCAAATAACATTAGATCAATTAAATTCAGAGTTATAATTTATTGATTGGAGATATTATCAAGTAGTTTTTTTTTTAAAGTCTCCTCATGGTATTTTTGGGAATTATAATGGAAAGTATTTAAAATTTCAGAGAATGCCCAAATAACATTAGATCAATTAAATCAGAGTTTTAAATCATCATATCATCTCCATTATAAGTCTCTGCAATTAAGAATATATTGATAAATCTCTGCAATAAAGAATATATTGTGTTAGATAATAGATGAACACGACAAATAGTGAGAATGAGAAACAAAAATAAAAAAAGTGCCGACTAACTAAATAAACTCATAAATAAATTCTAGAATAATTAAATCACTAAATTCATAAATCAAACCTATGGTAATTAAATAAAAAAATACAAAGAATGAAATTGCAGAAAATGATTTAAATCACTCAAGCATGAAATCAAATACAGTAAAATGAATCATTCTTAACAACAAACAAAATTAAATAAACTAAACAATCCAAGCGATGAGCTGACTGATGGGCCCAATCACCCAGCTCCTGTAAAATTAAATCAACACAACATCTTCAGAAATTAAAGAATCTGGAAATGCAAATTAAATGTTGAATTACATTAAAAATGAAATCACGTTGTAAAAATCAAATTACAAAAATATTAAATCAAACGATACAGAGGTTGCGCTGGCTTCGATCCATAATCCAATGTTGTTGTCGTTGCCCAGCATCTCCTATCCTCTGTGAACTAGCCTTAATCTACCTCTACGCAGAATTCTATCTCTATTACCCCCCTCCCCTCTACGAGTGCACAGCTCTCTGCTTTATAGCAGGAGGGCTGCTCCTAAATTAATGGATCCATGTTGCAATTTTAGCTCGGTTGGTTGAACAAATTAGAACCCAGAAATAAGAAAATATATTTTGTTGACAGCCATGCACATCAATCTTCGTGATCTTGTCACATAATCCTTCATGCTAATCCCGGTAATATCACCAATCAATGCAATGGATGGTCGCCATGGACTCTAATTTTCCTTCGTCCAGATCATTTGTGCCATGTGACTTTCTCTTCCTCCTTGAACTGAGTTGTGAAGTTGCACTTTCCAAGTGATATTGAGGTTGGGCCTTGGTTGGATAACCGTTATCAATTTCTTTAGGAAAATGGGCTTTTCTTTGTTGAATCTCCTGCGATTAAGGACAATTCAGTTTGGCTTGTTGTGTAGCATGCTTGCCACGCAAATCATGACGTTCAGTTTTTGATATTTTCAAAACTAATTATCTAGCCATGCGATTCTACTCAGATATACATTTTATTGTTCACAATTACACTCCTTTATCAAAAATAAGCTTAAGGTTTCTGTTGCCACTGTATCAAAAGGATTGCCTCCGTGGTCTTGTTTTCCATGTTGCAAAAACTTGCCCCATGTGGCCAGACCCCTGTAGACCTCCTTTTCCTAGTAGTGAATCCTCCTCGACTCCGTGCTGCAAACTGTCTCAAAGAGTGTGACTGTCTCCCTCGTATATAATTACGATAGAAGGGTGACCTCTGCCCATATCATGGGAGACTCTTTCAGAGATTCTCTCTCTCATATGACGGGTTGATACCAGAGGTGCCCCTGAAGATTTTCCTCTTTTCATTCTTTGAAACATGGTTTTCCCATATCTCAAAGTCTGCTAATGTTCGTGAGAATTCTTCTGCTAGGTACACTGCATTGGAGTCCACATACAAAATAGCAACAAAAGGAATGTGTTCATGGTGTATGTACTGCAAAACATGGGCCACTCCCATTATAATTTTCATTCACGCAAACTAGTTTAACTTCCCCAGCTCACCATAATGAAGATGCTCATATAGTGTCCCATTTGAAGCATAGCAGTATCAATTGCTATAAGATTTTTAATTGAACTTGGCACATGTAGGCTGAGTTGATCTTCCATGTTTTATGATGTTTACTTAGCTCAACAAGGCATGCACAACCAAATCCAAATTGACCAAGTCATTCACGTTCAACATGATTAAATTTACATTGCAATATTCCCCCGATAACTCCTTCACGAAGCCGAATTTTTCCAAAAAAATTATGGGTTATATGAAACATGGTGCTCTGAACAAAACCCACATCTCAGAATTTAGAGATTCTGCTTCATTTGGTTATAAAGTTGATATTTTTCACCTTCAACAATCTCGTACTCAACTACCCAGTTGCTACTTTTATGCATGGATCCGTATTTGAACATAGTCTTATACTAGACTTATTCACCTGCCACCAAGGAGGCATTTATTAATAAAATTTACACACAAAACACCCTTCAATTTAACTAATAAGAATAATTCATAAATTAATAACTATCGTCTCTAAATGCCTCTAATAATAAACTTAAAAGGACAAAAACAACAGGTAAAAGCATCTAATTATGCGATAAATATCGTGAAAATTTCGGCAAAAGTGTGGCTCAACAACATTTTCTCTTTAAACTTATAAGTAAAAATATTTTTAATGTTATTAATATTTTGCAAATCAAAATTTTCGTCGACCTCCCAATGGTTTAACTAGGCCCTAGTATCTTTATACCAACCTTGTTTGAGCCTTAGGTGGTTTTGGCTGGAATTTAAAGCTAGCGTAGGAAGTCTAAGGTCTCCCATGTTATTGATTTTGTGCTTGTACACCAGGAGCCTAGTCATAACTAGGCTCTCGATAGGGGGAAGAACCACTTCTATAAGGAGAATAGGATAGGCTGTATTGCTTTTAATTTTGAGGTTATACGTTATAAAACGATTCTGGATTTGCTCAATATTTCTCCAAGATTCTCTAAAGATGTTGCAACCCCAAACCTCACATCCATACAAGATAACATGAGTGACTAAAGATTCAAAGAGGAGCTTCTTTTTATCCCACATCACAAGGTTTGCTGCTTCACAATTATTTTCAAGACCAAAATAAGCTTTCCACCCTCCATTAATCCTTTTCTCAATGCTATAGTTCCAGTTGAGCTTGTGATGAATATAAATTCCTAGGTACTTGTAAGAAGACACTTCTTCCAAGTTTCTATTGTCATACACAAAAATATGTTAAGTGTCCTTCTTGGATCTGATAAGCATAATTTTGGTTTTGTCAGTGTTAACAATCATACCCATGGTAGAGCACAAATCCTTAGGAAGTCTTAGTTTCTTATCAAGATGAGATGGGAACCTTTCCAGAAGAACAATATCGTCAACATAGAGAAGAAGGATGATGACTATTCCAACTAAGATCGTGCCAGGACGAACTTCTTCCTCTAAACAACCTCCTAGCTTGTCGATGTAAGTTCCAAATAGGGTAGGGGAGGGGGGGAAACCTTGTTTAACTCTGATATTACACTTAATGTCTTTCGACCACCCCTCATTTCTCTTAAACTTGGAAACTGCATTCTTGTATAACCTTATAGCATCAGCTCTCAACTTGAAAGGAACATTTAGCTCTTATAATCTATTCCATAGGTTATCTCTAGGAACCGTATCGAAAGCCTTTCTAAAGTAAAAAAATCAACAAAAGAGACTGGATTCATCATTACAACATTCCTCCATAGTGATCCTAAGTGTAACGAGGTGGTCCATTGTTGAGTGTTGCCTTCTAAAACCCGCTTGGCCTTTAGCCCTCTTACCTTCGCTTTCAAGCCATATTCTCATCTTCTTTTCTAAAATAATACCATATAACTTGGCTAAGAGAGGGCTAATCATAATTGTCTGATAATTAGAGGGGATATTTGTATCCCCACTTTTAAAAATAGGAATAATCAGGCTTTGAGTCCATGGTTTAGGGAACACTTTCTTGACAGCTTGATTGAAAAGCTTGTGAATGTGAGGGATGACGACAAGACCTCCAATTTTTAATATTTCTGCCTAGTAACCTTCAATTTCCTTAACTTTTCAATTTTCTAGGTGCTTAACCCCAAAATCTATGTCTTCTAATGAGAAAAATTCTTCCATCGTGAGCAGGGTCTCAAAGTTATATATGACATTTGGAGATTCATAAATCTTTTTAAGATAGGAATTCTAGTTGTGCAAAGAAATTCTATTATTATCTTTATTTTTTCTAGTTATAATTTGCCTCTAGAATTGCTTAGGAGCCACCTTAGAGAGGTGTTTGTCTTTTATGAATATACTGCATTTTTTTCCTTTTAACTAGGGCTTTGTATATTTTTGTCTTGCCAATTTTAAGAGACTCATCAATAACTTCCTTGATTTCTCTCCTCGCACTTTTACAATCTTTATCATACCAAGGGTTGGTTTTGCTATTTCTTTTATTACTTGAAACTTCAATTGAGAATTTGTTAATAGAATATGAGAGGGTTGTAGTAAAATTATGATAGAGGTCTTCTATGTCATCTATACTAGATAAAGGAAGAAAATTCATTTTTAATTCATTTAGAAAAATATCATTTTTATTTCTATCAAATATTAAGTTCTTTTGGCTACAAGGATTATCTTCTATGGAATCTCTATGCATGAAAAAATTGAGAGATACAATTAAAGGTCTATGATTTGAGTCAAGCTCGTGGTCGTTTAAGATGACAAAATTTATTATTTGGTTGTATAAAGGGATATCAGAAATAACGTAGTCTACCACGTTGCTACCAAGTCCATGGATATAGGTCATCTGGTTATAATTGGGCCACTTCTTTAGACCGTTACAAATTATAAGATCTTGAGCATTGCAGAGCTTAACTAGCTCAGACCCAAACAAATTTTCCCCTAGATCTTCATAACTTCTTTTATATCAGGAGAATTAGGGGAATTTTGAGGTCTAAAATGGGCCTCCTAAGGAAATTATAAAATAATAGTGGAAATAATACAATAAGATTTGATGATATCATCAAATTTTAGAGGGAAAAAAGAAAAAAATATTTTTTCAACTCGTATTTTCCACTTATCTCCCAAAGTTTTTACTCAATTTTCGAGCAGGAGTACTCATTGGATGCAAAATTTAATTACTCATCCAAGGAGTACCCATGTTGCATACTTTTTGTGGACTTTGTTACATGAAAAATGAGAAATACATGAAAAACGTGATTGCAATCATGTTTTTTCATGTATTTCTCATTTTTCACATAGCAAGCTCCATCTAAAGTATGCAACATGTGTACTCCTTGGATGAGAAATTAAATTTTGCATCCAACGATTACTCCTACTCGAAATGGGAATAAAAACTTTGGGAGATAAGTTGAAAATACGAGTTGAAAAAATAGTTTTATTATTTTATTATTTTTTAATCTTTTTACCCTTTTACTTAAAAAGTGGTGAATCATCCCCTATGGTTGACATCATCATCTTGAATCCTATTAGTTCTTATAAATTTATTTTGGTCATACATTTTTCTTAGGAGGCCCATTTTAGGCCTCAAAATTCCCCTAATGTAAGGTCTTCGTCTAACTAAAGAGGATTAGGATTGGAATAATTGCTTAGAAGAATAGTTTGGTTGCTTGAAGTTCGAGCATTAAATTCACCCATTAAAAGGATATTACCTTCATTCCTTAGGCTAGAAATATCATTCTCTAAACCATTGTAAGGTGCATTTTTATCTAAATTGTTTTTCTTATAGAAGTTAGAATTGATAGGGGTAAGCTAACATATTTCTATGTAGGTTTCTTTATCATTAATATAAGTAATCTATATCCAAATATATTGGTTTTAAGGGTCTTTTTTATAAAGCCTATCATGGGGGGAGATGTTCTTCCTAATGTAACAAGCTATACCACTAATGCCTCTATGGTAGGATCACTTGTTCCAGATTGACCATAGTACAAAGCCATCTATGTTAGGGACCTTAGATTCTTCGTGCTCCCAAGTTTCAACTAGAAATATAATATCAACTTCATTCGAGATCCAACTTAGCTTGGGGCCTTTGTTCCATGGAAAGCCTTGAAAGTTCCAAGAAAGAACCTAGAGCATGTTGAAGTGCTATTTATTACTATCTTTTTGGTTTCTATCTTGAATAACAACTTTTCTATTTCTGATTATTGTGCATTTTCCTTCCTTCCTAAATTATTTTACCTTTTGAACCTCCTTTCTTAATTATGCTTGATCTTATGGAATGAGATCCTCATTTATAAATATTCTCATTCCTTTTAGACTGGAGGTTTTACTAAGTATGTCATACTTATGGTCAGTAGAGCTCACCTTTATCCGGATCAACCTTCCTTTATTGTGAGTTAATTTCCCCAACCTTGTTTCTTCTGTGAGACACAGTGTTTCAATTTGTAATCCATTATGTAATTATGTCTGGGCTATTGCTAAATTATCCTCGTCTACCTCCTCTTTAAAAACGAAGATTATAAGGTTCAAGTCCCTTTTGTTACACTCATGGTCTAATTATATCAATTTTTTCATTTCTTCTTTAATGGGTTTGATATCTAATTTACCTGCCACACTATTTAGGGTGAGATTGTTATTAAATTTTTCTTCAATTTCTTAATCATGTCCTTCATTTTAAGACTTTCTAAAGTATCAAAATCTCCTTGTTGGGATGATTAGTTCATATCTTGGCTTTGTTTTTCTATTACCTGTAATCTAATCTCCATTGTCTCAATTTTATTCTACAATAGTTTTATTTTATTTTCTATTCATTTTTGGATCTTGTCTTCAAGAGATGTAAAATTATTTTCCAGCATGGCTTCTAACTTTGTTTGTAGCTTGAATTCTCTTTACTCTCCACGTTTCTCTAAAGAATCTATATACTCATAAAGGCTATGTAGATTAACTATGCTAGGTCTACCTTTGACAATATTTGGTAGATGTTGTGAATTATTCATACTTGCGAACAAATATATGAGCAGTAGATACTATTATAATGAATTTAAATATTAATTAAGAAGTTGAATGTTAAGATATCAAATTAATTTTTCATATATATAATTTGTAGCTATACAAATTTATGTTAGGATAGAAAATTTAAGGTTTGTATTATTGATATGTTATTTTTGTGTACTTGTTGATTCCTTAAATATCAAATTTCTTTTAAAAAATATATCATCTATAGAATGTATTTATACACTATTTTTTTTTTCAGAGAATTTAATGCATCTATTCGTCTATTGATTATTATTAGTTTAGCATTGAACACAATGTATAATGTTTAATTTTGAAAAAAAAATATATATTTTTCAAACACTTGATTGGACAATAACTTGAATGTCTTATTGCAACTTTTCACAATATAATGCCATGTGATAAATGTCTCACATATCTATGCAGCCTTTGCACAATATAATTCCATATGGATAAATGTCTCACATATTTATGCCATAATTTATGAATATGGTTGCAATATCTACCCATAATTTTCTTTGCACAATGTAATGCCATGTGGATAAACGTATATCATATTTATGCCATAATTTATGAATATGGTTGCAATATCCATGCATGATTTTTATATATTTTTGGAATGATTGTTTATTTTTATGTTTTGCAGGAAAACTATCCAAAAATAAGTAAGTATTTTCATAAAAATTGGTAAGAATAAGATGAAAATATATATACTTGAGTTACTTCCCCTTTATGTTTACCAAATAAATACTATAGGATTAAATTTTTATATTAACCACTATTAATTTAGCATTACCCTAATAGATTATACTTTTCTATAGATTTTTTTCCTAACTTAAATGATAGGGATAAATAAAATATCATATATTATAATTTGACATTGATTTGAAAAACATTTAACATATTATATATATATATATATATATATATATATATATATATATATATATATATATATATATATATATATATATATATATATATATAATTATATAACAATCACGTTGCACCACTATAAACCATATAGTTATATGACAATCACGTTGCACTACTTAGAATTAAATTGCAAATCAATATCACCATTACGACGCATTATAAGTTTCTTACTGGATTTATTTTAGAAAAAGGCTTTCTCAAATAAAGTAATGATCCCCAACATAATTATTTTTATGATTGTAAGTATGCTTTCATGTAAAGTTAGAGTTAAAAAACAAGTATGGTTGCTAAAGGAAGCGAGTCCTTACCTTTAGCCTAGTTGCAAATTCGACTTTTCAGAATCTTATTTTATTGTTAGTTGCAGAATGCTTTAATATTTATTAAAATTGTTATTAATTATCACACATGAAAACCAGTAACTTAAGGTTTAATCTGTAAGCCCACAAATCTAAAAACCATGTCCCAGTTGGGTACTTACATGAAAAAAGAATGTTCTCAAGTAGTAAGATTTTATGGCATAGAATTTTATGTTTTGGCCCTTGATGATGGTTTCCAGCATGTTGTAGGCATGGTTGTCAAATTTTCAAATTTATTGAATACAAACATGACATCTCTGCTATTTTTATTGCAGTTGATTAGACTGCAGTTGGCACTGTACCTAAAACATAAATATAGTAGATGATGGATGATGATGAGAAGGAATCACTTCAATGAAACTGATTTTGCCCAAGTTTTTGGGGCATCAAGGTCTTTTGGAGCTACTTTCCAAAAGGAATATGCATAACCTTTGTTCTTTCCAGGAGGAACTTATCATTATATAGA
Source organism: Pinus albicaulis (assembly GCA_034641835.2). Taxonomy (NCBI): domain Eukaryota; kingdom Viridiplantae; phylum Streptophyta; class Pinopsida; order Pinales; family Pinaceae; genus Pinus; species Pinus albicaulis. Next base: position 411,710,235 of record CM076574.1, on the reverse strand, counting down.
ATCTGTATAAAAGCTTATGTTTCATACTTTGCTATGAATGCAAGAAATAGCTTTTAGTATACATTAGTGTGTTCAGATAAATAAATGCCAGGCTGTGTTTCTTGAAATATCTATATTTGTTGAAAATGAAAAAAACATATATAAAAAATAAAAATAAAAAATGATGGTTGTTACCATCCAAATTTTGTAGCCTTGTGGAATGGTGAAATTGTTGGCATACCATTTGAAAATTAAGGTTTTTTAATTTGTTACATTAATGGATAAAGAGATTTGCTTTTTCTGTGTTCATTCTCTCATTTAAAATCTCATGTATTGCGAATGGATAGTATTGTGTTTGGAATTTGAGCACTAATAGTTGTCAAAAGACAATTTTACAAGTGTGAAATGAGAGATACAGTGAATTAATATTCATGTTTCTAATTGTACATAGTTTTATATTATAAAAAAGTAACTTGTTTGCTTAAATGGTCTTTGAACACAATAATTAATATTTGGGTCAAACCAATTTGTGCCTGACGAAAACCAGTGACTTAAAGATAATACAACAAAACATTCAGAAAATCAAAAAACCATAGTATTTGCATGGTAGGAGTAAGTAAGTGAAACTGATAAAGATAGGTTACAATAAGATATTCAGAAAAAATATTTATGTAAATGAAACTGATAAAGATAAAGATCTTTTTGCAGTATAAAACATAATACAATGTGATCCACTGTTACATTTTGTGAGGGTGTCTTGAGTTGTTGAAGGAGAAGGGGATTGCATGAGATATGTCAGTGGGCTAATTAACAATGAGTGTAAAGCTCCATCACCCTGTATGCAAAATGACATTTGCATTATCAAGTATGAAATTTTCGTGTATATGGGAATCTTGAAGGTTGTAAGTAACATCGCCTGTATCTTCTAGATAGTTTTCATAGGTTAAGCCTTTCAGACAGGGACAAAGCTGAACTAATAAACTATTTTTTAAAATGCACTCATATTGGGCATTTGTTTATGTTTGGATAATACATTGTAATTGGACACAATGCCGATATGATGTTGTCTGGTTGCATATAGAGCAATGCAGCTGGTCACTAGAAATTGTTCCAAATGTATCAGCCGGGAAATTGCAGCAGTTACAAATTATAGCAAATGGGTCTCAGTGAATGTTCACTATAGTCAACATTCCTTAGACCTGGTTCATGTTTCAACATGCTTGAAGGATTAGTTACTCAATGCATTTGAACTGTTAGTTATTTGAAAACAAACTGTTATGAGAACATTAAATAATTTTGTAACATTTATATTTAGTGTAGCTGAACATTACCTTTGTTGTTGAGGCAATCAACTTGTTAAGATCTACAAGTGCCCTTCTTGAATTTACAGTGGTTGCAAACGTGGATTTGCAACTCCGTAGTGATCTGCTCATGTAATTTTATTTAACAAGATTTCGATATAATATCATTGGTGTTTGTTGCCTCAAAAGTTGTTGTTGAATTGAACTGTAAAAAGAATGAAATGTATGGAATAGAATAAACTGAAGCAAAAAATGCAATATTATTAGAAATATTTTCTTTTAAATGTATCTGAGTAAATATGCAAAAGTATCCATGATTGAATTTACACGTACTGTTGCTTTGTCTTGTTCTGCTTGGCCATATTTGACCTCTAATGCATATTGTAGACCTATTTTTCTTGCAAATGTTACAAGTACAGCGATTGTGTCTATTGCAAATGGTGATCTTGTGCTTGTTAGCTATATAATTGTTGTTGTCGGGATGAACTTGTATTCTTTGCAGAATGAAGGTATTGTTTCTAAGATAGTTGTATCATGTAACACTAATATGCAATCACAATATCCATGGTCATAGACTATTTTTTGAGCAATTGTAAAGTTTTTGATACAAACTCCTTGGCCTACAAGGAGAATGGGTTCAAAACGTGGAATTAGATTGTGGCTCACATTTAGGGTAATTTTCATTTCACCATTTTTTTCCACCAAATAGGCACGTAGCAATTCCAATCCGTGTACTCGATCAAAGGCTGTTGTATAAGTTACTAGTGCATCTCCATGAAAGGTTGTCCCGACTTTGAGACTTTTGAGTTCTTTAATTGTTATTGCAGTGCACTCTTGATGTGGGTCCGTTGTTTTGAGACCTTCTTGTGCTTTTTTCCTGGAATACAGTATTCAGTGAATTAGCATGTTGTTTTCTTAAGGAAAAATTTAAGAAAGGTAGGTACTAGAGATGTTTAGTTACCTTTTTCTAGCTTGAGAAGAGTTGTCTACATCTGATATATCTGATGCATTTTCTGGTTGCCTTTTCATGTTCTTAATCTGTACAAAATAGTAGAAAAGATATTAGATTTGCAATAAAAATAGGTTATATTTAATAGCAAATATGTGGATAACAGCATTGGATGTGTTGTTATATACCTTGATGACCTTGAAAAAGTGTGTACTTGGACTACTATGTCCATTTGGAAAAGTGTGCATAAAGTTATGATTAGAGCTGTAGTAGAGCATAGAATATGCTATGGTCAGACCAGTATGCCCATGCGACATTGATTTCAAATTGTTCAATAGATAAATTTGTCCAAATGTGATTTATTATTGTCTTTCAACATGGAGATAATTTGCTTGTTATTTCTTGTAAGTTTTCCGTTTGCATGTATTGTACAAAGGTTCTAGTACGAGTTGTCTGTTGTTGGATGTCAATGTTCAACTCACCAATGACTAAGAAACAATTATTATGTGTAGTTTGTGATTTTTCTTCTCTAATCATTTTTATTATTGTAGATACTTGTTCAAATGGGGCTCCATAAATGTTAATTAAATAGATTGGTCGTTGAAAGTACATGTCAGTTAGTGTAAGTTCAGTTTTGTTGTTGCAGAATGTTTTTGTTGCTTTGATTGTTATTTTCTTTTCTATACAAGTGAGTATTCCATGTGTAGAATGTGCTATTGCAAAGTTGAATGGGAAGAATTGTTTATTTTTTGGAGGGATCTGCAAATGAGTTTCTTGAAAAAAAAGAATCATATTGTCCATTAGATCTGTATGATGGATGACATCATAAAAATTTGCATATAGACTACATGTGTTTAGAGCTGCAATTGATAAAACGTTTTTGTTATTAGATATATTTTCCCAAATTATAGTTCCCATCTAGCAGCTGTTGTTAATCTTGTCATTTCCTCTAGTATCTTGTCTTTCACATGAAAATTTTTGTAACTTAATTTTCTAATCAAATATAATGAGTTAATATTTTTGACACGTGATAGTGTAATATAGACTAGACCATGTTTTGTCACACCAGTTGGGTCGAAGGCAAGTTTATCCAATGTCAATCCTTGTGTTCGATGTATTGTGCGTGCACAAGCTAATTGTATTGGAAATTGTTTTCGAATTGTTATTTATAGTTTGTTATGGGACATTGCTAGTCGTTTTGCAATTCGCAAAATCGGTGTCCAAGAGGGAAAAATATTTGTTTCATATAGCTCTTTGTATTTTTTTCTTTGTTCTTTGCCAATGTCTATATCTGAAAATTATATCCAAACAGCGTCATTAGATGAATAGAATTTGAAAGTGCCTTCAGCACCATTAAATAATCCATCATTGGTATTATAGTTTCCTACATATAGTTAAACTAACATGTTTTGTTTTAGTGTAACTGTTGATGGCAATGAAATTGTTTTATCAAAAGAGAAATATTTTGATCCAGTAGTCTCGTAATTGTCAATTGCAGTAAGTAATATTTGTTGTCCCATTGTTCGTGAAAGCATTTTTACATTATAATTTTGGAAATCCTTGTTTCGATAGAAAATGTATGGGAAAAGTGGACTTAAAGGAGGGGACCTATGGCAATTTTCATTTATGTATGCAATATATTTTTCTGTTTGCATATTTAATCTCATCCTATTTAGAATATCAGTGAACAATGGATCATTTTGACGCATTGCTTTGTGTAGTTGATAACATTTTATTTTCTCTGTCCAAAAATGATATGGAATTGTGTCCTTATTTATTTTTGGGTTTTCAAAGATAAGAGAGTCTCTAACAGGATTTTCCTAGTAGAGATTGCCAGAGAATATCATGTCAACATTCTCGAAATACGAAGTTGGTGTGTGTAAGATTTATTGGAGTCTCTTATCAACTTGATATAGTGTTGTTGCACCTACAAGTGATGCCTCGTCTATGAGAACTACATGCAATTATTGGAAATTCTTTGAAAATGTGTCTATTTTTTAATTGTTTAGAGAAGGGAAATTTACTTTGTTAAAGGGAAAATAGAATGCAGAATGCAATGTCACACCACCAGCATTAAATGCGGCTTTTCCTGTATATGCAGTGATTATCCCTTTTAGTTGTGATGGGTTATAAGGCAATTCCTGATTATGTATTCGTACTAATGACTGAAAAATTGCCTTAGATGTGTGTGTCTTTCCTATTCCTCTGCCTCCTGTTAATAGCAAATAGATAAGTTCATCTGGCCTATATAATTTTCTTGTTACAACATCATCGACTATTCTTGCTTGTTTTGTGTTTAATTGTCACATATAGTTATAATACTCTTGTTATTCAAGTACATGTGGTTGCTTTACAATTTCGTATGGCCTTCTAGATCATGAAGAAAAGTTCTTTGTATCTTGGAAATGTTGCAAATCAATTTGAAAGACATAGGTTTCGTATTTGTCATCTATGTATTTAGGTATTCTTGTAGCTTTTGTTTCATTTCATTTTAAACTGTTTATGTTGAATAGTTGTTCAGGTTCTGTTTCTATTGTATTGATTGCATCGTCTATGTCACCCCATGTAGGTGTTGTGACAAACTTGAACTTTTGTTCATTTTTCTTAACAGTACTTTCAAATGCAATATATGCAGATTCCCAAGTTGCATGGCATTTCTTGATTGTAAGTTCATTTACTCGATACGGATAGTATAACATTAGTTGTTTTCTACAATGATTTTCAATGTCCTTGTATTTTTTATATTTGACAGATTGAATGACGCATGGTCTATTTGCTTGCTTGCATTTTTTTCCTCTCTTTGTATAACTAGATGCAAATTTTGCTAAACATACACCATCAATAGCTATAGGACGTGAGATATAGTACTCAATTATTGATGGGCACATGATGTCTTCTGAGTCATTTTCTTCCTTTTGCAAGTATTTTTTATTTTTGAGGACAAATACACGTTCGTTTACAGGAGACGTGTTAATAAAAATACATTTCCCTGAACTAGAGTTTAGTGGGAGTGATAAGACAATATGCACTGCTTGATGTGCAAACATTTTTTCCAAGTTCACTAAAGCCTTCCCCAAAGAACTAATGGTATTCATGATGTCAGATCTTGTTTTGAAATGATCTTTGCGTATTTTACTAAATGTTATCGTAAGGGTTTAATCTTCTTTTGTCGTGTAAATAACTACAGTACATTGTAGTAGCATATGAATCAAGTACAAATAGTGAGTCAGTATTTGCAATCAAAATTCCTAGAATATGTTTTGCAAAGTTATTGGTCCATGTGTCAACTGAATTTATTTGCAAAAATAAAGTTGTTTGATTTAGTGTACATCGTATAGCATGTATGTATTCCTCTTGATCAAGTCCAATACTGTCTAAAAAGCTATCAAATGTATCAGTTTCATCATATCTGGTATTGTTAATGGTTTCAAATCTTAGTTTTGCATGTGTTTTTGTTCTACTGCCATCAAATTCAAGTGGCTCAAGAATTTTGCTTGCCTCCATTGGTGGTATAGGAAAATTGAATCTGCAATTAGAATTTTTATGCTTCTTGCAACTTTTTGTGTGGGAATGATGTTGTAATGCTCTAAGCTCTTTTTCAAGTAGTGAAGAATTAGTTGACAAGTATTTATCAACAAATTTTTCGATTTCAATGTTTGATTGTTTACCATAGACCAGTGTAGAGGTTATGCATAATAAACCATGTTCATGTTCACTACCTCGATTTTGGAATTATGTAACATAGAAATAGTCATTTATTTTTCCGTAGTATTGGTGAGCGAGAGATATTAATTGGTGCAGGGCATCTCTTCTAGACCTATAATAACGTACACAAGTAACAAGGTCATTTCTTATTAATGAGTGCGGCTTATTTTCTTCTAATTCATTTATGCTTGGTCTTCTAGTGTTTTGTTTTATATGTATTAATGCATTCATTAGAGGATCCCAAAGATGCTCTGAACTACTAATTGACACAAAGAAAGTGGGTGGGCCTAGCTGTCGAATCATTGCATAGAGTTTGTTACGCATTTGTTGATGGTAGTCTGGTGAAGTACGAATTGTCTTAGTTCCGTGTACCCAATTTTAGATTTTAAAATATGATCCAAATTTGGTTTTGACTTTACATCTTTTGCAACTAGTTTCCTTCCTTTTAGTTGGCCTTTTCTAATCCTAATCCACATTGTGTTCAAAACCTGATTTATGATAGTGCGAACTGATTTATAAAACATGTTAGTTGTATGGTAAGAAAAATCATGGTTTCTGTGAAGCACCTCACATTGGAAAATCTTTTGATATGTAAAGTTTTGTAAAATATCACTTGTTCGTTTATTGCCATAGAAGAGTGACGGGAAACTCATCTCCTATGAGTACTTATCTTTGAAAATCCCTAATGGCATGTATCCTGCAGCAGGTGCAATACTAATTTGTTTATTGATAGGATCATGGATAGTATGTGCATGAATGAATCCATGAACCAATGTTTTTGTGGTCAGTTCATGAATATCTTGGTTATCATTTTCGCTATTTTCAGCTTCAACTGAACTTTCGTATGTCTCTTGGTTTTCTAGAAATGCTTGTTTCTAACTTTCATTTATGGTAGCATTTTATAGCTTATAAAGCAGTCTTTTGCACAATTGTTTCAATTCTTTCATGACTTTTTGCACTCGAACTCGACCAAATGCATAATCACTTTTGAATCTTAAACTTTTTTTGAGAACAATTGCCACTATGTGAGTGTCTCTTATAGTTCGAGGTAATGCAGACTGAATTCTAGAAATGTTAGTAGGCGCATTAATGATACCCCCAGTTAACCCTAGCTCAGGTTTTTTATGTCGAAGGCCCATTTCCTTTATTTGCAAGAAGGGCAGTCTTAATGCAACTAGTCTTTCTTCTAGTTCAGTTAGTTGTATAAGTGTCTTAGTGGCATTGTTTCTTCTTATTTGTTCAGGAACTACAAATTTAGGGATTGTGTCATTTTCAATTTATTTTTTGCAATGTTTGCAAATGTAGGTATTTGTACTATGAGAATTGTTACTATTAACAAGACTCTTTGATGGTTTTGTACAATAAACATCTCTATTGAAAAAAGTTCTTTTGCAACGTGAACAATAAAAAATAGGTGTGTCACTTATCTGTGTTTGATATTCATGTTCAAAGGTTAATGTTTTTGTTGATTTCTTCATTGACCTTGCTTGGTTTAATGTACTAGTTATTTTTTATCTCTTTCTATGTCCTAAAAGATTCTTTGATGTTGTAGATGCATTGGGTTCTAAATTTTCTATTACTAGCTCTTGTTTCATTGTCTTTGTGTTATATACAAGTTTTATCTTCTGTGTTTTCTTTTTTTTTCATATAATGAATTTCAGTGCATGGAAAGATAGCCTTTTCTTTTGTTTGTTTAAGCGAGAAGTACTTATAAATTCTCTTTGTGACATGTACCTAATATTTTTTTTAGCTGCCTAAGTGACTGAAATCTGATTATGTCACTAATATCTTCTAGATATTTTATAAATACTTCTTGTTTCATTTTCATTGTGTTATATGAAAGCCATATTGTTTGTGTTTTCAACTTTTTTCGAATGATGTGCTTCAACACATGCAAAGATAAACCTTTGTTATCCTTGTTAAAGTAACAAGATTATTTCAATTGAATCTTGACAAGTTGACATTTTTCTTTAGGTTGTGTTTCAGTATTTTTTTTTGGTGAATGTGCTACTTGGAAAATTACAGTGTCCTCATTATTGATATTAGTTGTTGGAACAGAGTCTCCTCTATAAATCAAAGGTTCAAAGTGCCCATTAAATCATGGAACAATATATCGAAATTGTTTGTTGCAATAGTTGAATTAAAGTGCAAATAAATTCTCATATTTGTTTTGGACCAAAACTCTAATTGGAATTTTTAACCAATTTGATAGCCAATGTGTGTAGAAAATATCTTCCCATAGGCCTCTAGATTCTCGTGGGATATTAGTTGATGTTGATTTAGACATTTTTTCCAAATACAATTCACGATTGCTAATATTATGCATTTCTTTTAGCGACTCTTCATGCAGTTCATGTTCATAACACAAAATTGCTTCTTCATCTTGTTTTTCTAGGCACTTTCTAAAGTACTCTATTGTTCCTCTCCTTAATTATATTGATGTGTATATAGAATGCAGTAAAAGTTCTAACGTATCAAACAAACAGTCTCCAGCCAAATATAAGAAATTCTTTACGCAAAAGGGGCTGTGATTTTCCAAGACACGGGTCAATTTGTCTTTTTCAGGTGAGGCATACATAATAAAACTTGATTTTTTGACATTTTATTTGCTCATTTGTTCATACAAGGTGTTTCTTTCTTGTCTAGAAACCAAAGGTTCAAAGTGGCCATTGAGATGATGCTCGTGATGGAAAAAAATGTCACAGGTGTTTGTTGCAAGACTTGAGTTAAAGTGAAAATAGGTTCTAGAATTCGTTTTGGACCAAACTCTAATTGGAATTTTCAACCAATTTGATAGCAATGTATACAAAAAATATCTCCCCATAAACCCCTAGATTCTAGTGGGATATCATGTGATGCTGAACTAGCTATTTTGTCTAAATACAATTCACGGTTGCTAATGTTATGCATTTATTTTAGTGAATGTTCATGTAGTTCATTTTCATAAGATGAAATTTCTTCTTCATCTTGATTTTCTAGACAATTTCTAAAATATTGTATTGTTCCTTTTCTTAACTCTATTGATGTGTATCTAAAACAAATAGTCACCAATCAAGTATAAGAAATTGTTGACACACAACAGGTATGCTGTTCCAAAACTAATGTCAAATTGTCTTTTTCAAATGACACAGACATAATGATTGTGTACCTGTCAATAAGTATGTTACTTTTTACTAAATGGTCCTGAGATTGCAAATGTCATTGGAACTCTCAATTAAACTACTGAGACTGCAGATGTGGCCGTTGAGCAATCTGGTTAAACAATAAATATCCAAGAAGAAAGATATTAATAATTAGTACATAAATTAATAACTGTAAAGAATATAGGGTCCAAAAAATTGTAAATGGAATACTAATTCTTTAATAGTAGCATTTCTCATCACTAGTATTAGTTTTGATGTCTGGTCTAACAACAAAATCTTAGACATAATTTTGACTAATGGTCAATGCATAGAAGCAATAAAGTGAAATATTAATTAAGGACTGAAGTAATTCATAAAGAGCTTTGTATCATACATTTGACCATGTATAGCAACTCCAAGGTGTAGACTGGTTCATGCTACATAGTGAGTAAACATACTAGTTATTACTGGTTAAGGTTTATGATGTCTAGCTGTTCTCCTTGCTGGTTTTTGTCTGATATTAATGACAAAAAAGGAGTTTTCTTATTGGTACTAAACCCTCTATATGGCATCAAGCACAGGAAAAATTCTAAAGTGAGTTGGAAGATACTATATCCATATCGCATAACAAGGGTGGAATCCAACACAACAAATGTATATGTATAGTGCCTAGTTACAAACAAATATTTCAAATACTATGAGTTAGAGAAGGCTTAGAAAGAAATGACTAGGGATATAACTCAAAAATATTTCACCTGGACATAGATAGAATTGATTCTAGTAGACTTGTATGACAAAGTGGAAGAAGTACAAATGAGAAATTCTTCTTTTTCTATCTATTTGAAGCCTTTGCAGAGGTTTTCTCGAATCTAGCAACCTTGATAAGATCAAATAAGATACCATAATTTTATTAATGTCCTCAAATGACCAAAAGAATGGGTCGATGAGACTAGGAAGTATAAAAAATTTTAATCAATTTTAAGTGTGCAAAAGGATACTATAGAGTGCTAGTAACTAAAATTATTAGTGACTTGCTAAAGAAATCAATAGAAGAAAAGAAAAGAGGAAAGCCACTACACAACATTAGGAATAGATGTCAAAGAGAACAATATATTTGTATAATATAGGTTTTGTTGTGGAACTATGGATCCTATGTATGTAAAGGGATTTCTTCATAGGACTAATAAATAACATCCAATATAGAGATCCTCACCACTGTTATGTTTTCTTTTCACACAGAGAGATATTGACCTTTTGAGACATAGCATTAGGAGCAGGATTGACCAGTTGAGCTCACACAGCATTAGGAAGAGAATGATCCCTTGCTCTTCAATCAGATACAGGAACCAACTACACCTCTTGAACTATGGTTCCAGGTTCTATCTTTAGGAATCAAGATTTCGAATAATGTCAAACAAAATGAAGTGATAATGAAATGAGCCTACTTGTAGCCATTCAATTTTGATTCTAAAGATGCCAAGAGTCTTGTGGAAGTTATAGCTAGATCTTTAGAGGTGATGAGAGTGACCGATTGGCTTGTTCAAGGTTGGAAAGTGTTATAGATCATGTGTGAACCACTCAATTTACAAGCATAGGAGCTTGAATTACTAGTATTGATACATGCAAGCATATTATTTAATCCTAGTTATAACTTAAAACTATTGTAACATATAAATTAATACTGGTCTAACAACAAAATCTTAGACATAATGATGACTAATGGTCAATGCACATAACCAATAAAGTGAAATATTAATTAAGGGTTGAAGTAATTCATAAAGACATTTGTATCATACATTTGACCATGTATAGCAACTCCAAAGTGTAGATCGGTTCATGCTACAAAGTGAGTAGACATACTAGTTACTACTGGTTGAGTTTTATGATGTCTATTTGTTCTCATTGCAAGCTTTTTCTCCGATATTAATGAAAAAACAAGATTTTTTTTATTGGGGACTAAACCCTATATATGGTATCAAGCACAGGAAAAAGTCTAAAGTGAGTTGGAAGATACTATATCCATATCCCATAAGAAGGATAGAATTAAGCATAACAAATGTATATGTATAGGGCCTAGTTACAAATAAATATTTCAAATACTATGAGATAGAGAAGGCTTAGAAAGCAATGAGTAGGGATATAACTCAAAACTATTTCACCTGTGCGTAGATATAATTGATTCTAGTAGACCTGTATGATAGAGAGGCAGAAGTACAAATGAGAAATTCTTCTTTTTCAATCTATTTGAAGCCTTTGAAGAGGTTTAATCCATTCTAGCAACCTTGATAAGATCAAATAATATATTATAATTTCATTAATGTCCTAAAATGACCAAAAGAATGGGTCAATGAGACTAGGAAATATAAACAATTTTAATCAGTTGTAACTATTAAAAAGGATACTAGGAAGTATAATCAGTTTTAATCAGTTGTGGAAGTTATAGCTAGATCCTTAGAGGTGATGAGAGTGACCAGTTGGCTTGTTCAAGGTTGGAAAAGCCACTACACAACATTAGGAAGAGATGTCAAAGAGAAAAATATCTTTCTCCAATCTAGGTCCTGTTGTGGAACTATGGCTCCTATGTATGCAAAGGGATTTCCTCATAGGACTAATAAATAACAGCTAATATAGAGATCCTCACCACTATTATGTTTGCTTTTGAGGTGGAGAGATATTGACCTTTTGAGACATAGCATTAGGAGCAGGATTGACTAGTTGAGCTCACACAACATTAGGAAAAGAATGATCCATTACTCTTCAATCAAATACAGGAACCAAATACACCTCTTGAACTATGGTTCTAGGTTCTATCTTTAGGAATCAATATTTCGAATAATGTCAAACAAAATGAAGTGATAATGAAATGAGCCTACTTGTACCCATTCAATTTTGATTCTAAAGATTCCAAGAGTCTTGTGGAAGTTATAGCTAGATCCTTAGAGGTGATGAGAGTGACCGATTGGCTTGTTCAAGGTTGGAAAGTGTTATAGATCATGTGTGAAACACTCAATTTACAAGCATAGGGGCTTGACTTACTAGTATTGATACATGTAAGCATATTATTGAATCCCACTTATAACTTAAAACTGATCTAACATATAAATTAAAACTGTTCTAACAACAAAATCTTAGACATAATTATGACTAATGGTCAATGCACAAAACCAATAAAGTGAAATATTAATTAAGGGCTGAAGTAATTCATAAAGAAATTTGTATCATACCGTTGACCATGTATAGCAACTCCAAAATGTAGATTAGTTCATGCTACAAAGTGAGTAAAAATACTAGTTACTACTGGTTGAGCTTTATGATGTCTACCTGTTCTCCTTGTTGGTTTTTTCTCTGATATTAATGACAAAAAAAGAGTTTTTTTTATTGTGGACTAAACCCTCTATATGGTATCAAGCATAGGAAAAAGTCTAAATTGAGTTGGAAGATACTATATCCATATCCCATAAGAAGGATAGAATTAAGCATAACAAATATATATGTATAGGGCTTGGTTACAAACAGATATTTAAAATACTATGAGATAGAGAAGGCTTCGAAAGAAATGGCTGGGGATAGAACTCAAAACTATTTCACCTGGACGTAGATAGAATTGATTCTAGTAGACCTGTATGACAAAGTGGTAGAAGTACAAATGAGAAATTCTTCTTTCTCTATCTATTTGAAGCCTTTTCAGAGGTTTAATCCAATCTAGCAACCTTGATAAGATCAAATAAGATACCATAATTTCATTAATGTCCTCAAATGACCAAAAGAATGGGTCGATGAGACTAGGAAGTATAAACAATTTTAATCAGTTGTAAGTGTCCAAAAGGATACTATAGAGCACTAGTAACTAAAATTGTAAGTGACTAGCTAAAGCAATAAAGAGATGAAAAGAAGAGAAGAAAGGAACTACACAAAATTAGCAAGAGATGTTAAAGAGAGGAGTGACGAAGATGAAGTGTTTGTATCGGGGAGAATTGTTGAGCATGTATGCTTTGACACAGTTTTAGAATGGGGCTCTAAAAAGGTTTGAAGTTTTGCGGAACCAAAGAAAATATAAGAGTCTAGTGAGCAAGTTTAAAAATTTGATTGACTATAAGAAACAATAAAAATATATTATTTGGTCTACCCTGTGTATTAAAGTCGAAATGAGAGGAAGTGCCCAAGGGGTTTCCCTGTGATATGTATTTCTGGAACCAATTGAACTATATGTACATAGAAGAGATGTGTATTTCTAGAAGCAATTGAGCTATATGTATATAGTAGAGATAGAAACTAGGATTAGGGGATTTAAGATCGTCAAGGAGTTGACAATTTAATCTTTAAATGAAAGGGAATTGAACAGTTATTATGAACAGGGTGCCTATAGGCTCCACACAAAATTAGACATTAAATTCCTTGAGAAGAGTCTACAAAACTTAAAATCCTTCTCATTTATTTCCTTTTATTAGGGAGAAAGTGTCATTTATCATGATGTCATTTAATTAGGGAGAAAGTGTCATTAAATCAATGCCTTAGTTGAGATATAGAGAACGAAGAAGAAAGAAGAAAAAGGTAATGGAGGAAATGATGCTAGATCAGGTTCTGCCAGGAGCAGGACAGTCAATTGAACTCCATTAGAATATCTTCGCAAACAGAGAGGAAATTCTTGGGATAATCCAACTTCACTCAATTCCTTAGTTGAGATATATAGAAGGGAGAAGAAAGAAGAAAAAGGTACCAGGAAAAGAAGTAACATCCATGCCATAGTTTCTGGGGTAATTCTGAAAATTTCGGCATATGGACGAGGATAGTCAATTGACTCCATTAGAATATGTTGGCAACCAGAGAGGAAATTCTAGAGATAATCTAACTTCACTAAAAATAATAATAAAACAGCAGGAGGACCAGCATATGTATATCCAAGGATTCAAACAGTTATTGCAGCTGCTACTAGAAGTACTAGGGATCTAGATGTAACATTCTGGAAGTGCTACATGACACACTAAAATTATCTAGTCAACAAATCATTATCTGTTCAATACTATCATGTTAAATATACTAATTTTACAAGCCTTTATGTCAATTTCAAGACAGTATGGACCCTAGAATAAAAGTTTTCCAGTCCTATCTATGTTATACTTTATAGTCAGCTTTATGGGCACTGTGGGTGCTAGAAAGACATCAACTCTTATATGCACTGGCCTATTTTATTCTAGAATCTACATTTTGCTTTTACCTTAGAAAAGTATAGATATTCTCAGCCTACAAGGTTAAAACAACAGAGTTTCCAAGGGAGTTCTCCTTTGATAAATTCATTGATCTTCAAGGAGGTTTAATTCCTAGGGTCTTGCATCACAATGTCCTCAACAAGCCTTAACCAATAAAAATAATCCAAAATTTTGATAGTGAAGGGAAATTCCATGCAAGGAACTCGATTGACAAGTTAGAGATACAATTTTCAATGAACACATAAAAACAAGGCATGGTCAATTTTGCAACACTGCACTTGGAGGGATTAACCTATGAATAAGTGGTTATAATTTATACCTAAGGATACAAACATTGATTTTGACATTTCGAAGATTGCTCTTGTTGGTGTCCCATGTTTTGATAGTTTGGAAAATCAAAAGACAAGGAAACATCATAACCAATCTTTAGAGTCCCAGGATCTAGTCCTCATGTTCTCAGAGAGGGATCTCTCAAATGTTTGTTTGCAAAGGTTTATCTTGTGTGCTTAGAATATGGATTTTAGACTACTTATTAAGTGCAGGTGTTTTTTTATTTGTTTGGTTGGATTGATACAACAGAACATGAAAGACCTAGGAAAGATATATAGAATGAAGGAACATTTGGTTCATTGGGCAATGGATTCAAAAAGAGGTCATAACATACTCATCAATGGATATGGGATATGATAGGGAAAATCTAACTTGGCCACAGGATCCTTTGGTTTTCGGAATGAGATGGACATCAATGATTTGGAAAGAGAAGTTTAATTCTCAACAAAGGGAATTGGGAAACACAATTTGAACAATAAAGAGCTTTCTGATAGACAGGGCTAACCATGAATTCTACAAATCACACCTTTAAGCAAACAATGATTCCAAAACAACTTTTAAAATGAAATCTAAGATTCGGGGAACAACCCATTTCCTCAAAGATTTTATTTCAAATGACTTAGAAAACATAAAATATTTACTGATAATTGCAAGCATAGAAGAGGGAACACCTAAATACATATATGATCACAATTATAACGACCTTTAAGCCAACTGTTTAAGCAAGGACAAAGGGCCAGATCATAACAGACCTCCTTGACTCACTATAAACAAAGAACTTCAAAGGGAGACTTCAATAACAGTTTTTAAGTGGCAACAGACAAGCAGGGAGAACCATAAATCATGATGAAACCAACTATTCAAACTATTAAGGAAATAAATGAGCATGAAGACTAAAGAGAGAGATTAAAGACTCTAAAATACTTCAGCAGAGGAAAACATAAAACATTGAAGGATGAACAGGTCTAAGGTGCTTCCAGGAGTCATTTCTTAGCCTAATACTTTCTATCCTACTATAGTAAGAAATTTTGGAACAGAATGAAAACAGGAGAAAACAATAAACAGTTCAGAATACTTCACCAACAGCCAAGCTCATGGATCCAATGATAGAGCCTTCACAGTAACAAGCATGCAAAAATATCATCAAGGCTACCGAGGCTTCAATTTCTTCTTCAACTTCAACAGACTAAGTATTATTTCAGAGAGTTCCAATATTACAACTAGTGATCAATCAACAACCAACCCCTCACTCATCTTCTTCAGAAGTATATATAGAAGAATGAGGAGGTTAGATCTGATAAAAGATCTCAAAAAATAATTAATACAGACTCAAATGGCTACTTGGCCTTTGGGGGCTCAATGAAGCAACTTACATAGGTGTCCTCTATATAAAATCATTTACATTAACTATTAGGTTTGCTGGAAATAATTTCTTGACTTTAAGGCTTCTCATCATCTTTGAAATAACTTCTGCTGATAGCTACAATAAGTTCCTTTGGTCGAAATAACTGTTCAGCTGTGTTGATGCTAAATATCTCCTGGTCTGGTAATAACTTCGACCTTCTTTGATTGCTTTGAGGCTGTAGGTAGCTCTGCGATGGCTGGAAGTTTTAATTAGCCCCTGAGGCGACAGTGGAGGTCTCTTTTCCAATAAAACAGTCATGATTTTATTTTTAACTGTGGTTTAGGCTTCTGATAATCCATTTTTAGCCATAATCCCCATAAATCTGTCTTTAATTTTCTATCCTGATAAATTTATCTTTGGCACTGATACTTCTCTAAATGTGGTCGATTCATGGTTTTTTTCGCTGGTGTGCAAGGTTGCGCAGGGATGATATGACATCAATGCCTGAGGAAACACTGATGAAACGTGAATTTTAGATCATGCGAAGGATTTTCTTTGCTGAATCGGAGGCAGGAGGATCGTCACCCCCTGCTTTTGAAATTTCTTTATTCATGGTAGAAAAACCATAAAAACCCTGAAAAATAAAAAAACTATTGTAAAATCCTGCATATATAGGTCTGCTGCTTCAGAAAGCACGTGGAAAGAGCAGGGCCATTGGATGGCATCATCCAACGGTCGATATTGATCGGGGGAAATCAAAGGGAAGGTGGAAGAATAATCTAAATCAGAGTCGTCGATCACGCAGAGATCGACGACCAGGAGTGGAGATGAAGGGACAATCATGGGCCGTCGGATGAGATTGGCCCAAGCGATCAACGACGGAGAACAAGCGTTAAAAACTTTAGAAAATGTGACCGAACATCAAGGTTTTAATTAAACCATGCTGAATAAAATTCCCGAGTTCAGATTTGCTGACTGGACGAGGAACCATGGAGACCCACCCAATAGAAAATTGCCGCGTGGATGCTGATGTGGCACTGGGACCACCAGCACTACTATGGGCGAGGGGACTGGGCGATGGAATGTGGGTCGTCGATCTACAGATTAGATCGACGGCAGAGATCTTTTTAAACGGCGCGTCGTAGCCTGGTTATCGCGTGGGCATATTTGGTGAGCGATCATCGTCCGATGAGTGGCTCCAGATCGGACGGTGGACACCAATATCGCGTCGGGTCCATGTCCGAACTTTAACGCACGATGAACGACGATTTTGTGAACAGTGCCTAGGCCACGCATCAACCGGTGAATGGAATCGCTACCGATCGGGAAAAAACCACCCCACGCTTGGAAGTGGTGCGATGAAATCCGCCCGGTTTTGCGACGGTGAGTGGATGGCGGGGACCATCGAGTTAATAGGTCGTGCACCGTCCGATCTTCAGGTCAGATCGACGGTGCGGAGCGTCTGAAATTTCGCACTGGAAGAAAAGTTAATAATATAATAAAAATCAAAAATTTATATAATCGAAGGTTTAAAATATTAATTTACAATGCGGCTTGGCGCCCGACTGCGAGGCCAGGGGTTATATGGAGAATGATATGACTGGGGGCTTATGGAGGTAGGGCTAATCGGCGTCGGAGAACGGGATAACCGCTTGGAAGACTAGCACTCGGTCCTGGCACCTGGGCATATGGAGGGGAAGGGTTTAAAGACTTAGCCCAAGGGGGCTTAAGTCTACAATACATAAAAAACATGATTTTAAAGGATTTTCAATGATTTTCAAAGGTTTTGAAGGTTTCGATAAGGCAAAGAAGGCGTCTTTAAAACTTATCAAAGGGGTTTTGATGAATGGGGAAGGGGAAAGGCATGAAAATGAAGGATTTCGTGGGAGAAGGAAAGGCAAAGATGAGGTTAGTTTTGGAAGAAGGGGAAAGGGGAAAAATGGTGTTTGTAGCAGTTTTTCTTCATGTAATGACAGCAAAAATTTTGAGTTGAAAAAGGGGAAAAGCAGTGACGATTTATCCAAAGGATAGGATATTATCAAAATACTTTAAGCATCAGCAATTTTTAGAAATGAAATTGTTTCTTGAAGGCTATCCAATATCATTTAGCCAGCTCCTGATATGACAGAATTTATGGGTGGCTAACAGTGGCTCCACTTGGGGATGGTGCCTTTTTTGAAGGCATCAAGAATTTCAGACTTGCATTCTCTGGGAGGCTGATCGGTTGCCTCAACCATTAGGCTGCCTTTTTTCTGTGGATGATCTTCTTTTTCTCTAAAACATATTAGCATTCATGGATCAACAATGGAACTTCATCAATACAACCTGTCTACCTACCCAATCCTACTGATCTAACATTTTTTCTTCTTTAGAGTGCACTTGGATTGGCAAACTCTTTCACAACATTTTACTCTTTTGAAAGTAGGAAAACTAATCTACTTCTACTCCTTATTTCTCCATGGACTCTGATTAAACAGTTGAGTCCATATGATTCTTTACCTAATTTACTGTATGTTGGGATTTAAACTGTCCAACAGACTTTATTCTCTAAATTCTACAACAGAAATTTAAAAAGCATTCAAGTCAAGATTAATTCTTTTGACTTGATGTTGATCTATGACATAAGAACAACTGCACATAGACATCATTTTTCACAAAATTAAAACAAAAATGAAGGCTTAAGATCTAATTTTTCAACGCACTGCTTTCCTCTTTTTACAGCTGCTTTTTGAATTTGTTTGAGTTGTTTTTTGCTTATCCCCTAGTTCAGATTTTGAGCTAATTAGAACTAGATTTACCTCTTGTTTGACTCAGGATTTGAAACAGATTTGAGTCATTCTCTTTGCTTGGAATATTTATGTTTGGATTTTGAGCATATTTGAACCTTTGATTTCTATCCTAAACTATCTACTGATAAGACAAGATTAAACAGTTTGGAAAATCGAATTCACTATCCTATCAGTAGAAAATTTAAAGCTAATTAGTCAAGATTAAAATGTTTGACTAACTAGAAGTGTGTTTTTTAGGAGTGGCATTTGAGCTTGCACACTTTCAGATTTGTTTCTCTTTTTTGGTATGGTGCTATACCTTTCTTGTTTTCACAATCTGCCCTCTTTTCTTTCTTTTCTTTGTTTTTTGTATTTTTGATTTTCATAACCTTGAATGCAATGTTAAGACTATGATATTTAAAATGGTAAAATAAAATGATTTAAAACTTATGATTCTTGGCAGAAGTAGTGCTTGATCATTTTGCCATTGACAGGACCTCCATATAGATCTTCTCCATTCAATTCCTTCAGGAAAAATGCATTGTGACCCCTCTCAGCATGAATAATATATGGACCTTTCCACAAGTTCTAGAACTTACCATGTTTTACCTTCTCTTCTCTCCTTGAATCCCATTTAAGAACAACATTTCCAACTTGGAAATTTTCTTCCTTAGTCCTCTTATCAAATAGCTTCTTCATATTTTCTTGTACCAACTGTGTTCTCTCATAAAATTCTTCTCTGGTCTGTTGTAAATGGATTGTTTTGTTGATTCTTCTTTGCATATAATTCTCTTCAATCTGCACTTCTTGAAGGAGTTTCATGATTGGAACTGCCAATGAGGTAGGAAAAACTGCATCCATGCCATAGACTAACTGATAGGGGGACATATTTATTGATTTCTTTGTAGTTAACCTATCAGCCCACAAGGCATGAACCAACTTACTGTGCCATGATTTTTGATTCTGTTCCAACAACTTCTTAATGATATTGATGAGGCTCTTGTTGGAATATTCAGATAATCCATTTTCTTGGGGGTAGTAATCAGTGGAATGGCCCAAGGTTATGTGGTATTTGTAACATAAATCAACCATCTTTTTAGATTTAAAAGCAACAACATTGTCTGTTATGATTTTTCTGGGACAACCAAATCTGGATAGGATATTTGTTTCAGGGAACTTGATAATGACAGAGTCATTAGCATTTCTGGAGGGTATAGCTTCTATCCACTTGGTAAAGAGGTTAGTGGCTGTGAGGATCCACTTATGTTGGGCCGAGGAGAATGGGTGAATTTCCCCAATGAAGTCTAAACCCCATTGTTGAAAAGGTGCCTCAACTCTGATGGGATGTAAGGGTAAGGGAAGGAGTTTTCTTTTGCCATCAAATATTTGACACTTATGGCAAGACATGACCAAATTTTGAGTGTCTGGGAAAAGGGTAGGCCAATAGTAACCATATCTAAGAATTTTGTTTGCTGTGGCCTTCCAGTAGAGGTGTCCTCCACATTCTCCATCATGCAATTCATGCATGATTTTTCCTGCGTCATCTTCAAGTAAACATTTAAGCAAAATTCCAATAGCATTTTTCCAATGTAATACCCCATCTAAAATAAAAAAATCAAAGCTTTTTGTTTCAAAAATATAGCTTTGGTTTTGGACAAAGAAGGAGGGGCATTTAAATATAAAAGCACATAAATAATGTCAGCATACCAAGGAGAATTCAGAAATGTTTCTTCAATAAAAGGAGCAGTAGATTCTTCTATTTCTTCCAACACATCCACCATATTCATGTCTAGTGCTTGGAAGTTAGACTCAACCATAAGTTTTGCTAATCCTTGCCCTTTAACTAGTTTGGTGGGCCTAATTTCTAAGTCATATTCAAGAATAGTTGCAATCCATTTTCCCCTTTTACCATCAGGGTCTTGACTTAGAATGTCCTTGACAATAGTATGTGGAACAAAAGCAATTATGTGAGTGTAAAATATAGACCCTAAAATCTTTCAATGCTTTCACCAATGCTAAGGCTTGCTTCTCCATGATATTATATTTGAGAGGAGCATCTATTAAGGCCCTAATAAAGAAAGATATTGGTTGTTCTTGCCCCAAATCATTCTTTTGAAGTAAAACTGCAGCTATTGTATGCTCAGATGCAAAAGAAAAGATGTAAAAATCTTTGGTAAAATCTGGACTAATCAAGACCGGTGTTTGGGTAAGAGCTTGTTTGACTAGTTCGAATGATTGTTTAGCCGGTAAAGTCCATTTTACACCTACATCTTTCTTAAGCATGTTTGTAATGTTTTTTAATAGCTCAGCAAGGTTAGGGATAAACCTTCTCAAAAAATTAATCTTTCCGATGAAAGATTGCAACTCTTTGAGGCTTCTTGGATGACTGATTTGTAATATGCCATCTATCCTTGTAGGGTCTATTTTGATTCCCTCTTCTGAAATTATATGGCCAAGAATTTTACGTTCTTGGAGACCAAAGAGTGTCTTCTTGGGATTCAATGATAAGCCAAATTTTCTACACTTCTCAAAAACTTTTTTCAGGTGAATCAAATGTTCTTCATCAGTTTTTGAGAAAATGGTTATGTCATCAAGGTAAATGATTATGAAATAGCCAATGTCTTCAGAAAAGGCTATGCCCATGGCCCTTTGGAAGGTGGCCCCTGCATTCATTAATCCGAAAGGCATTTTGACATACATAAAGGTGCCCCAAGGTGTGGTAAAAGCAGTTTTGATTTGATCACTTGGGAGCACTAACACCTGGTTGTAACCCGAGAACCCATCTAAGAGGGATATCCTTCTTGACCCAACTACCCTTTGAAGTATATGGTCCATCTTGGGCAAGGGGTAGTTTTCCTTTAAAGAGGCTCTATTTAAATTTCAGAAGTCAATACAGAGCCTGATTTCCCCTGTTTTCTTTCTAACAGAAACTAAGTTTGATACCCACTTTGAAAATCTAATGGGTACTATGATTCCAGCATCATGCATTTTTTCAATCTCTGCCTTAACTAGAGGTAGTAAGAGAGGATTTATTCTCCTTAGTTTTTGTTTGAAAGGCTTTTTATTTTCTTTCAAAGGAATTTTATGCTGAATGTTGCTGGTATCATATGATTTTAGGTCTTTGTATCCCCAAGCAAAAAAATCTTTAAACTCTTTGAACAGCTCTATGTACTGCAGTTTTATGTGAGCTAGGAGAGTGCTAGATAGCTTGATCATCTTGGGTTCTGCTAGACTGCCTATGTTATGCTCTTCTGAATTTGTTTCCATGGGCTCTATTCTCGGGTCTTTGGCTACATCGTTAAAATCAAAAAGGTGTTCTAAAGGTGCTAGACCTCTTGGAATTTTATCATTTTTGCATTTTAAAACTTCCAAGTCTTCTTGATCTATGTTTTCAATTATCTCTGCTTCAAAAGGATTTTCATAATGATTTATATCAGCAGTATATGTCATTTCAAATTCTGGGATTTGTTCAATATACAAGCAATTTTCTTTATGGCTGGTTTATGATATTGGTATGCTGAAATCATTTTATGATTTCAAGAAATCATCTATGTGTATGTCAGAATCAAACACTTGCCAGTGATCTTCATTATCAGGCACAGTAGGCCTATGTTTTACCTTCACACTGAGTTGTTCATTTATTTCAGGTATCTGGCAACTGCTGGCATTGAAAGCGAGTTCATTTGCTAGATGACTCAGTTCTCTTGGAATGAAAATAAGTTCATAATTTTCAAATGTTTTCAATAGATCAAGGGAAGCGTCTCGATATTCCCTAAGCCTTGGATTTTTAGCTGAGTATTCTCCTTTGATTTGTTTTATGATAAGTTCAGAATCTCCTAAGATTGATATCCTCTGGGCTTCTAACTGTTTAAGTAGTTGTAAGCCTAGGAGAAGTGCTTCATACTCAGCAACATTTTTAGTGCATGGGAAATCCAATTTGTATGAAAAACTCTGTTTTGTATTTTGAATCCACACACCTACTCCTGCACTTGTTTTATTACAAGATCCATCAAATTTTATTTTCCAAAGTATGTCATCCTTGTTTTCATTCTCTCATTGTTGTTGATTTTCAATGTTTTGAATTTGATTGAAGGGAAGATTTGATTGTTCTGGTGAACTGATTGGGTCCATGTTTTCCTTATCTTGTTGAGTGATTTCATCTTCATTACATAAGATAAAGGAGCCTAAACTTGATTGAATAGAATAGATTGGAGAGTTGTTTGGTTTTTCTATATTTCTCACCATGTATTTCATGTGAGATTCCCTGTATAGTCTTCTTTTTTGATTAAAAATGGGAATGGTGGCATATGACATGTCCATTTGAAGGCTTCCCTGAAGTTTGGCTCCCCAAGATCTTGATAAGAGCATGCCATACTTAGGAGGAATGTTAGCTAAAACTATGTCCATGACTAAAGTCTTAGCAGGGATTTGGGATAATTTTACACACAAATCTTTGATTAAACCCAAACATTTGACTCTGCTCAAGTCAAAGGAATACAAGTCTTTGTATGGTTTAATAATTTCTAAGCCTAAGCTTTCCATCATTACCTTGGGCATTAGATTGTGTGAAGCTCCTGAGTCTAACATAGCATTGTGTAAAATTTTCTCATGTATGTTCAAGCTAACATAGAAGGCAGGGACAACCCCTTCTTGGTATTTTCCTTCAACTTCTGGGCGAAACAACAACTCAGGTTTGTCATCTGTCACGTTTAAGGTGTCAGTATCACCTCCTAAGTTCAAAGCTTTCAAAACTTGGTTTTGTAGACCTCTTCGGTTACCAGTTCAGCTAGGGGGATGGTAATTTTTATCTTAGAAATCTCTCCCTCAAGGCTGAAAGGAACAATTGACTTGTTCGTATTTACATCTTTTTTTTCAATTGAATTCTTTCCAGTGATTTTGATTTGTTGAACCTTGTTTGGACTGGTAATTGAGATAGTTTTAATTGGACCACTAGTTGACATGCTAGGGGTACTCTGTTCAACATTTGGCTACCCACTTTTGTCTTTTTTTTAGTTTGGTTTCTTGGCCAAAATGTTGGTTTTCTCTGCTGTCCTTTTGGGCTGAGTTTCTGTGTTTTTCTTGACAGCAGTGTTAGTGTTTTTTTTCTTGGAATTATCTATGTTCCCCTTGCTCCTAAGATCATATTGTTTGTGTACCTCCATGATTGCATTTTAAAACCCCAATCTATAATTATCAGAATCTTCATAGGTGTTTGTACTTTGGTCAGAAAAGAAACCTTGTTCTTCCTCAGTGAGGAAAACATCATCCCCACTATCTGATCCAATCAAGTTTACATGAGACTCTTCCAACCTTTCCAACTCCCTATCTTCCTCATATTGATCTACATAGTTTTGTTAAAAGGGAGGTCTAATCTGTTGGTCACTTTCTTTTTGCTTATCTTGATTCTTGTCTCTTCCATAATTCTAATTTCTATTTCTATTTTGGTTATTTTGAGGTTCTCTTGGTGGCACTCTATCATTTAAGTTCATCTTTTCAAGCATCTTCTCCATCACCTTCACTAGGTTATCAATTTTTGTGTTAGAAGTTGAGGGTGCGATATCATATTTATAAGTTACCCTCTTCTTTTCTCTTAACCTATTTCTCTTCTCAATAATTTTTTCTTCAACACTAACAGCTCATTTCTGCATGTATTCTAAGGTTAAGTAATCTCTCTCCCTTAACTGATACATCATGTCAGTATCAAGGCCTTCAGGATATCTTACTAGGGCCATGCCTTGACGAGGTTTCATGTGAGGTGGAAGAGCATTATAAATGCTATTGAACCTAGTGGAGTAGTCAGGAACACTCTCTCCTTGATTTCTCTTGAGGCTGCTATATTATGCTAGTATTTGGAGAGGATTCTTTTTGAGTTCCCATTTGTTGACGAATTTTTGATGCAAGGCAGGGAGATCATTTATGCTGTTAGGAGGTAATTTTTTAAACCATTTCTTTACATATCCTCCTAAACTTTGAGCGAAGATCCTCATCTTCACAGTTTCTTCTTCTATCTCCATGTAATCAAATGCATCTTCCATCCTATCTACATGATGTTGAGATGTTGTAGATTCTTTTCCAGTGAAGTGAGGGATTTTGGACTGGTAATCATTTGGTAGGGGAAGAAGAGGTTGTGGTAACACTAATGGGGCATACCATGTTACCATAGTTGGAAATAAGGGTGGATTTACAGGAGGTGGATTTGCAACAGGGAAGGTGGGCTGTAATGAAGTGATTTGAATAGTGGATGTTGGATGAATAGATTGTTGAGCTGATCTTGGATGAGAGACACCTAAATTTAGAAGGAAATGTAAATTAGGTGGTGTGGTTTCTCTACTACCAGGATGTTCACTTTGTTGTGGGGATGAAAGTGAAGACTCAGAGTCTATCTGAATTATATCATCAAGCGACCTAGTTCTAAAAGGATTTCTTAAGTCGACTTGTGATTGGTGTAGAGCTGCAAGATTTTTATGAAGTGAATTAGCTCTCAAGGGTGATCTGAAAACAGTTGAAAATTTAATTTTAGGAAACTCCCTAAGTATACTCTCATGGTTGTCAACTATTTCCAGCGGGTTTGGGTCAGGGAAGGCTCTAATATGAATCTTTCTAGGAGCCACTATGATTTTTTTTTCAAACCTAGCTAAAAGAAAAGTGTTGACCAAGTATGACAATCTTTTTAAGAGGATAACTGATCTTTTTAAAGGAAGAAAATTTTAATCCTAAAGCCTTCTAACTGATTTTGTATGATGTTATAAAGATTATGGATCTTCCCAGTGGAGTCTAAAGGTCTGTTTTGTGGAGTCACCACGTGGAAATTTTTAGCTCTTTTGGAGGTAAAAGGTTTTATGGTCCACCACATGAAGCCAAACTGAAATATTTTTTGGGTTTTTCTGAGTTTCTCGATCTTATATGTTATGAGAGTGTCCTAAATCTGACTTAACACTTAGCTAGGGTGTCAAAACATACAAAGTTTACTCTTATGGCTTGGTAATTGAGAACTTCAAGGTTTGATAAGGTTCGATGAGAATCCTAAGGGTTACTTAGTTTTTCATTGATTCAAAAAGTCCTATCATGATTACCGTCATTCTTGGTAGTGCTTGAAGAAGGTTACTTATGTTATACTAGACAGTGAGTGTTTAAATTTAAAGATTTTACTCAGTGTCCCACCGTGATCGCCATTATGTTGGTGTCCCGTGTTTTGATAGTTTGGAAAATCAAAAGACAAGGCAACATTAGAACCAATCTTTAGAGTCCCGAGATCTAGTCCTCCTGTTCTTAGAGAGGGATCTCTCGAATGTTTGTTTGAAAAGGTTTATCTTGTGTGCTTATAGTATGGATTTTAGACTAGTTATTAAGTGCAGGTGTTTGTTTGTTTGTTTGGTTGGATTGTTATAGCAAAACATGAAAGGCATAGGAAATATATATAGAATGAAGGAACATCTGGTTCATTGGGAAATGGAGTCAAAAAGAGGTCATAACATACTCATTAATGGATATGGGATATCAGAGGGCAAATCGAACCTGGCCATAGGATCCTTTGGTTTTGGGAATGAGATGGACATCAATGATTTGGAAAGAGAAATTTAATTCTCAACAAAGGGAATTTGGAAACACAATTTGAACAATAAAGAGCTTTCTGATAGACAGGGCTAACCACGAATTCTACAAATCACACCTTTAAGCAAAAAATGATTCCAATACACTTTTAAAATGAAATCTAAGATTCGGGGAACACCCTATTTCCTCAAATATTTTATTTCAAATGACTTAGAAAACATAAAATATTTACTGATAATTGCAGGAATAGAAGAGGGAACACCTAAATACATCTATGGTCACAATTATAATTACCTTTAAGCCAACTGTTTAAGAAAGGACAAAGGCCAAGATCAGAACAGACCTCCTTGACTCATTGTAAACAAAGAACTTCAAAGGGAGACTTCAATAACAATTTTTAAGTGGCAACAGACAAGCAGGGAGAACCATAAATCATGCTGAAACCAACTATTCAAACTATTAAGGAATAAATGAGCATGAGGACTAAAGAGAGAGATTAAAGACTCTAAAATACTTTAGAAGAGGAAAACATAAAACAGTGAAGGATGAACAGGTCTAAGGTGCTTCCAGTAGTCATTTCTTAGCCTAATACTTTATATCCTACTGTAGTAAGAAATTTTGGAATAGAATGAAAACAAGAGAAAACAATAAACAGTTCAGAATACTTCACCAACAGCCAAGCTCATGAATCCAATGATAGAGCCTTCACAGTAACAAGCATGCAACAATATCATCAAGGCTTCCCAGGCTTCAATTTTTCTTCAACTTCAACAGACTAAGTATTATTTTAGAGAGTTCCAATATTACAACTAGTGATCAATCAACAACCAGCCCCTCACTCATCTTCTTCAAAAGTATATATAGAAGAATGAGGAGGTGAGATCTGATAAAAGATCTCAAAAACTAATTAATACAGACTTAAATAGCTACTTGTCCTTTGGGGGCTCAATGAAGCAACTTACATAGGTGTCCTCTGTATAAAATCATTTACATTAACTATTAGGTTTGCTTGAAATAATTTGTTGACTTTAAGGCTTCTCATCATCCTTGAAATAACTTCTGCTGACAGCTACAATAAGTTCCTTTGGTTGAAATAACTATTCAGCTGTGTTGATGCTAAATATCTCCTGGTCTGGTAATAACTTCGACCTTCTTTGATTGCTTTGAGGCTGTAGGTGGATCTGCGACGACTGGAAGTTTTAATTAGCCCCTGAGGTGACAGTGGAGGTCTCTTTTCCAATAAAACAGTCATGATTTTCTTTTTAACTGTGGTTTAGGCTTCTGATAATCCATTTTTAGCCGTAATCCCCATAAATCTGTCTTTAATTTTTTGTCCTGATAAATTTTATCTTCGGAGCTGATACTTCTCTCACTGTGGTCAAGTCATGGTGTTTTTCGCTGGTGTACAGGGTTGCGTACGGATGATATGGCATCAATGCCTGAGGAAACAGCGATGAAATGTGAATTTTAGATCCTGCGAAGGATTTTCTTTACTGAATCGGAGGCGAGATGATTGTCACCCCCTGCCTTTGAAATTTCTTCAGTCATGGTGGAAAAACCATAAAACCCCTGAAAAATACAAAAAATATTATAAAATCTTGCATATATAGGTCTACTGCTTCAGAAAGCATGTGGAAAGAGCAGGGCCGTTGGATGGCATCATCCAACAGTCGAGATTGATCAGGGGAAATCAAAGGGAAGGCGGAAGAATAATTTAAATCAGAGTCATCGATCGCGCAGAGATCGACGGCCAGGAGTAGAGATGAAGGGACGATCGTGGGCCGTCAGATGAGATCAGCCCAAGCTATCAACGGTGGAGAACATGCGTTAAAAACTATAGAAAATGTGACTGGACATCAAGATTTTAATTAAACCATGCTAAATAAAATTCCCGGGTCCGGATTTGCTGACTGGACGAGGAACCATGGAGACCCGCCTAATAGAAAACTGCCGCGTGGACGCTGATGTGGCATTGGGACCACTGGCACTGCTATGGGCAAGGGGACTGGATGATGGAATGTGGGCCGTCGATCTGCAGATCAGATCGACGGCGGAGATCTTTTTAAACATCGCGTCGTAGCCTGCTTATCACATGGGCATCTTTGGTGAGCGATCGTCGTCTGATGAGCGGCTCTAGATTGGACGGTGGACGCTAATATCGCACCGGGTCCACCTCCGAACTTTAACGCATGATGAACGACGATTTTGTGAAAAGTTCCCAGGCCACGCATCAACTGGTGAATGGAATCGTTGCCGATCGGGAAAAAATCGCCTCGCGCTCGGAAGTGGTGCGATGAAATCTGCCCGGTTTTGCAATGGTGAGTGGATGGCGGGGACCACCGGGTTAATAGGTCGCGCACCATCCGATCTTCAGGTTGGATCGAC
The DNA here is from genome assembly GCA_034641835.2 of Pinus albicaulis. Classification (NCBI taxonomy): domain Eukaryota; kingdom Viridiplantae; phylum Streptophyta; class Pinopsida; order Pinales; family Pinaceae; genus Pinus; species Pinus albicaulis. The sequence continues at coordinate 411,681,593 of CM076574.1, read as the reverse complement.
GGTGCGGAGCATCTAAAATTTTGCACCGGCGGAAAAGTTAATAATATAATAAAAATAAAAAATTTATATAACCAAAGGTTTAAAATATTAATTTACAATGCGGCTTAGCGCCCGAGTGCGAGGCCATGGGTTATATGGAGAATGATATGACCAGGGGGCTTATGGAGGTAGGGCTAATCAGCGTCAAAGAACGGGATAACCACTTGGAAGACTAGCGCTCAGTCCTGGCACCTAGGCGTATGGAGGGGAAGGGTTTAAAGACTTAGCCCAAGGGGGCTTAAGTCTAAAATACATAAAAAACATGATTTTCATGGATTTTCAATGATTTTCAAAGGTTTTGAAGGTTTCGATAAGGCAAAGAAGGAGTGTTTAAACCTTATCAAAGGGGTTTTTATGAATGGGGAAGGGGAAATGCATGAAAATTAAGGATTTCATGGGAGAAGGAAAGGCAAAGATGAGGTTAGTTTTGGAAGAAGGGGGAAGGGGAAAATGGTGTTTGCAGCAGTTTTTCTTCATGTAATGATAGCAGAAATTCTAAGTTGAAAAAGGGGAAAAATAGTGACGATTTATCCAAAGGATAGGATATTATCAAAAGACTTTAAGCATGAGCAATTTTTAGCAATGAAATTGTTTCTTGAAGGCTATCCAACATCATTTAGCCACCACCTGATATGACATAATTTATGGGTGGCTAACAACTCTTAAATTCATTGGTACTGAGTGACTGAAGGGTTATTAACCTCACCACTCTCTTGTACGGATCTAAAAAAAATTTCCGTGAAAAAAACATTTCAGATTCTAGCTGTACTGCTAATCATTATTGCATTTACTCCTGACTCTCAAGTGTGGTGAATTGGTGATGGTAGTCTTGTTCTTTATGGCATGTGTCTAATTTCTTCAACTGTGATAAATTTGTAGATGAATATGCAACAAACAATTCCTCTTCCAAGATAAGTTTGGGCACAACTTCAACCAATCTAATGACTTAAGAAAGCCAGAGGGTTATGGATGTATTAGCTCCAGACGTATTAGCGCCAGACGTATTCTCCCTTTGTGTGCAAGGAGCAGACCAAGGAGGTGGTATCTTGGTATTTGGACACATTATAGAGGCATGAGACACGAATGGTGTATACTCCTACTATTCAATTATTACCTTATTATAATTTCAAACTTCAGGGAATTGATGTGAATGGACGACAGTGGCCAATTGATCCTCCACAATCGACACTCGTGGAAAATTTTGTTGATTGTGTAACTACAACAGCCTAGATCTTAACTTTGAACTCATTAAGTGCCCTATAGGGCCTAGTTACAATCACATATTTCAAATACTATGCGATAGAGAACGCTTAGAAAGCAATGACTAGGGATAGAACTCAAAACTATTTCACTTGGACATAGATAGAATTGGTTCTAGTAGACCTGTATGACAAAGTGGAAGAAGTACAAATGAGAAATTATTCTTTTTCTATATATTTTACAACTTTGCAGAGGTTTACTCCAATCTAGCAACCTTGATAACATCAAATAAGATACCATAATTTCATTAATGTCCTCAAATTACCAAAAGAATGAGTCGATAAGACAAGGAAGTATAAACAATTTTAATCAGTTGTAAGTGTGAAAAAGGATACTATAGATTACTAGCAACTAAAATTATAAGTGACTAGCTAAAGCAATAAAGAGATGAAAACAAGAGAAGAAAGGAACTACACAACATTGGCAAGAGATGTCAAAGAGAAGAGTGACGAAGATGAAGTGTTTTTATCAGGGAGAACTATTGAGCAGGTATGCTTTGACACAGTTTTAGAATGGGGCTATAAAAAGGTTTGAAGTTTTGCGGAACCAAAGAAAAGATAAGAGTCTAGTGAGCAAGTTTAAAATTTTGATTGACTGTAAGAAACAATAAAAAGATATTCTCTGGTCTACCCTGTGTATTAAATTCGAAATGAGAGGAAGTTCCCAAGGGGTTTCCCTGTGATGTGTATTTATGGACCAATTGAACTATATGTATATAGAAGATATGTGTATTTCTGGAAGCAATTGAACTATATGCATATAGTAGAGATAGAACCTAGGATTAGGGGATTTAAGATCGTCAAGGAGTTGGGAATTTAATCTTTAAATGAAAGGAAATTGAACAGTTATTATGAACAGGGTGCCTATAGGCTCCACACCAAATTAGACATTAAATTCCTTGAGAAGAGTCTACAAAACTTAAAATCCTTCTCATTTATGTCCTTTTATTTAGGGAGAAAGTGTCAGTTATCATGATGTCGTTTAATTAGGGAGAAAGTGTCCTTAAATCAATGCCTTAGTTGAGATATAGAGAACGAAGAAGAAAGAAGAAAAAGGTAATGGAGGACCTGATCTCACTCAATACCTTAGTTGAGATATAGAGAAGGGAGAAGAAAGAAATGTCCATGCCATAGTTTCTGGGCTAATTCTGGAATGCTACTGGAAGTACTAGGGATCTAGATGCAACATTCTAGAAGTGCTACATGACACAGTAAAAAGATCTGGTCAACAGATCATTATCTATTCAATACTATCATGTTAAATATATTAATTTTACAGGCCTTTATGTCAATTTCTGGACAGTATGGACCCTAGAATAAAAGTTTTCCAGTCTTGTCTATGTTATAATTTATAGTAAGCATTATGGGCACTATGAGTGCTAGAAAGACAACAACTCTTAGATGCACTAGGCTATCTTATTTGAGAATCTATATTTTTCTTTCACCTCAGAAAAATATAGATATTCTCAGCCTACAGGTTTAAAATGACAAAGTTTCCAAGGGAGTTCTCCTTCGAGAAATTCATTGATCTTCAAGGAGGTTTAATTCCTAGGGGCTTGCAGCACAATGTCCTCGACAAGCCTTAACCAGTAAAAATAATCCCAAATTTTTATGGTGAAGGGAAAGTCCATGCAAGGAACTGGATTCACAAGTTAGAGACATATTTTTCAATGAACACATAAAAAGAAGACAAGGTCAATTTTGCAACACTGCACGTGGAGGGATTCACCTATGAATAAGTGTTTATAATTTATACCTGAGGATACAAACATTTATTTTGAAATTTTGAAGATTTCTCTTAAATTCATTGGAACTGAGTGACTGAAGGGTTATTAACCTCACCACTCTCTTATACGGATCTAAAATGTTTTTCCGCAAAAATAAAATTTCAGAGTCTTGCTGCACTGCTAATCATTATTGCATTTACTCTTGAATCTCGAGTGTGGTGAATTGGTGATGGGATTCGTGTTCTTTATGGCATGTGTCTAATTTATTCAACTATGATCAATTTGTAGATGAATATGCAACAAACAATTCCTCTGCCAAGATATGTTTGGGTACAACTTCAACCAATCTAATGAATTAATAAAGCCAGAGGGTTATGGATGTATTAGCGCCAGACGTATTCTCCCTTTGTGTGCAAGGAGCAGACCATGGAGGTGGTATCTTGGTATTGGACACATTATAGAGGCACGAGACACGAATGGTGTATACTCCTGCTGTTCAATTATTACCTTATTATAATTTAAAAATTTAGGGAATTGATGTGAATAGAGGATAGTGGCCAATTGATCCTCCATAATCAAAACTCATGGAAAATTTAGTTTATTGTGTAACTACAGTAGCCTAGGTACTTAACAGAGAAGCTTGTAGCTTGTTTCCTTCACTGGCCTCATAGCCTAACTTAGGTGTGGTCTATACACAGGATACCTATAGTTTGGTGGAAATTTGTTCATAAATAGCAAATCAGGCAACTGACCGTATAAAATTGCTCTAAAGTATCCCCCTACTATAAAGAAAAAACCTTGTAGAATCTTTCCTTGTGAGTAAATGTCTTGATTAATATCTACTCACAATTGGTTCAAATAACTAGCAAAGGAAAACAAAACCAGCTTACGATTCTAACACATGTGGAAGCACTTCAAAACATGGAATTTCAAAATATTGAATGCTGGTTTCCTAAATATCCATGCTTAGGGATGCCTTGCTGATAGGTGGGCAATGGGTGAAATCCCCCGGAGATAAAAATAACGAAGCTAGTATCCCCTTGACTCATCCACAAAATCTTAAACCCAAAAGAAAACAATCACCATTTTCTATGTTAAAAGAAATCATTCACCAAATCATTGTGAATATAATTACATACAAATCAAAATCCTTTCCATAACTCACAGTCTGAACAATTATCAGAAATCCCAATAAGGGTAATCAATTACTAATTCTCATTTGGGAAGTTTCCACCAAAATAACTACTCATCCATTTGTAATTAACTGTTAAAGACAGAGTAAAATAATAGTCCCTCCTCACTGATCAAATCTGGGAAGTTACCTCCCTCCCAGGAGAATATAAAAAAGAAAAGAAAAAGCCTAGAATCTTCACAGATGGACCGACCTGTAATCCAGAGAAAATTAATAATGCCAAAATATGCCCTATGAATATATACGAACAAATTTTTTTATGAGGGTACCTGTAAAAAAGTAGTAGACATACTTGCAGATTCACAGAATAAGATTTCTTGACATAAAGATGAAACCAAACACATGTGACATTACCTTTCTTCTTTTGCAATTGGTATCTGCAATCAGTCATTGCTTCCCAGTGAATATTTATATTTATTAGACATGGTTGGTAGTAGGAAAACTCTGGGAGCTATTCATAAATGCATTCACTATTATTACAGTGGTACTATCGCATGGACATTATGGCACTAGCCAAAACTACAAAGATCTCTCAGGGAACTATTCCAGGACAACAGATTAACTAGATAACAGAAGTACTCAGACATCATGTAACCAAATAGGAACTTGTATTTTCCTTTCTAATATTTAGCATAATTACGTCTATGCATAGCTGCAGAAAGAAAATGCAAGCAATAACTACTCTAAATATAGGTACCAAGACCAAATTACTAGTTAAATCAGAAACACAGAGATAAGATATTAACCTGATTCAATTACTCAATGTAGAATTTTTATCATCAACAGAATCCATCTTGTCTTTCAAGATTATCTACACAAATTGTAAACACAGTATTCTTCTAAAAACTCACGAAGACATGAAACATAAACACAATATTCTATTGCAAACTCACGAAGACATGAAACATTGATGATATGGAATCTGACACTCGCACTATATTATATAGCATCACACTATATTATATAAGAACGCACATTGACCATTTCACTACACTATATAATAACAGCCAGGTATGTAATCTAACTGAGTGAAATGTGTTAACAAAAACATTAGCAACTAAGACATAAAAATTGTTATATATGATGTGATTTTTGTTCACCTCTGTTAAATCACCTTCACCATCTCTTATGTATCTCAGCTAGCCCAACAGATGTCATATGTTTTAGACACATGTCCATTCTGTTTCCATCTATAATACTCTCAGCTATAATGCATCCAAGCCCTGGTCTCATTAACTCACTCATAGAGAGAATAAACTGTCGTACTGACACACAATATAAGATTACCTGCAAACAGACTCATTCTAGAAGGAAGAATGCAGGAAGAGGGTTAAAAATAGACCTTTGTAACCAATGTAAAGGGAAAAATCAATTGCAAATGTTCTACCTCCCACAGACTCAGTAACGCTCATGCCAGTCGCATTGACCTGTTGGTTCCCACTCGACTGAAAATCTGCAAGCTACAACAAAAGCACGAAAGTAGAACATGACAACATTGGGTTCAGACACCAAATCTGTTTTTGCAGCCTGCGGGAATACTAAAGATCTGGCCCTCAAAAAAACCCATACTCAAGAACAAGTAAACCCAAAAAACCCTAATACTTCTGAAATCGTTTAAAGGATTTTACCTCGATGAATCTTTATGCTGAAAATGTGCATCAATGTAAAGGGAAAAAGCAATCACAAATGTTCTACCTCCCACAGACTCAGTAACACTCGTGTCGGTCGCATTGACCTATTGGTTCCCACTCGACTGAAAATATGCAAGCTCAAGTGAAAGCAGAAAAGAAGAACAAAACAACGTTGGGTTCAGACACCAGATCTATTTGTGCATCTTGCGGGAATACTAAATATCTGGCCCTGAATAAAACCCATACTTAAGAATAGGTAAACCCAAAAAACCCTAATACTACCGAAATCGTTTAAAGGATTTTACCTCAATGAATCTTTATGCTGAAAATATGCATCACTAGCAACTAAGAGAGTAACCTTCCGCTCCTTTCTAAGCTCTCTCTGATAATTCGACTAGGATTTTAGTGGTTTCGAACCTGCGATTTTTGTTTCCGTAATCAAACTATTTTCAGACATACACAATTCAAAATCATTGAATCTGTGCAGGTATACATGGTAACTATAGGCGTGTCTGTTTAGCAACACCCCCCATCCAGATAATTCCCAACATGCTCTAGACGGCAAAGAACAAAGGTCCCGCCATTCACAGATTTTGAGCCTTGCCGCGATAACAGCATTCTGATGCGATGCATCTGAAACAAGGAAGGATTTCCCTTGTTGGTGGAGAAAGAAACAAATAGCATCACCCTTAGGAAGGTTAGGGGTAGAGTACTATGGACCCTCTGCCATCCATTGCAACAAAGTCGTTCAATGAGCATGGGTGCGCTTCGCCTGGCCTTTGGCGTAGGGTACTACAAACCCTCTGCCATCCATTGCAACAGAGCCATTCAATGAGCAGGGTGCTAACTGTAGTGGTGAAACAACCTTCCTCCTCGCTACAAATCGATGTACCCAGCCAGCTATATGGGCAGAGGAATGAGTGAGATCCCTCCAGACAATGGCTCTGAGAGATGGCTAGTTCATTAAGGCGTGCTACGAGCAAAGCCACCATACAGGTGAGGGTTCGGAGGTAAGACAAGTGGAACATGCAGATATAGCCTTTAAACATTGTTGAACTCTGTGTAAATCCTCCGCAACACATTCTGTTAACAAACAACATAAAATGTTTGCTAACTAATGTTAGCATTAGTCAATAGAAACTGAAAAAATTTGAATCAATTCACACTTACTCTAAGTTTTCATAGGTCTGGCCTCAATATGAAGCCAAATAAGACCTCCAAATTGCTTATTGGCTAAAACAATAATTACATGAACCTTACATGAACATTAGCGACAGATGGAAAAGTGATTTTTAAATATAAATACAAAACTTTATAATAAATTGAATTGGTCGACTTCGTTTTCGTGCACGATCTAATACAGAGACCAAAAAACAATTACTATAGTCCCTGCCATGCCGCAGGCTGCAGGGACTAATAAAAGGAGTGTTCTGTTTTCTAAACTACGTAACATTAACATATTATTAATTTCTGTTTGAGGGATATAGTGTTCGCAAGAGCATTGATTTTTTATTAATCTAAGTTGACTACTGAAAATACAATTTATTTGGTGCATTTAACCAAAGTTTTTGTTAAAAAGAACATATTTAAAATTATTTAATTTTAATTTGATTGGACAACTAGATTTTGAAGCCTCGTTGGCCGCTTCACATTTTCAATGTATTGATATTTTGGAGCAAAGTAAGATAACCAAAATTGGTTTTCCTGCTATGAAGTTTGGTTAAAATTATGGGATTGGCTTTCCTGCCATGCATGCAACTAGTGCAAGTTTTAAATATTTGAGGTTAACATTAACCTAAAACTTTAAATGTTATATTTTAATGAGTGACTTGTTATGTTTTAACGGTTAGCTATAATTGATTGGCGGTGGAAATTCCTATCAGGCTGTCCCACTGGCCGAGAAGGGCAGTGGAGATCCCTATGAGGCTTATGTACACTATTGTTGATGTAGTTAGTTGAACCTGTATGCTAATGTTGATGCCACACGGTATATTTACCATAGTGTATGGAGTGGCACCAAATAGACTAATCGATAATTTGATAATTTGCAAGGGTTGTTCTACGCTATATTAATTTTTATCGTGTTAATGCAGCGGCAGAGTTGCCAATGAGCTAGGAACAGGAAACGAAAAAGCAGTTAGGTTTTCCGTGACCGTTGCCTCGACAACTTCAACTGCTATAGGTGCTCTGTTTATGGTCTTCTGCCAGGTATTTGTTCTACCTTTTACAAGCAGTGCAATCAGTCATACGTATTGGCTATTTTACTTGCATTTACTATCTTCGTCAATGGTGTTCAACTTGTATTTTCGGGTAAAGCTGTTAATACTTTTTGGGGTGCAATATTTCCAAACGGGCTTTGGGGTTAATAAAGATGATGACTAGTTATGATGATTTTCATTTTATTGAATATTATTTATGATAAAAAACCAATGAGTTAATGATTGGGTTACTATATGATCGTTGATTTTTGGGCAGTTGTAATTATATAATTAAGATAATTGAAGTATACATTTATTTTAACTACTAATTTGAGAGGGATCTCAAAAGATGGGTTGGGTCACTATATGATGCTTGATGTTTGGGTAGTTGTGATTATATAATTAAGATAATTAAAGTAAAGTATAGATCTATTTTACCCATCAATTTGAGAGGATGGTGTTTATATATATATTGTATTTTTGAATGCATAAATCATTTTAATGTGTTTAAAATTTTTTAAACAGTCGGATTGGGTAATCTACATAGTTTAAGTTTGTAATTCCAACAAATTTTTGCTAGAATTTAAACAACATAAACTAAAAAATACACCTAAAAATAGATTAAAATATAAAATAGTGAGATAATTTGAGATGTTTTATCCATAAAATTATATATATTGAAAAACATGGTATTGAAATATTTTATTTATAACATATTTTTTTTTTTTTTTGTTAACATACCAAACTTATGACTTGAGGCATCTAAGTCATCAAAATCACCCATGACCCAACTTACACCACACCAACCCTTAACATGGATTGATTTTGCTCATTGATCTTTTTACCAAATAATGTTAAATCTTTTCACTAAGTAGTGATTTAACATAACAACTTATTTACTTGGTAACACAACCATATCAATTAAAGTATGTTATTTATAACATATATTGAATTTTTCTATTATTATTAATATTTTAAATGCTGCATTTTAATTTTATATTTAAAATTTGAATCAATTATACATGTCACATACACCGATAACTTCACATGGAAATGTAAGGAGTTAAAAATTTTGTATACAAGTACTCATGGGTAACTGTCCATTCATTATTAAATATTCCTTACTCATCATTACATAGAATGTTTACCATTTTATAGTGTAACTTTAGATTAAGAATAGTAAGCTCCTTAACCATTAACAGCCTCCATTATAGTACATTAACATAATACCGTATGATGTAACCTTCCATTCATTTCATTACTCATATAGTCATCACATACTTTCCATTATGAACATCATAACAAGAAAGGAATCAACATCATCAATTTGACACAATAATCAATCACATCATTGAACACCAATATACCCTGGAAACCTCGTAGGGTGAAAACCAGCAAACGTTTAATTTTATTATTAAACGCTCGTGAGGGTGATCAACCCTCACTCAATGGCTTATAAGGGAGACCATCCCTTAACCATCGTTTATAAATCTTACAAGGAAATATACAAATATCTAGCTTAAAGCCATTATAATAAATATGATACCATTTACCCTTTGGTCTTGATATCTTCATATCTCGATGGCATGGATGTACCTACAATGGTCCATCGTACACTAGATCATCCGGTAGTTTGCACTCATCTACATGAACCATAATCATTTACTTGCCACCGGGTTAAACATAATATTTCCTTTATACATATCACCATCATACCCTGTTAATGTTACCTTCAACGTACATTGATGTCAAGATTCATAAAGTATAATAAATCATTTCATATATCTATACTATAGTAGTTTCTCCATCTACTCATGTATATTCATGGCATGCAAGTAAATTACCTTGACGTTCTCCCTTTAACAACACATACTTCATATGTGCTAGTTATAAGTCATCGCATTAACTAATGTTTCTGTCGCATAGGCACACATTCCTGCAAGACAATAGCTACATCTCCCCAGCATATATTTAAAATAAACTGATACATTAGTTACGATATTTGTGCATGAAATTTACATAATTTAGTCAAAATAGCTAACCCTTGAGCTATTACTTTTAGTGCATGAAATGCAAGCTAACATAATAAATGTTGCTTCCATGCATGCAAATGCATATATATTCCAAAGAGTCTCCCCAAAGGAGTGCCTACACAACAAAGCACATAGCTTCCTTCACGAGTCTTCCCAAAGGAAATCTCAACACAAGTGAGCATGTAAACATATGTTTTCTTTTCTGTAAAAATATGCAATTAAGCATACAAATACATCTCTTCTTTTTTCAAAGATTATACTAACAATCATTTCCAATGTAGTTTAACACAACATGCTATCTTTCCCACCTACAAACATGTATATTCTCTCCAATGAAATTTAATACATATATTGCATGCCTATGCAGGATCTTCTTCCAAAAGAGATTAACATCATAATCATGATAATATAAAAGTAATCACACAGTTTGTTCATCTAAAGAAATATAAATGAGTAGTTCCATGGATTTATTGAATAGCTAATCTTTACCAATACTATGGTAATCTATCCATGAATTTATTAAATATCTAATATTTACAACATGGTTAATGTATACATACATATTCATAAAACTCTTCCAAGAATATTAATGTGAGAAAATTTTCTCTTTTCTTCTTCACTACACATGAAAATATTTCAAGAGTTACCCTCTTTAATATATTCAAGAAAATACCTTGGACTTGTTATCATTTCATAAAATAGATGAGTACAAAATCCATTTTAAAATAAAGAGCATTCATCTTCTATTTTCTTGCTTATACAATATTATATAAATATTTCTATTAAAGAGTTACTCTCTTTAATCTATTCATGAAAATCCCAAATTATTATATCTTCCCATGAAATATTTTCTCATATATTCACCTCATCTTGATATGGGAATAAAACTTATTTATAATGCGATTGAAAGATAAGTGAGGTAAATAATCAATAGTGAATTTGTTTCAGTCATATTCCAAATAAATAATGAAATACCCTCTTCTTTCTGTGTAACTCATCCCAAGAAAGATGAGCAAAATTATTACTTATCATTTAACGTTTTCCCATAATCTTTTCCCAAGAGAAGTTATATATATAAATATATTCACCAAAGAAAATATTTATATGCAGTCTTATTTTCCAAATAAGAGCCTTAGTTCTTATCCTTTTCCACAAGTAAAAAAAATGCATATGAAATAATTCTCAAGACTGCTTATTTAATCTTGGGAAAAATGATTTTCGAATATTTTCAGTAAAAAAATTTAACAAAATACTTATCTTTTAATTTCTAGAGATTGTTTGTACAGGCTCTCCTATAGATTGTTTGTACACGCTCTCCTACAACAACTCATTAGTGGCCTTGTGCATGAAATATACATTGGCACCATTCACCAATGATTAATACTTGTAATATTCGATGGTAACAAAAACTAGAGTAACAAACACACTCTTCCTCCTCGTATTCTTAAACAAAAGACAACCATCACCATTGTTGTTGCCGCGACTATCAGTATATCTTCTATCCCTTCCATCTGCATGCGCACCGTTTGAATGCGGGAAGAGGAGTAGGGCATTGATTGAATTCTATGGTTTCCACTGTTGGTGGAGCGTTGGTATTGCTATTAGCTTCAGCAATAGTAGAAGACGACAAGGAATCTTGACAAGCATTTGGAACATAAAATATATGGGTATTGTCCTCGGAAAAGAGGAAACTGCACCTGCTTCTTTTCTTTTGCATGGCTCATCACAGAAAACCTTGAACCTCACTTTAGGTGCTACCTCTCCTTGAAAAATTGCATGCAACTCTGGATGAAGAGCTCGGTACCCCCCTTCTCACATTAACCTGCAATTGGCTCGGTACCCCCCTTCTCACATTAACCTCTTTTCCAATATATGAAAATAATCATTACACCGTTATGAAGAATTCATTTCACATGAGCCAACTCTTTATTTTCTTGATTTGAATAATTAAGGTAAAAATATATTTACCATAAGTGTTTATAGGAGAGGTCTATTACATACTCCCCCCTTAAGAGAACACCATCCTTAGTGTGCTTCTCTCACAAAAACTTAAGCTTATAATCATGATATAATAATATAAACAACCCAAAGGGGGTCATTCCCCTTCATAATGAAACACTTTTGTTTCCTTAAATACCATTAATTGAAACAATAATGTTTTTATCCATATTCATAAGCATATATAGCGCAAATAATATTTCATTTCCATTTCTAACTGCTTATCCCTTATTCAATTTATAAAAATATAGAAAAATCTCTATACGAACTTACCATTATTTACCAATTAATATTGGAAGTAATGATGGCTTTTACGCAAGCTCTCTGAGATTGGTTGAACACCCATCAACACTTCCTGGAAAGAGCCTATAATGTATGACTAACAATTCAATCACATTAGTCACATAGTTTTCAAAATGAAAATACTTGCAACTATAAAACATTATTGCAATATAAAGAGATGTTTTAATCAAAGTAATTCCATAAGTACTTAGAGAGAACCAATCCTCTCATCAATGCATCACATGCACACTATCTTATCTCCAGCTAAAGACATCCATACAGTACTTCAAAAAGTACTCAGAGAACACCTAGCTCTCTGATCATATCAATGGTCAATCCATGCACCATAGGCATATCCTAGCATCTGCTAAGACATTCAAACAAATTATTAATAATATAAATGAACTTATACATTCAGTAATTCATTTTCCGAGCACTAAGCTCCTTTTCTCTTAATATCTACATAAGATATCTACACAATCTTATAAAAATTCATTTTAATATAACACATAACTTTTTACTTAACTTGTTTCGTTATGAGAACCACAATGGTAAACAAAATGCTCCTTCCAACCCATGGGAGTTGGTTTCTACAACCAATTTGAGTCATTTTCACATCTATACAATCAATCTTTCCATATTAATTCAAAATAGCACAACACACTAAAAATTCTTTATACTTATCTAGAAATTCAGTCTTTCAAGTTGTGGTCCTCCCAACCATCAAGGGAGTCTATTACGTCCTCCACTTGCCCCCTAGCTCCAGAATCTAGATGGTGCCCTGGGTTAACAGTGGAATAAATTCTCTTTCTGCTATGACCTCTGGATGGCCAATCCACTCAAACTCAAAAAGTTTGGTTTCACAAGGGTTGCTATGAGTTATTTTCAACTGATCATAACTAGCTCTAGAAAGTACTCCCCTTTACCATTTTTCACAGAACCCCTACTCCTCCTCTGGGATTTAGCTTTATCCTTAGAGGATTAGGTAACTATCTTTCCAATTGTCCCCAACCACCTTCTATTCTTGGAAACATTTTTACCATCAGCTTAAAAATATTTTCTTTTCATTAATTAATTTCAGCAAATTAAATAATTTTATTTATCAACAGTGATGACTTAAGTTTTTCTTTCCAGATAAAATAAAATTAAACAAATTGTCTTTAGCTAGTTAATACTAGTTAACTTTAATGAAGTTGTCACAACTTCCCCCATAGAAGTAACATACATGTGTTGTACATTATTATTTCTGAAATAAAAAAATGATGCACATTAAAACATGATACTTTAACATTTACTGTTGCAATTCACATTGCAATGTTTGCGATGTTTTATTTTCACCGGTTTTTTGTTTCCATTAAGCTACCCATGCTTACTATAAGAAACAATGCTAATCGTAAATACACATTTCTCAAGCACATATTATCTTACGCAATCATTTTAAGTTCTTGCATAAAATGTTGTCATGCATACAATGTCATCATGCATAAAAGTATATACAAATATTCATTAATGCGTATGTGTCAATAACGATTAGGGTATGAGTGAAAACATTTCCAATTCCCATAATGTTCTGTTCCAATAGACTGACAGACAAAGTAATTATCATAATCACTTATTCACAACTTTCAAATAGCTTTAGTCAAAATCGATTCGTGCATATAGCTTTCATTAGTTATTCATTCATAACTAATCAATGCTATTAATAATTTTAATGCATCCATGACACGACTCACTCTAAAACTAGTCACTCCATGCCACTAATAATCTTAATGCATTCATGATGACTCATGCAAAAACTAGTCAGTCAACTAGTCATTTAGTTAAATCTCACAACTTGATCCATTAAGAGACTTTATTCAATTTAATTTTAACACTCTATCATCTTATATAAGGAATTTCCTCATATTTTTCATTCATGCATTAGTTTCACACACCATCACTATACACATTTATCTTTTTAAAGTAGTGCATGGTAACTTTAGAAATTTTATTGCATTAAAAAATAATTACTTCTTTTCAAACTCAATTGAAAGGTAACTATTTTTCTTTCATTCTTTTTATACTTTCTTTCCTAAAGAAATAAAGCATAATACACATATTAATCTCATAGGCATATTCTTATGCAGAAAATGGTATATTATAATAGCATGTACTTTTTTAAGAATTCTCTTAAATGGAAGCTAATCTCATGCAATGCCATGTATATAACAATTCATTTTTAAAGGAAATCAACATGCATATGCATAGAATTCTTAAAATAAAATAAAATACTTATCTTTATTTCATTTGAAGAACTTCTCTCCCTACTACAGTACTCATCCCCATCAGGAAATTCACATTTCTCCTCTACAACAATGTTTTCTTTTAGCAGCATCAACAAGATTTTATAGCATGATTAGATAAAGCCTTAATCAATAAATAATCAATCTTTGAGTGATCCTTTAACACCTATTCATGTGCATATATAAGATGTGAATACAATGTCACAACATGCTTTCTTCTAACATCTCTGCATTAGTGTGAGTAACTAATTATCAATTCATGTCAAATAACTCCCACATTATTATGACATTTTTCACACACACACACATTCGTACAAGACAAATCACTATATCTGTTAAGAAATTCCTTTAATGGAAAATGACACAATGTGCATTCGCTTTACTTAAACTTTTACAAAAGACCCACCACTTCAGCTTTTGCCTTTGGAGCATGCAAATATAATAAAGCTAACACATTGGCTGTTGTTCCTATGCATACAATGCATAAAGATTCTAATCTTAATTTCCCAACAGAGTACTTAACATAATCGAGTAGGAAAACTCATGATTCCTCTTCGAGGACATATAACATAATAGGCATGCAAAACATGGTTTTCTTTTCCATAAAACTAATGGAATAAAACATAAGAATACATACCTTATTCTCGAAATATTATACCCACATTAGCCATGTATATATTTCAAGGAAACCAAAACATTACTTTAGTTTTTGTACATGTAATTCATCTAGCAATGTAGTATATTCAAGATGTTATTCTCTTTAGCCTATATTTATTTTCAAGAAAATAACTTGGATTCCTTATTATTTAACACACTGGTACGAAATCCCTTTTAAAATAAAACAAGCTTCCCATCTTTTCTTAAATAAGATATATATAAAGGCAAGCAAGTTTACTTATTTATGTTTTACTACTGCTCACACCTTTCAAGATACATACTAGTAATCTTTGTAAGAACTCACATGGGTTCTTCTCAGCAAAACTAGCATAGTAGTTTGGTCTTTTACCATGGTATATCTCTAGGAATAATATATTTCTAAAACATTAACATAATAGAAATATTTTCAAGAACTTACATTGTAAGATTGTCTTTACGTACATGGAAAAGATATATCATTTTTAAAGAAACTCTAACTTCATTGCTATTTTTCTATTTTCCATAAATGCAATAACTATTGTTTCAAGAAAAGAAAGATAATAATACTTATCTCTTGAAACTCTTTTTTCAAAC
Organism: Pinus albicaulis; assembly: GCA_034641835.2. NCBI lineage: Eukaryota > Viridiplantae > Streptophyta > Pinopsida > Pinales > Pinaceae > Pinus > Pinus albicaulis. The sequence continues at coordinate 411,665,722 of CM076574.1, read as the reverse complement.
TAGATTAGAGATGCGATGCCTTCCTTCACAAATGCGCACTTCATCTTCGATCTCTTTAGAATCAGTTTATAACATACCTCAATTTCATTTTTCTTAACAAATCCCAAAGGTGCCAATTTTGCAAGCTTTAGCTCTAATACCACTTGTTACATACACCGATAACTTCACATGGAAATGTAAGGAGTTAAAATTTTTTTATACAAGTTACTCATGGGTAACTATCCATTCACTATTAAATATTCCTTACTCATCATTACATAGAATGTTTACCATTTCATAGTGTAACTTTAGATTAAGAATAGTAAGCTCCTTAACCATTAACAACCTCCATTACAATATATTAACATAATACCGTATGATGCAACCTTCCATTCATTTCATTACTCATATAGTCATCACATACTTTCCATTATGAACATCATAACAAGAAAGGAATCAACATCATCAATTTGACACAATAATCAATCACATCATTGAACGCCAGTATACCCTGGAAACCCTGTAGGGTGAAAACCAGCAAACGTTTAATTTTATTATTAAATGCTCATGAGGGTGATCATCCCTCACTCAATGGCTTATAAGGGAGACTATCCCTTAACCATCGTTTATAAATCTTACAAGGAAATATACAAATATCTAGCTTAAAGCCATTACAATAAATATGATAACCTTTACCCTATGGTCTTTATATCTTCATATCTCGATGGCATGGATGTACCTACAATGGTCCATTGTACACTGGATCATCCGGTAGTTCGTACTCATCTACATGAACCATAATCATTTACTTGCCACCAGGTTAAACATAATATTTCTTTTATACATATCACCATCATACCCTGCTAATGTTACCTTCAACGTACATTGATGTCAAGATTCATAAAGTATAATAAATCATTTCATATATCTATACTATAGTAGTTTCTCCATCTACTCATGTATATTCATGACATGCAAGTAAAGTACCTTGACATTCTCCCTTTAACAACACATACCTCATATGTGCTAGTTATGAGTCATCACATTAACTAATGTTTTCGTCGCATAAGCACACATTCCTGCAAGATAATAGCTACATTTCCCCAACATATATTTAAAATAAACTGATACATTAGTTACGATATTTGTGCATGCAATTTACATAATTTAGGAAAAATAGCTAACCCTTGAGCTATTACTTTTAGTGCATGAAATGCAAGCTAACATAATAAATGTTGCTTCCATTCATGCAAATGCATATAGATTCCAAAGAGTCTCCCCAAAGGAGTTCTTACACAACAAATAACATAGCTTCCTTCACGAGTCTTCCCAAAGGATATCTCAACACAAGTGAGCATGTAAACATAAGTTTTCTTTTCTGTAAAACTATGCAATTAAGCATACAAATACATGTATTCTTTTTCAAAGATTATACTAACAATCATTTCCAATGTAGTTTAACACAACATGCTATCTTTTCCACCTAAGAACATGTATATTCTCTCCAATGAAAGTTAATACATATATTGCATGCCTATGCAGGATCTTCTTCCAAAAGAGATTAACATCATAATCATGATAATATAAAAGTAATCACACAGTTTGTTCATCTAAAGAAATATAAATGAGTAGTTCCATGGATTTATTGAATAGCTAATCTTTACCAATACTATGGTAATCTGTCCATGAATTTATTAAATATCTAATATTTACAACATGGTTAATGTATACATACATATTCATAAAACTCTTCGAAGAATATTAATGTGAGAAAATTTTCTCTTTTCTTCTTCACTACACATGAAAATATTTCAAGAGTTACCCTCTTTAATCTATTCAAGAAAATACCTTGGACTTGTTATCATTTCATAAACTAAATGAGTACAAAATCCATTTTAAAATAAAGAGCATGCAAATTCTATTTTCTTTCTTATACAATATTTTCTCATATATTCACCTCATTTTGATATGGCAATAAAACTTATTTATAATGGGATTGAAAGATAACTCAGGTAAATAATCAATAGTGAATTTGTTTCAGTTATATTCCAAATAACTAATGAAATAATCTCTTCTTTCAGTGTAACTCATCCCAAGAAAGATGAGCAAAATTATTACTTATCATTTAACGTTTTCACATAATCTTTTCTCAAGAGAAGTTATATATATAAATATATTTACCAAAGAAAATATTTATATGCAGTCTTATTTTCCAAATAAGAGCCTTAATTCTTATCCTTTTCCACAAGTAAAAAAAATGCATATGAAATAATTCTCAAGACTGCTTATTTAATCTTGGGAATAATTATTTTCAAAACTTTTCAGTAAAAAAAAATAACAAAATACTTATCTTTTAATTTCTGGAGATTTTTTGTACAGGCTCTCCTACAGCTTGTTTGTACACGCTCTCCTACAACAACTCCTTAGTGGCCTTGTGCATGAAATATACATTGGCACCATTCACCAATGATTAATACTTGTAATATGCGATGGTAACCAACACTAGAGTAACAAACACGCTCTTCCTCCTCGTATTCTTCAACAAAAGATAACCATCACCATTGTTGTTGCCGCGACTATCAGTATATCTTCTATCCCTTCCATCTGCATGCGCATCGTTTGAATGGGGGAAGAGGAGTAGGGCATCGATTGAATTCTATGGTTTCCACTGGTGGTGGAGCGCTGGTATTGCTATTAGCTTCAGCAATATCATAAGACAACAAGACATCTTGACAAGCATTTGCAACATCAAATATACAGGTACTGTCCTCGGAAAAGAGGAAACTGCAGCTGCTTCTTTTCTTTTCCATGGCTCATCACAGAAAATCTCGAACCTCACTTTAGGTACCACGTCTCCTTGAAAACTTGAATGCAACTGTGGATGAAGAGCTGCAATTTCTCAGTATCCCCCTTCTCACATTAACCTCTTTTCCAATATATGAAAAGAATCATTACACCGTTATCAAGAATTCGTTTCACATGAACCAACTCTTTATTTTCTTGATTTGAATAATTAAGGTAAAAATATATTTACCATAAGTGTTTACTGAAGAGGTCTGTTACAATACATATATCTTTTTTTATTGGAAATAATTGATTTATATTTTCACCTATTTTTTTGGATTGAAATATTTTATTATGCCAAACATATATATGAGACATTGATATTAAAATAAATTTATTGACATTGATATTCAAATAATTTGTTTAAATTTTGTGTTAAAATATATTTTTAAAAATAACAAAAATTATAACTTTCTAAAATAAAATATAAGATATGTTTTATATAATTAGTGTAGCTTTCTCTAAATTTGATATAAAATTATGTTACATAGATATTTAAGATTTATCAAAGTGATGTTTGAGAATTTTCAAATATCACTATGGTAAATCTGAAATTTCTATGTACAAAAACAGAAGTATATAATCTACCATAAAATTATGCTAGATTTTTACATCTCCTTCATACTAAGTTATAGTATTAATTAATGAGATAATTAAAACAAACCAAACATATATATTTATTGTTACTTTTTATTATTTTCCAATTCTTATTTTCTTATTTTTAGAGTTCACTTAGAGGAAAAGATCAACATAGTAGTTGTATATTATGCATTTAGCTGACTTTTTCAAGTTGTATATAATAAAGTTAGATGGATCATAAAATATATATGACAAAAATAGCATGTGAAATATAAATATCTAATTAATTTAGATTTATAATTTTATAGATATATGATTAGTTAATGTAGAAAATTGTATTAATATCACGATTTAATAAAATTTTCATGTATGAGATTAATATATAACATTTTTTTCTTATTATCTAAGTATAATGTGTATGAATCAATCGAGTTTATTTGAAGTGGTTAGTAATGACTATGATCTTTCTTATCCAAATTCAATTTTCAGAGTAACATATTAAATGCTTATTGATATATTGTTATAAAAGAATTTGTTGAAAGACCTTGAATTATCTTACTCTTGCATAAACTAGAGAAATTGAATTTAGAAAACTGACTACAAAATACAGTTAATTGTTATAATTAAAATAATAATAATAATATTCTTTTTGTTTTACTATTATACTTCAATATGTTTACATGTTTATGTTGATTGAGTTTATTTGAGGTTGTTACGAGGAATGATTATGATCTTCCTTATCCAAATGTTTATTGATATATTGTTATAAAAAATTTATTGAAATGCGATTAAGAATAATTATTATGATTTTTTTCATCCAAATACAATTTTGACACATAAAATATTAAATGATTATTAATTTATTGTTCTAATATTTTTTTTTGGGTTAAAAAGTCTTTATTATGGGAGACGAAGATTGAGCATATTCATCTAAAATATTAATTTTATTAACATTAAAAAAAAAGTTAAAAAAAAATTCAATTATAAAATGAAATAGTAATAATAATGAAATATGAATATAAAATTATAAATTTACCTATTAGTTATATCTACATACACAAAGTATAATAATAATAATAAAACATAATTAATTATGCATGTAGGCATGTTTATTTTGAAATTAGTCTTCTCTTATTTTAATTTAATTATCAATAATTTTTAAGTTGATGGTATAAGTTCAACTTCCATAGCGTATTCTAGAACATTCTTATTAATATATATAAATCAAAGACTGATATTTTTTACAAAGTAATTATGTCATTTTTTTCCCTTTTAACTAAATTTATTAATTAAAAAAATATGTCATTCTGAAATCAATTACCATTTTCTAGGCATGTAGTATTGATAAACCATGGTATTGTAATAAATTATATTTACAAATCAAGAATCTCCATGATAAAGTGAGGTGGATCTTCATGGTTAAAAATCTTATTGCACACACACACACAGATATATATCATGGAAATAATAATAATAATAATAATAATATAGTTAATTCTGATGACTGGAATATTTTAGCTAGATTCTATGCTACCCGGAGGTCTATGGAACTTCCATAACTATCATTATGCTCTTACTAACTATGTCCTGAGTTCTATGCAATCATAAATTTGAGTTTCTTGTTCCTTTCTGTAACACCCCCTAGTAACCTCACATGAAAATGAGGGAGTTAGATTTTTTTTTTACACAAATTACCCATTGTCCCCCAGTAACTTCACATGAAAATGCATGGAGTTAGATTTTTTTTTACACAAATTACCCACTCATAACTATCTAAATCACTATTCGAGATTCCTAATTAACCATTATATAGAATGTTCATCCTAATTAACCATTAAAAAGAATGTTCATCAATACATAGAGTAACTCTAGTAGAGTAATAATAAATTTCATAACAATTAACAACCACTGTTGTAGTATATAAAAATAAACTATACTATATAACATTGCATCCATTTCATGATTCCTTTAACTAGATTAATTATCACATACTTGATATTATAAACATCACAACAAGCAAGGAATCAACAACATCAAAATAAGATAATAATCAATCACATCATTGAACACTGATATACCTGGAAACCCAGTAGGGTGAAAACCAGCAAACTTTTAATTTTATTATTAAACTCTCTTGAGGGTGTTCACACCTCACTAAATGGCTTATAAGGGAGACTATCCCTTAACCATTGTTATAAATATTACAAATAAATATAGTTTAAATAAAAATATCTAGCTTAAAGCCATTACAATAATTATGATGGAATTCACCCACTAAGCTTCAATATTCATATATCAGTGGCATGGTTGTACCTACAATAGACCATCCTGCAACTCACACTCATCTGCATGAACCATTAATTGTTTACTTGCCACCATGTTAAGAATAATATATCCTTTGCACAAGTCATCATCGTTTCCTGTTATTGTTATCTTTAGCATACATTGATGTCATGATTCATAAAATATTAGTTCATGACATGCAAGTAAAATATCCCGACATGCATCATTTAATAGCAATGCATATGCGCTAGTTATAAGAAATCGCATTAACTAATATTTCCCTTGCATGAGCACACATTCTTGCAAGACATTAATACATCAGTTACTAGAAGTCTTCGCACATGTGAATTACATAAATTTTATCAAAATAACTAACCCTTAATCTATTAATTTTGATGCATGAAAATACTTCAAGAAAGCTAATAACAAAAAATGTTGTTCCTATGCATGCAAATGCATATTAATTTCCAAAATAATCTTCCTAATGAAATGCTTAACACAATAAAGAATGCAAACACATGTTTCCTTTTCAAGGAAATTTTAGCATAACAAGACATGAAAAACATGTTTTATTTTCCATAAAACTAACATAATAAAGCATACAAATACATGTATACTTTTCCAAATATTATACAAAGATTACCCACATATATATTCGAAGGTAACCAACACATTACTATGGGTTTTATTTATGCAATTTATCTTCTTTCCCAAATAATATTTCCCAATGTAGGCTAACTCAACGTGCTATCATTTCTCACATCTTACATGCATATACATGAGCTTATTCCAAAATAAACTAACATAATAATTATGATAACATACTGTGATCACATATATTTTTTAGAAATAAATATAGCTCAATAGATCAAGTTGACACAATTCACCTAACCATGTAATATTTTCAAGTAAGAAAAACATAAATAAAGCAACATAATCAACATAATCTTTTCCCAAGAAGAAATTATTCTTTTAACACAAAATTCAACATGATCTTTCCCAAAGAAACTATTATGAGAAACTAACATGAGTTCTTCATGACTTCTTTTCCAAGAAAAAATCACTAACTTATCTCCGAACTCATGAAATACCTTCAAGGATTACCCTCTTTAATCTGTATTCATTTTCAAGAAAATAACTTGGATTTCCTTATCATTTCATACACCTGTATGAAATCTCCCTTTTAAAAGAGAATAAGCATCTTATTTTTTCCTACATAATATGCATATACACTATTATATATATAAATTCAATCAAAGTTACTTAGCTCAAAAAAAGTTCCTTAGCTTATCATTTTTCTTTCTAAAAGGTTAACATGATAGCAATCTCTATTTACAAGTAGTAACATATTTATTTACCAAGAATATTAGCATGAGTTCAAACCTGTGAAGATTTACAAAAATTAAACTAATAATTTAACGTTTCAACGTACTCATGAAAATACTTTCAAGAAACAATCATACATTCTTGTTATTATATGAAAAATTTTTATGTGCATCTTTAAAAAAAGAAACAAATCCTTGCATTCTTTAAATAATCAACATAGTAACTTTCCTTTTATATATATATTATATATATAAAAGGAAAGTTACTATGTTGATTATTTGAAGAGTGCAAGGATTTGTTTTTTTTAAGATGCACATAAAATGTTTTCATACAATAACAAGAATGATATGTATATATATACACAAAATCACATTTTCTATCCCAGAATGATTATGCACATAATCTTTTTAAGAAATTAATGCACATATATTAAGCATAAATTTCCAAGGAATTTACATCAAGAAGTTATCTTTCTACTAACAACTCAACCTTTATGATGAGATGTAACACTTATGAAATATGCAAAAGCTTTCCAAGGGAGTTCACATTGTTAACTATGTCTTTGTGCAGGAGAAAAACAAACTCTCATAAAGAAATCATTTCAGATAAAATAATATGGTCAACCATACCTTTCAATGGTAAAAAAAATGAGACTTACAAATCAAATCATCCTTATTTGAGATATAGTGTCCTTTTATAATGTGTATGGATGATCATATTGGGATCAGGGCCTAAGGATTAGCTAAAATTTCAAAGTGCTAAAAAATGCTTCAAACCAAGTTGAGAGCGTAGAGCTTGTCACCACGATTCCAATGCAACTTCTTTCATCAAATTCTGAGTTCGTATGATTGGGTTATGGCCTGTTGTTCGCTTTCCAAAACAGGTTCAGAACTGGATCAACCAGAAGAGTGGGATCCGAATTGGTGGTTGTCATGGAGTCTTGAAATCTGCATATAGAACTAGGGATTGCACAGCTGTGGAAATGTTGAAGGTGGGACAAAGAGTAAGAGAAAGCTGCAGAATGAAGCGATACTGAGGACTATGGATCTGACACCAATCAACGGGACAGATCTCATTGTAGTTGGAGGACATCGCACATCGCAGTGAATAGTGTTTACAATTAAGAGTTTCACAAGTTAAATTTTATAACCTACGACGCGAAGTGAGAAGGCAGGATGAATAGTCGTGATCACATCGCATCAGCGACTGTTTTAATTACATGTTAAAATGTTGCAAGTTAAATGATATAACTTGTGATGCAATGAGGAGGAACACATGTCGGTGGAGGTTCGAGTGCTATCAGACTTCGCAGGTGATACGATTTATACTTTAATGGTGTAGACTTAAACTGACAAAGGCCGGTATGTGATAAGTGGAATTGCAACTTTGCATCGGTGGATTTATTGTCTACCATTTAAAGTTGTTTGTTAAGGATTGTGACTTGCAAAAAAGGTTTCGAAAATCTTCGAAGTTATAAAATATGCGATATTGTGACTTTTCCTTGGTTCTATGTATTATGGCTACTGTGCGTTAAATATTTTATGTGGGCCACGGTCAGAGCCTAACTAACGTCAAAAAACCACAGTCCACCGTTAAACCGCAGTTACGAGCAGATGTTTTGCTAACCATCAAGCCCACTAACGGTTGGCAGTGCGCATGTGGCCACCACCCTAACCATAACACTTAATGCGTGTATTATTAGGCGGAGTGGATAGGGGCACACCAAATTTGGCGGTCAACCCTAATTTAACTCCATTTATCTAGAGTTCTCCACTTTTAGAGGAGTTTTCCTAGGAGATATTGGGAGAAAGTGTAGGAGGCTTAATTTTTGACCATTCTCAGTGAATGAAGAGTCATTCTTGAATAATTCGAGCATTATAGAGCCATTGGTGAGGTTTTTAGAGCTATATTAGGACTTAAAAGCATGATTTTTCTTCATAGAAGTTTCAAGGGCCACCAGGGCCACCAAGGGCCAACAGGAGAATGAGGCCTAGGCAGGGAAAATGAGACCATTCTCAGGAAATAAATAGTCATTTATGACTATCTTGAACATTTTGAATCCAATTATGTGGTTTGAAAAATTATTTGGAGACTTATAGAGCCGAATAAGCCACAGGGAAGTTTCAGGGAGCCTAGTGCCACCAAGTATTGAAGGCATAGAATGGGGAGCTTGAGTTCATTCTGAGTGAATGGAAAACCTATTTTGGATGATTGATATGTGTTGGAGATATTAGAATAGGTTTTGAGAGCAGAAGAGGACTTCTAGGAGAGTTTGTGCCACAGAGAAGCTCCTATATGCTCAAGGACACCGATCGAAGATGTCAAGCCCAAGGGAGCCTAGGTCCATTTCCAGATATTCAACAGTCAATATAGGGGTATTTTGGTATTTCTAAACCCATTGGTACAGTCCAAACAACCATTGGATTTGAGAATCATCTTGTAAAATAAATTGACCATATTAATCGTAAAGATCCAAGTGCATTGACGGAGGCTCAAGGAGACATAGCACAGGTGTTGAGGGTGAAATCATTTATTATGCTTGATGTTATGTGTTGTTGGTTAATTTGTTTCAATTTATGGTTTTTTTACATGCTTTTAATCATCTTTAAAAAATGATTAATTTCTCACACATAAAGCCTTAAACAAATTAAAACACATACACCTGAATCAAGAATTAAATTCCGCACATACATGTATAAGAAAGATCCTTAATTTTTTTTAATTGAGTGGGAGATGCTTGCATAGAAAAACAAGTCAGCCACCAATTTCAGATTAGGTTGGTATCAAAGAACTAGGTTTATTTCTTGACAGAGCATTATGTTTCTTGCTTGATAAAGCACTAGGTTACTTTCTTGACAGAGCACAAGGTTGCTTGCTTGCTTATTTGACTTGAAGGGTGTTTAACATTGAAAATAATTTAATTGTTTGCAAATTCACTAATTCTTACAAGTTTGAGTTTTCTAGCTAAGTCCAGAAGAGGACAATAAGGAAGAAGGCTGAAAGCATCCTCCTTACCCAAAGGACCTCAAGGCAACCCTTGAAGCATAAGAGTGATTGTTTGCAAAAGAGGTTGCTTGAAGAAGAGATACAAGCTATAGATAAGAGCTTGAATCTATAGCCAAATTGTTTTTGAAGCTTTGTGAATTGTTGTTGAAGTTATTTAATTCATTTACATAGCGATGGAAACTTCATCAAGTGATGTTTCTAAATCCTCCTCCTTTGCAAGACTCTTTGATAAAGAGATGAAGCAGAACTTTCACATCATGAAAGATATGGTGCAACAATTGTATGAAGATGTAAGGGAGATGATGCAGGAGCATCTCAGCCGATTTGAATTCAAGCTAAAGACACGGGTATGCGAACGGCCATGCAAAATTGGAGCGAAAATTGTTAAAACCGATGCTGAATTTATGTAACTAAGTAATAATTAATGATCTGCCATGTGTGCCAGTAGAAGACCAAGAGTTTTCTTTGAGAAATCTCAACCGATTCTTTTATAATCTATATAAACAGCGAGCCTGTAACGTGTGAGGAATGGGGTGAGCAAGCACAATGTAATAGCGTGAGGATTTCTGGCTAAGGCTGAAATGCCTTGGATGTTTAACTGATATTTTGTATATAGTAGAAGGATTGAATTGTTGATTTCTGTGTATCTGTACATGCGTACTGAGTTATTTACAATTATATTATAGAGTAAATTTGATGCATGCAAGTTAAATAGGGGTTATCTGCAGTTTCATTTATGAGTGTATTTCAGTGATTATTGACCATCGATCCTTATAGGATCGATGGAAATCTAATGCTTATATGATTCTGTCTTAATTTTATTGCAATTAAACATCAATCTCTGTGTGAAAGGTTATAGTCCGAATGCATTTGAATTCCCTTACTAAGCTGTATAAATTAAATGCGCATTTATCCTATGTGAAGGATCGATATGGTTGACGTAAAGAATTGTTGGGATTTGATTTCATAAATCGGTATCATCTCCTGTATTAAAGCCGCAATACGGAAAATAGATGAGTTCTAGCCATTTCGATGGAGAATGCAAGTGGTTCAGCGTCTGATTATGGAAGATATTTAATCTTGCATTGAACCTCTGTTGGGTTAAATTGCTATCAGTTGAGATTAAAGGCACGACGTCAAGGCGAAGAAAGGCGGTTTCAAAAAGAGCGGAAATCTTGAGTTGTATGTGTTCCAAATACGAGATTTGAAGTTAAATGGTTTTGAGATACCACTGGTATCGCGTGCCTCTGGAGCTGAGGAGTGGTTTCCAAAATAAAAGTGTGATCCAATTATATTGAGCCACGTCATAAACTCAATACCGCCAATTTCAAATTTTTTCGGAGCGTTAAAGTTAAGTGGGATAAAAATTGTGATTACCGTCCGATTATGTTGGTAAGAGATCCAAGGGTTTTCGAATGAGAAGTTGTGTGGGCATTAAAACCTTTCAATGGACCTGATATTTTATAAATTGCGCTTGTGGTTGTTCAGTTCCGATTTTGAATACACGTAAGGTTTTGACCGGCGTTGCTGGTCAAAGGTTTTTTTTAAATGCCACTGTTTTGTTTTATTTACCTTCAATATACTCTAGTGAGAAGGTGGGCCGCATGTGTTGGTTAAAAATTTATGGAATTGCTTCCGATATAGATATATATTCATATGAAGGCACAAGGAAGCGAAGCGGAAGCATAATGGGCCAATAACCCATAGTCCCAGAATTGGGTTTCGGATCTATGAATTTGCAGCCTTGTTGTACATTTTTTGAAGTGGCAGGTTCATATTTGGATTAATGAAAGGTGAACCGGCTTGTAGTTGGTTTCGCTCTCCATAAAGTGGTATCAGAGTGGGAAAATGATTTCCTGCGAAGGAGGAGTTTTCATACAGAGGAAGAAGAGGTACAGTTTTCAAAGATTTGTAATCTTGTGATTTTCTTTTATATTGTGAAGGTAACAGCCGAGGAAGGTGAGAATATTGTAGCAACCTAGAGCAGGAGTGCTCAATGGTTTCATGAGAGCGAACCAAAGAGATGCCGAAAGACTAAGCTCAGGAAAGAAGCTTGGTGAGGTGTCTGGTAGCAGGGAGGACTTGCTATTGCAGAGGTTTTGTTGCAGCTCATAGAGGACTATTCCACAGAGGATGCAGGTGAGAATCGTTCAAGCATGCTGTTACAGGAAGATCACAAGGAGCAGTTCCACAGATGACGTGAGTAGAAATGCTGACAGTTAGAGAAGACATATGACCAGGAGGTCATAAATTTTTGTGCCTCGGGAGTCTGATGCAGGAGCATCTGAGCCGATTTGAATTCAAAATGAAGAGACGGGTATGCGAACTGCCATGAAAAATTGGATGGAAAATTGTTAAAACCGATGCTGAATTTATGTAACTAAGTAATAATTAATGATCTGCCATGTGTGCCAATAGAATACCAAGAGTTTTATTTGAGCGATATCAATCGATTCTTTTATAATCTATATAAACAACGAGCCTGTAATGTGTGAGGAAGGGGGAGAGCAAGCACAATGTAATAGCCTGACGATTTCTGGCTAAGGCTGAAATGCCTTAGATGTTTAAGCAATATTTTGTATATAGTAGAAGGATTGAATTGTGGATTTCTATATATCTGTACATGTGTACTGAGTTATTTACAATTAGATTATAGAGTAAATTTGATGCATGCGAGTTAAATAGGGGTTATCTGCAGTTTCGTTTATGAGTGTATTTCAGTGATTATTGACCATCGATCCTTATAGGATCGATGGAAATCTAATGCTTATATGATTCTATCTTAATTTTATTGCAATTAAACATCAGTCTCTGTGTGAAAGGTTATAGTCTGAACGCATTTGAATTCTCATACTAAGCTTTATAAATTAAATGCGCATTTATCCTATGTGAAGGATTGATATGGTTGGCGTAAATAATTGTTGTGATTCGATTGCATAAATCGATATCATCTCTTGTATTAAAGCCGCAATATGGAAAATAGATGAGTTCTAGCCCTTTCGATGGAGAACGCAAGCGGTTCAGCGTCCGATTATGGAACACATTTAATCTTGCGTTGAACCTCTGTTGAGTTAAATTGCTATCAGTTGAGATCAAATCCATCACGTCAAGGCGAAGAAAGGCGGTTTCAAAAGAGCAGAAATCATGAGTTGTATGCGTTCCAAATACCAAATTTGAAGTTAAATGGTTTTGGGAAGTGATACCACTGGTATCGCGTGCCTCTGGAGCTGAGGAGTGGTTTCCAAAATAAAAGTGTGATCCAATTATATTGAGCCACCTCATAAACTCAATACTGCCAATTTCACATTTTTTCGGAGCGTTAAAGTTAAGTGGGATAAAAATTGTGATTACCATCCAATCATGTTGCTAAGAGATCCAAGGGTTTTCGGATGAGAAGTTGTGCAAGCTTTAAAACCTTTCAATGGACCCAATATTTTATAAATTGCACTTTTGGTTGTTGAGTTCTGGTTTTGAATACACGTAAGGGTTTGACCGGCGTTGCCGGTCAAAGGTGTTTTTTAAATGCCACTGTTTTTTTTTATTTACCTTCGACATACTCTGGTGAGAAGGTGGGCCGCATGTGTTGCTTAACAATTTATGGAATTCCTTCCGATATAGATATATATTTATATGAAGGCACAAGGAAGCACAACGGAAGCATAATGGGCCAATAACCCATAGTCCCGGGATCGGGTTTCAGATCTGTGAATTTGCAGCCTTGTTGTATAGTTTTTGAAGTCGTGGGTTCATATTTGGATTAATGTAAGGTTAACCTGCTTGTAGTGGGTTTCGCTCTCCATCAGGAGAGCACTAAACTTCAAGAGAAATTGGTTGCTATGAAGAAAGAGAAGCAAGAACTTCTTCAAAAGATGCATGAGAAGGAGATTCAACTCCATGATGCATAAGAAGCCTTAGCTAATCATGTGCTTGAAGAAGAAGTAAATAATTCGAGTTTGTCTTCAATTTCCTCTCAAGATAAATGTGTAGGTTCTTTTGAAAAACACACTAGAGGAATATGGTCCAAATTGATGATGAAAATGGGCTATGAAGGTCAACGATTAGGAAAACATGCACAAGGCATAGTTGAGCCAATTATGGTTGAGTAAAGGCCTAAGTATTTGGGTCTTGGCTATGGACAACTTTATGGAGAAGGTTCTAAAGCCATGAAGGCACTTGAAAAAGTTCCAAGAAGGACTTTTGTTGCAAGTTCAAAACCTCAAACATGCAAAGTTTGTAATAAATATGAATGTAATTGTTTGAAACCCATGTTGTAGCAACATGATTTTGGACATGTAGCTTATGGAGAACAAGAGAGTTGTGACAGATCTAATGACATGAACAATTTTGTTGGTCTTAAAAAGAGAGCTTAAACCTCTTCAAGTTCATCTTCTCAAGAAGGTGATAAATATGGACATTCAAAGAAACATTCAAGGTATAATGCTTCCTATAATCATGTTTTTTATGATTATGTTAAGCATGACAAATCTGCATGCATGAATGGGAGAAAAATGTGTTGTTCATATTGTGGTTTGAATAACCATCAAGTTTCGAGATGCTAGAAGAGAATGATAGCATACAAGAAACGGTTCAAGAAAACGCGACTTGAACAGAAGATGCAAAATATTTGCACTCATTTCCAGAAAAAGGGACATCTTATTGCCAATGTTGGACATTGCATACAACCACTCATCCCAAGCACATGAAGCAAGAGGATAAAAATATTGGCGAGAATGTGACCAGCGATTCCATCATCGATGTGAGTTAAGATGATTCGCAAGAAGAAGATGTTCAACAGGAAAAATCGCCATTGAAGTGGGCTGGAAAGAAATGGCTCAATTTCTTAACCAAGTAAGGCATGCATTTACTTTGTACATATATTAAAATTTCAGCCTTATGTATGCCTAAACTTATGTTGAAAGTATGACAAGTTGCAGCAGATTATCACAACTTTTATGATGCAAAATTGCATGTGAATGTCGTTCGGTTGAAGGCATTCTATTTGTTGCAAAATTTCACCAAGATGGTGTAAAATATGGGTATGTTACTCATTTATGTTGCAAAAATTTCTCATTCAGTTCAGCGCTTATGATCACCCATATGTTTTGGGGTTATGTACTTATTTGTACTTGAAAAAGAGAGTTGAAAAGTGTACATATGCATGAGATTTTGTGTGTAAATAGAGAATTTGTGATAAGTTCATTGTAAATAGATACATGCATGAGTGTTGTCAATATGTATCATTTTGTATATCAACTTGTGTCGATTTTATTGCACATTTCATGTCGACTTGTTGTTGATGTCGCATGTTGCATGACTTATGTTTTAGTCGAGGGTGTTTGTCGATTGTGAGTCGATAAATGGATACACCAATGTGCAAGAGGATCGCCATGTATGTGATGTTACAGGAAGGTGACAATCAGTGCTTTGAAGAAGCAAAAAGAGGTGGTCTTCATTTCAATTCTTGCATAAGATTTTCTTTTCAAGATTGATCGTGTGTTCTTGTGATAAGATGTTGCAGGAAGTTTTGGTCCATTCAGTGAAGAACCAAACAAGATGAAAATTTATTTGCAGCCATTGCAAAACAAGTTGGTTTCTTGTGTTGACTCCAAGACTTCACTCATATTGCAACATTAATTTGGAAAGTAGATTTCCAAGATAGAGCTTGTACATGAGGGACTTCATATTGAGTGGGAAGGCTAACATTTTTCCAAGAACATAGAGAGAACAGTGGTACAGCAGGTTATGTATCAGTTTACAGCAGCCATCAAAGCTGAAGTGGGTCAGCAACAACCAGAGAGCAGTGGTCAAGAGACATAGCTAGTTGCAGTGAAAGGCATGTCAGGGTGATTACCAAAGAGACTTGTCAAGAAAAAAAAGTTGATATAACTTGAAAGTAGGAGAGTATTGAAGCTCAAGGTAGATAATCATCATATTTTGTGGGTCCAAAAGGTCGTCAGTGGGAAGGAGTGATCAGTTTTGGATCAAGGCCTAAGGATTAGCAAAAATTTCAAAGTGTTCAAAAATGCTTCAAACCAAGATGAGAGCATAGAGCTCGTCACCAAGATTCTAATGCAACTTGTTTCATCAAATTATGAGTTTGTATGATTGAGTTATGGCTTGTTGTTCACTTTCCAAAATAGGTTCAGAACCGGATTGACAAGCAGAGTGGGATCCGAATTGGTGGTTGTCATGGAGTCTTGAACTCTGCATATAGAATCAAGGATTTCATATTAGGTCCCTATATTACTAGTATAGTCCATTTTTTTTTGTTAGTGTAACCATTTATTGTTATTTTTGTAGCCCTGTAACCCCAATATTGTTATTATTGTGCCCTTACATTATTATTTTTAGGTCAGCTAGGATTATATTGTGGCCCCATGGACTCCTATATATAGAAGGAGGTTTTGGTCATTTGTATCATCTAAGAATTGCTAATTTATGTAATGTATTTGGAGGTTTCCCCCTTGAAGTGGCTATTTATAAGGCATTTATCTCTCTCTTTTTCTATTTTTGGAGTTGGTTTCATAACATTTGATATCAGAGCTTTGGATTCTAGGGTTTCGCTTGTCGAAACAGGTCATTGTGGAATTTTTGCTATAAATTTTTTTCTACGAAGGTTTAGAAGCTGAAATTTTTATAGAGTGAAGCCAAAATCCTAGAGAACTTCTTGTAAAAATTTAATATTCTGGTTTGCAATATTTTCTGAGATATGATCTGTGCAAGTTAGGATGTTCAGGTTCCCGAATTTTAGCTAAAATAGGCCATTGTGGAATTTGTGCTATAACATGTTTTCTACGAAGGTCGAAAAGCTGAAATTTTTGTAGAGCGAAGCTGAAATCCTGAGGAACTTAGTGTAAAAAGTTCAGATCTTGGTTCGCAATATTTTATGAGATATGATCTGTGGAAATTAGGGTGTTTTCAGGCTCCCAAATTTCATCTCAAAGAGGTGACCATGGAAACATTGTGATAAATATCTCTCTGAGTGTCAGATTGGAATTTTGTAAAAAGTGGCCACAAGTACATGGACTTTAGTTTCCTTTGTATAAAGTTTGGAGCCGAAGGTGGAAACAGTGACACGTGGCACATCATATAAATTCACTCTACTGAACTAGTCCATAATTAGGTCATTGTGAGAGATTGGGCATAAATTTTCCTTGAATAATCCAAATTAGGTTAGACCTATGGCATTCAAAAGAAGATTTAGAGGACTACTGCAGGGCTGAATTTGAGATATTGAAGATCCAAAATCACATAGATAATTCAGTTTCAATATCGATCTCCTCAAACACAAGAAAAATGTGTGCATTTATTTTTTCGAATTGCATAAGTCTTGTGTGAAAAATGAGTTTGAAGTGATTCCAAGGGCCATTGGAGTATAGATATCAGTATTAGGATCTAAAATGCCACCTAAAAATAATTCAACGCCCACTAAGCCTTCAAAAGGCTCTACTATGACTCATGAAGAGGAAGAAGTGCAACATGACATATCAAAATTACAAGAGCAAGTGTACCAAGTTTCGCTCTCGCAAAGAGAAACAAAAAATGAAATGAAGTTTTTGAAGAAAGGCATGGAAGCTAATATGGATGGTTTGAAGAAAGGCATGGATGGTTTGAAGAATGGCATGGAAGCTAAAATGGATGGCATGGAAGCTGGCATGGAAGCTAAGATGGATGACATGGAAGCTAAGATCGATGAAAAAATGAAAGTCAACATGGAAGACATGAAGAATTATTTAAAAGCAGGCATCGAAGGTTTGATGACAAGGGTAATACAATAAATAATACCCAATGGCAGAAATATAGTAGACGATACTAATGATTATAACAAAATAAATGTTAATTGTGATTTCATAATCTCTAATCTTGGATTGAAGAACCACCATATTCCAAAGATGGATATGAGGAAGTTTGATGGAAAGGACCCAGTAACATGGATACTATAGATGGAGCAATATTTTGATCTCAATAATGTGCAAATCACACAAAAGGTAGACATTGCAACTTTACATTTAGAAAAAAATACATTTGTATGGTATCGATGGCTTTTCTCTCATAAAAAAATTTTCACTTGGTAAATTTTTACAGAGGAAATGATAGGACAGTATGAGGATACAAAGAGCAACACCTTCTTTATCCAATTGATAAATCTGAAACAAAAGGGTTCAGTGGTAGAGCACATTGACGCGGGCAGATCCCTTCCTTATTTATCGAGCCCCAAGAATTTCAAGAATGTAGGTGTCCTCCCCATAATGGAATTTGGACTGTCTGGTTCATTCCTTCATTCTTTCTTGGGTCTTCTCTAAGGACTTCGAAAGATTGAATATAAGGGTAATTGATATTCCAGAGAAACACAAGGTTGATTTTTTCATAAGGACTTTAAAGGATAACATCTAACATGAAGTTCACGTTTGGGAACCTGATTCATTGGCAAAGGCATTCAGGTTGGCAAGAAAGATTGAATGTAAAATTATGGAGACAAGGAAGCCTACCACTCACATATATAAATATGGAAGTGTTGCTACTCGTAGACTTCCACAACCTACAATGTTGACACCACACCAATTGGAAGAAAAAAGAGCAAAAGGGCTTTGTTACAGTTGTGATAGCAAATACACTAAAGGTCATAAGTGTGCTGAGAAGAAATTACATTACATATTTTGTGAAGAGGAGGAAGAAAATGAACAAGAAAATTCAAAAGAAGAGGATATACACCAGGAACCAACCCTAGAAGAAGAAGAAATGAGTTTGACCATATCGTGTAATGCATTGGTAGGAATTACCACTCCTCAAACTCTCAATATAGAAGAACATATCAAGAAGAAAAAGATAATAGTGTTGATTGATTCGGGTAGTACCCATAATTTTATTCATTGTAAGGTAGCCAAGGAATTGAATTGTTTTCTATACCCAACACCACAATGTCAAGTGATAGTTGCAAATGGAGGAACTATAAATTGCTCTAGAAAATGCCATAATATCAAGTTAACCATAGGGTAATATGTTTTGAATATTCCAATGGGAGGTGTTGATGTTGTACTAGGAGTACAATGGTTACAATCATTTGGGATGGTAGATTTAATTTTCAAGAACTTTTCTTGAAATTTTTTTCTGAAGGAAAGGAAATCAAATTATGGGGTATTGCAGGGAAGCCATGAAATATAATAATCTCTAATGTCATGACAAATCTTTTGAAGAAATAACAAAGAGGCGTAATTGCACAATTATGCTCACTAGAAGTTCCAACATCAAAATCATCTATTTCTCCAGATCTCCATAAAGTCTTGGACAATCATTCCAAGGTGTTTGAAACTCCCAAAAGACTCCCACCTATTCGTGATCATGATCATGCTATTCATTTGATTCCAGGATGTGTTCCTCCAAACATTAGGCCTTACAGATATCCCTATGTCCAAAAGAGCGAAATTGAACGTATGATTGTAGAAATGTAAGAGGTTGGTATAATTCAACCTAGTCAAATTTATTTCTCTGCGCCAGTGGTATTGGTGCATAAGAAGGTTGGATTATGGCACATGTGTCTAGATTTTAGGGAGCTCAATAAGCTCACTATTAAAGATAAATTCCCATTCTTGTGTTTGATGAATTATTGGATGAATTACATGGAGAAATCTGTTTTACCAAGTTGGATCTTCGTTCAGGATATCATCAAATTAGAATGAAGACTGAAGATATTCCGAAAACAACATTTCAAACTCATGAGGGTCATTATGAATTTTTGGTCATGCCTTTTGGCCTTACCAATGCACCTTCTACATTTCAAGGGTTGATGAATTCCATTTTCAAACCCTTCCTTAGAAAATTTGTGCTAGTATTTTTTTGATGATATACTAATCTACAGCAGGTCTTGGAAGGATCATGTTCAACATGTTGACAGGGTGCTCAAACTATTGCAGGAGAAACAATTATATGCAAAAACATCCAAATGTTTCTTTGGAGTACAAAAGGTGGAATATTTGGGTCATATTGTATCTCACAAGGGTGTTAAAGTAGACCCTAACAAAATTAAAGCCATTAAGGAATGGAAAGTCCCCACAACCATAAAGCAGTTGCGAGGATTTCTCGGGTTAACAGGGTATTATCGCAAGTTTGTTAAGAATTATGGGAGAATAGCAGCGCCTCTAACAACATTATTGAAGAAAGATGCATTTTCATGGACTCCTGAAGCAACTAAGGCCTTTGAACATCTTAAAGAGGCAATGTGCCTAGCACCGGTCTTAGCTATGCCAGAATTCACAAAAACATTTATTGTGGAATGTGATGCCTCAGGAAATGGAATTGGTGCAGTTTTAATGCAGGAAGGAAGACCCATTGCTTTTGAAAGTCGTCCAATCAAAGGAAAGTATTTACAGAGACCTATTTATGAGAAGGAAATGTTAGCAATACTACATGCACTAAAGAAATGGCGAACTTACCTAATGGGAAGACACTTCAAGGTAAAAACTGATCATGATAGTCTTAAACACTTTTTGGAACAAAGACTATCTTCAGAAGAGCAGCAAAAATGGGTCACCAAGATGTTGGGTTATGACTTTGAAATAATCTACAAAAAAGGAAAGCTTAATGTTGTTGCAGATGCACTCTCAAGAAAGAATGAAGAGGTGGAAGCATTGCTTTGTGCCATTTCTATTATCCAGCCAGATTGGATAACCGAAGCAAGAGATGAATGGAAGAAGGACAAAGATGTATGGACACTCATTCAAAAGTTGCAGCAAGATCCTAGTACATCTGATACATTTAGTTGGAAAAATGATTCCTTATGGTACAAAGATCGCTTATATCTTTGTAAGAATTCCCAACTAAAACCAAAGATTCTTTTGGAATTGCACACTTCTCCTTTAGGAGGACACTCGGGATTTTTAAAAAATTACCACAGGGTGAAGAAAGAATATTTTTGGGATGGCCTTAAATATGATATTCAAAATTTTGTGGTGGAATGTTTGGTTTGCCAACAAAATAAAGTTGAGACAATTAAGACCCTAGGTCTTGTACAACCTTTATCCATTCCAAGTCAACATTGGGAGGAGATTTCAATGGATTTTTATCACAGATTTACCCAAGTCTGAAGGAAAGAGTGTCATCATGGTGGTAGTTTATAGACTTACCAAGTATTTACACTTTTTTGAATTATCTCATCCATTTAAAGCAAGTACAGTTGCTACTGCATTTATGGAAACAATTCAGAAGCTAGATGGAAACCCAAATATTGTTGTAAGTGACAGAGATCCCATTTTTACTAGAAATTTTTGAACGAAATTATTTTCTTGTTTGGGTACTCAACTATCTCATAGCTCATCTTATCATCCTCAATTTGATGGTCAAACTGAGATAGTGAATAAATTTTTAGAATAATATCTTCATTTTTTTATATCAGATAAGAAAACACAATAGGTAAAGTGGTTACCTCTCGCTGAATGGTGGTATAACACTTCCTTCCATACTGCAGAAAAAATGACTCAATTTATTGCACTTTATGTATATAATCCACCATCTATCACATCTTCTTTAGGAGAAAATTCTAAGGTTCAAGTAGTGTAAGATCACATCGAGCATCAGCAAGAACTTCTCCAACTCTTAAAGGATAACCTAAATTTGGCACGAAATTGAATGAAACAACAACCAGATCAACATCACGGCGAGAGAAGTTTTGATGTAGGAGACTGGGTATTTTTACCGCTACAACCATACAAACAAATGTCCCTCAAACAAGCTAAGAATGATAATAAATTATCGCCAAAGTACTATGGTCCTTACAAGGTGTTGCAAAATATTTGTACTATGGAATACAAATGGAGCTTCCTACTTCTTCGCGAGTGTATCTAGATTTCCATGTTTCATGCTTAAAGAAGGTTATAGGATAAACTTCCAGTTCAAACAATATTGCCAAAAATTGATGTCATATTGGAACCTGAAGCAGTGACGGAAAAAAGAACTCGAAAGCTACGAAATCGATCAATTTCAGAGTATCTCATCAAATGGAAGAACTTACCCACTAAAGATTCTACAAGGGAGGATGAGAATTTTATACAGAAGCATCCGAAGCTACTTAAGAATTGAGGACACCATTTTTTTGAAGGAGAGGGGCATGTTAGGTCCCTATATTACTACTATAGTCCCTTTTTGTCGTTAGTGTAACCCTCTTATTATTATCGTTGTAACCCTGTAACCCCAATATTGTTATTATTGTGCCCTTACATTATTGTTTTTAGTTCAGCTAGGATTATATTATGGCCCCATGAACTCCTATATATAAAAGGAGGTTTTGGTCATTTGTATCATCCGAGAATTGTTCATTTATGTAATGCATTTAGAGGTTTCCCCCTCAAAGTGGCTATTTCTAAGGTGTGTATCTCTCTTTCCTTCTATTTTTGGAGCTAGTTTCATAACATTGCACAGCCGTGGAAATGTTGAATGTGCAACGAACAGTAAGAACAAGCTGCAAAATGAAGTGATAGTGAGGACCATGAATCTCACACCAATCAATGGGAGATATCTCATTGTAGTTGGAGGACATTGCACATCACAATGAATAGTGTTTACAATTAAGAGTTTTGCAAGTTAAATTGTTTAACCTGCAACGCGAAGTGAGAAGGCGGGATGAACAGTTCTGATCACATTGCATCAACAATTTTTTTAATTACATGTTAAAATATCACAAGTTAAATGATATAACTCGTGATGCGATGAGGAGGAGCATGTGTCGGCGGAGGTTCAAGCACTATCGCACTTTGCAGGCGATACGGTTTAGACTTTAATGGTGTAGAATTAAATTGACGGAGGCCGATATGCGATAAGTGGAATCGCAAATTCACATCGGCAGATTTATTGTCTACCGTTTAAAGTTGTTTGTTAAGGATTGGGACTTGTGAAAAAGGTTTCAAAAATCTGCGAAGTTATAAAATATGTGATATTGCGACTTTTATTGGGTTCTATGTATTATGGCCGATGTGAATTAAAGATTTTATGTGGGCCACGGTCAGAGCCTAACTGACATCAAAAAACCACAGTCTACCATTAAATTGCAGATATGAGCAGAGGTTTTGCTAACTGTCAAGCCCACTAATGGTTGGGGGTACGCATGTGGCCACCACCCTAACCGTAACACTTAATGCATGGATTATTAGGTGGAGTGGATAGGGGCGCGCCAAATTTGGTGATCAGCCCTAATTTAACTCCATTTGACTGGAGTTCTCCACTTTTAGTGGAGTTTTCCTAGGAGATATTGGGAAAAAGTGTAGGAGGCTCAATTTTCGACCATTATGAGTGAATGAAGAGTCATTCTTGATTAATTCAATCATTATAGAGCCATTGGTGAGTTTTTTAGAGCCATCTAAGGACTTTTGAGCATGATTTTTCTTCAGAGAAGTTCCAAGGGCCACCAGGGCCACCAGGAGCCAACAGTAGAATGAGGCCTAGCAAGGGCAGCCAGAGGCCATTCTCAAGAAACCAATAGTCATTTATGACTATATTTAACTTTATGAATCTAATGATGGGGTTTGTAGAAGAATTTGGAGACTTATAGAGCCGAAGAAGCCATAGGGAAGTTTCAGGGAGCCCAGTGCCACCAGGTGTTGGAGGCATAGAACGGGGAGCCTGAGTTCATTCTGAGAGAATGAACAACCTATTTTGGATTATTGATATGTGCTAGAGACAATATAATAGGTTTTAGAAACATAAGAGGACTTCTAGGAGATTTTTTACCATGGAGAAGCTCAGGGAAGCTCAAGGACACTGACCGAAGAGGTCAAGCCCAAGGGAGCCTAGGCCCATTTCCAGAGATTGATCAGTCAATCTAGGGGTATTTTGGTATTATAAACCCATTGGTACAGTCCAAAAAACCATTGGATTTTAGCATCATATTGTAAAATAAATTGACCATCTTAATCCCAAAGAGCCAAGTCCATTGACAGAGGCTCAAGGAGACGTAGCCCAAGTGTTGAGGGTGAAATCCCTTATTATGTTTGTTGTTATGTGTTGTTGGTTAATTTTCTGCAATTTATGGTTGTTGTACATGCTTTTAATCATCTTAAATAAATTTTTAATTTCTCACACATAAAGCCTTAAACTAGTTAAAACACATACACCTCAATCAAGAATTCAATTCCACAAATGCATGTATAAGCAAGATCCTTAATTTGTTTTAATTGAGTGGGAGGTTCTTGCATAGAAAAACAAGTCAGCCACCCATTTCAGATCAATGGCCCTCATGAATAAGTGGATATCACCATGCACAACCACAATACCTATACCAACATTTCTCCACTTCGGTTTTCACGCAGAAGAGAGATTTTTCTAAATGGATGACCATCAACACACAGGATATAGCTCTAATTAATCTTTTGAAAAAAACCACGAGCAAAAGTAGGATCAAAAACACTCCCATGATATATTTCTGAAGTAAAAATTCATTCCTTTGCCAATTAAACCTCTGTCTCATGCACAAGGAATAAAAATGCTTTAAAACTCCCCCACGTTAAAAGTTCGGTTAACCACAATGGCTTCCTGCTCGTTCTTGGGCCCTCGGCTTAAATGGATAAAACTTAGATATTAACCAGACACAATATGATGAAAATGAACGGTAAATCTTTGGTAGTTGCAATTGTTATGAGTTTTACGAGAATATAGTTATGAATTTTACGAGAATATTTATCTTTTTATGGTATTTAAAACACCACCCCTAGTGTTTATCATTAACTTTTACTTATGATATCAAAATATAAAAAACCCAATAGGGGGTACTTCACCTTCACAATGAAAAACTTTCGTTTCTAAAAATGCCATTAAATGAAACAATATTGTTTTGATCAATAGGAATAACATTTATAGCTACAAGATATGCAAGTTCTACTTTCCATCATATAATCCATTATTCAAATTCATATAAACAAAAAAATATCTATACCAACTTACCTTTACTTACCAATTACTATTGGAAGTCATGGTCACTTTTATGCAAGCACTCCAATGGTTTGAAAACCCATCAAGAATCCATGGAAAACACCATGTAATGTACGACTAACAAATCCAACATAATCACATCAATCACTACTTTTAAATCAAATAATATACTTCTAAATGTCATTCAATTATGAAATATCAAATATATTTCAACCGTAGTACTTGCACAAGTACCGAGAGGGAACCAACTCTCTAATATAAAAATTATAAATCACTACACCACATGTACATTGTCTTAGCTCCTACTAAATAAATCCACATAGTACTTCTAAAATTGCTCAGAGAGCGCCTAGCTCTCTAATCATATAGATGGTCAATTAATGCAACAAGTGCATATTATCCTAGCCCTTTGTAATACACTTGAAATATTATTAATATAATAAAGGAGTTATACTTTCATTAATTCCTTTCAAAGTGCTGGGCTCCTTTCCTCTAATTATGTAAATAATATATTTACACAATCATATAAAAAAATCATTTTAATACAACAAAAAACTGATAAGTTGACTTGTTCTTCTATGAGAACCACAACGGTAAAAATATGCTCCTCCCGACTAATGGGAATTGGTTTCCACAACCAAGTCGAGCCATTTTCACATCCAGACATTTCTCTGACAGAGACCGTACCAGGTCCAGTTTGGAATTCCAATGACCACACAAGTTCCAATATAGGATTCCTGTTGGCAGTGTCCTACCTATTCCTTTGACAGTGTCCTGTTTATGAGGAATTTTGAGCCTCCTCCAATAGGCTCCAAAATCAACAGATTTTCCTGAGGCTTTTTCTCTCTTTACCATCTTTGCCAACTATTTTCCCTTACATAGATCATCTATCTCTAGGGAGAGGAAATTTAGGCAAGAAAGCACCATCAGCCCCTCCAGGCAGGAAACTTCCATAAACCCAAAGCCTTCTAGCATTTCACAAATTTTCACAATTGTCTGGCATGTTAAATTTCTCTTTTAGCATTCTTTCCCATAATAATTACATAATGAACAATATGCATTATCCATAAATAAAAATAAACTTTAGTGTACATCATGCAATTGTACTTTACCCTCAGCATGAGTCCACAATATCTAAATTGGTAGGAAACATAATTGACATACAGGTTGTAGACATTAAGATTTTCAAATTACACCATCATGCACATCATAAAATTGCACTTTATCATTTTCGGTTGGAATTCACACTGCAACATTTTAATTTCACGGGTTTTCTTGTTGCCATTAAGATACTCATGCTTAATCTCATCAACAATAGTAGTCATATATGTGCATTGTTTAACAAGTATTCTCTTCTGCAATCAGTTTAGTTTCATGCATACAATTTTTTCATACATAAAAGTATATACAAATATTCATTAATGTGTATATTTCAATAACGGTTAGGGCAACAGTCCAAACATCTCCAATTCCCATAGTGTATCGTAACCAATAGACTGACACATGAAGTAACTACCATAATCAATTGTTAAAAACTTGCAATAAGCTTTAATCAAAACCAATTCATGCATATAAATTTTGTTATTTAGTCATGCAGCACTAACCAATCAATGCTACTAATCATCTTAAAGTAGCCATCACACATCCCATTTAGCAACTAGCCATTATATTTAAGTCTCACTACTTGACTCATTGTGTATTTTTAACATCTAAAAGGGTTCATTCAATTTCATTTTAAAACACTCTATTGTCCTCTTCAAGGCTTTCCCCATCTTTTTCATCCACGCATTATTTTCACACACCATCACTATACACATTCAAACTTTTTAAATGGTGCATGGCATACTTATGTTCATTAAATGTATCAACAATATGTTGCAAATGTTGATAGTCAAGTCTCACTTTCACTAGTGATTAGTCTCGTTGTTCATAAGTGAAACAAAGGTATTATTGTCTGTTTCAAATATCATGAACATAGTTTCACACCAAACTTTATTACTTACTACTATTCAATGAAATTATAAACATGAATCACACATCTCATGTCAAAAGTAAGAAACTGCATATTTAATATGTATATTTCTAGAATCATACCTTAGATGATGTCCATTAGTAGCATACATTGATTTCTTTTTTCTCAACAATTCTCAAAGGCATCAGTGTTGTTAGCTTTAGCTGACTGATACCACTTGTAACATTCCCTAGTAAGAGTAAATTTTGTAGAGTAATAGTAAATTGCATAATCATTAACAACCATTGTTGTAGTATATAAAAATAAATTATATGATGTGACCTTGCATCCATTTCATGATTCCTTTAACTAAATTAATTAATCACATACTTGAAATTATGAACATCACACCAAGAAAGGAATCAACATCATCAAACTAACACAATAAGAAATCACATCATTGAACACCGATATACACTGGAATCCATGTAGGGTTAAAACCAACAAATGTTTAATTTTATTATTAAACGCTGATGAGGGTGTTCACCCCTCACTCAACGGCTTATAAGGGAGACCATCCGTTAACCATTGTTATAAATCTTACAAGGAAATATAGTTTAAATACAAATATATAACTTAAAGGCATTATAATCATTATGATATAATTTAGCCACTAATCTTCAATTTTAATATATCAGTGGCATGGTTGTACCTACAATAGACCATCCTGCATCTCACACTCATCTGCATTAACCATTAATTGTTATACTTTGCACAAGTCACCATAATTTCCTACTATTGTTGTCTTTAGCATACATTGATGTCAAGATTCATAAATTACTAATTAACCCATTCACAATCTATGCTAGTGACCCTTCTACATATATTCATGTACACTCATGACATGCAAGTAAAATATCCCAATGGCATGGTTATACCTACAATAGACCATCCTATAGCTCGCACTCATCTGCATGAATCATTAATTGTTTACTTGCCACCATGTTAAGAATAATATATCCTCTGCAAAAGTCACCATCATTTCTTGCTGGCATGGTTGTACCTACGATAGACCATCCTGTAGCTCACACTCATCTGCATGAACCATTAATTGTTTACTTGCCACCATGTTAAGAATAATATATCCTTTGCAAAAGTCACCATCATTTCTTTCTATTGTTGTATTTAACATACATTGACGTCAAGATTCATAAAGTATTAATCAACCCATTCAAAAATCCATGTTAGTGATGATTTTGCATGTATTCATGTACATTCATGACATGCAAGTAAAATATCCCAACATTAATTGTTTACCTGCTACCATGTTAAGAATAATTTATCCTTTGCAAAAGTCACCATCATTTCCTGCTATTGATGTTTTTAGCATACATTGGTGTTAGGATTCATAAAGTATTAATAAACCCATTCACAAATGTATGCTAGTGACACTTCTACAAATGTATGCTAGTGACGCTTCTGCATCTATTCATGTACATTCATGACATGCAAGTAAAATATATCGACATGCCTCGTTTAACAACACTACATATGCGCTAGTTATAAGCAATCACATTAACTAATATTTCCCTTAACTATGTACTCATTCTTGCAAGACAATACATCAGTTATGATCTTCGTGTGTGTGAATTACATAAATTTTATCAAAATAACTAACCCTTCAACTATTTCTTTTAATGCATGGAAATACTTAAAGAAAGCTAATAATAACAAATGTTATTCCTATGCATGCAAATGCATATAGTTTCCAAAATAATCTTCCAAAAGGAATGCTTAACACAATAAAGCATGCAAACACATGTTTCCTTTTCAAGGAAATTTTAGCATAATAAGGCATGTGGAACATGTTTTCTTTTCCATAAAATAAAAGTGATAAAGTAGCATATTGTAATCGTATATATTTCTTTTTGAAATAAATATAGCTCAATAGATCAATTTATCTACTCATGTATAGTTTTTTAGAGAGATTATTCTTTTCAAGTAAGAACAACATATATCAAACAACATAATAAACATGATCTTTTCCCAAGAAGCAATTATTCTTTTAACAAGATTCAACATGATCTTTCCCAATCAGTTATGATCTTCATGCGTGTGAATTACATAAATTTTATCAAAATAACTAGCCCTTCAACTATTTCTTTTAATGCATGGAAATACTTAAAGAAAGCTAATAATAACAAATGTTATTCCTATGCATGCAAATGCATATAGTTTCCAAAAGAATCTTCCAAAAAGAATGCTTAACACAATAAAGCATGCAAACACATGTTTCCTTTTCAAGGAAATTTTAGGATAATAAGGCATGTGGAACATGTTTTCTTTTCCATAAAAGAAAAGTGATAAAGTAGCATATTGTAATGGTATATATTTTTTTTGAAATAAATATAGCTCAATCGATCAATTTATCTACTCAT
Source organism: Pinus albicaulis (assembly GCA_034641835.2). Taxonomy (NCBI): domain Eukaryota; kingdom Viridiplantae; phylum Streptophyta; class Pinopsida; order Pinales; family Pinaceae; genus Pinus; species Pinus albicaulis. The sequence goes on along the minus strand of CM076574.1, from coordinate 411,636,403 downwards.
GTATAATTTTTTAGAGAGATTATTCTTTTCAAGTAAGAACAACATATATCGAACAACATAATCAACATGATCTTTTCCCAAGAAGCAATTATTCTTTTAACAAGATTCAACATGATCTTTCCCAAAGAAACGATCATGAGAAACTAACATGGGTTCTTCATCACTTATTTTCCAAGAAAATACTCATTAACTTATCTACCAACCCATTGAATACCTTACCCTTTTTAATCTATATTCATTTTCAAGAAAATAACTTGGATTTCATTATCGTTTCCTTCATACACATGTATGAAATCTCCCTTTCAAAAAGAGAACAAACATCTTATTTTTTCTTGCATGTAGTACGATATGTTATTTACTGAAAAACTAGCATGAGTTCTTTGTATCATGAATTATTTTCCTTTCCAGAAAAATTAAATAATTTACCTTCAAGCCCATGAAGATTTAAAAAAAATAAACAAATATTATTTTCCTTTCAAGAAACATTAAATAATTTACCTTCAAGCGCATAAAGATTTAAAAAAAATAGACTAATAATTTAACAATTCATCATAATCATTAGAATATTTTCAAGAAAGTAATCTTGTTAATAGCAAATTCACATTTACTTAGCTAAAATTAGTATAATTTCTCACAAGAAAAGGACAAAGCTATTTAGCTTTTAACACACAAGATTCATATGTAATATTTCTTTAAAGAAATTAATATGATCTTTTAATTTTTTACCATGCAATATTTTCAAGTAACAATCATGCATTCTTGTTATTATATCAACAAATTTTATATGCATTTTTTAGAACAAAATATATCCTTGCAATCTTTAAATTATTTTAGCCCATAAAGATTTTAAAAAATTAAGACAAAGCAACTTCACATTTACTTAGCTAAAATTAGTATGTGATCTTTTAATCTTTTACCATGCAATATTTTCAAGTAACAATCATGCATTCTTGTTATTATATCAACAAATTTTATATACATTTTTTAAAACAAAAATATATCCTCGCAATCTTTAAATAATCAACATAGTAACTTTCCATATATATAATCACATTTTCTATCCCACATATATATAATCACATTTTCTATCTCATAATTGTTATAAACATAATCTTTTCAAAAAATTAATGCACGCATAACTTTCTAAGAAATCTAGATAAAGAATCTATCTTTCTGCATACAACTTTACAACCTTTATGATGTGATGTAACACTTACGAAATATGCAAAAGCTATCAAGGGACTTCACAGTGTTAACTATATTTTTGTGAGACTTACAAATCAACTCGTGCTTATTTGAGAGCCCAACTCCTTTTATAATGTGTATGACCCTCATGAATAAGTGGATGTCACCATGCACAACCACGATACCTATACCAACATTTCTCCACTTTGGTTTACATGCTGAAGAGAGCTTTCTAAATGGATGACCATCAACACACAAGATATACTCTCATTCATATTCATTTTCTGACAAACAAAGTCACGATACCTTTACCAGCATTTATCCACTTTGGTTTTCACGCAGAAGAGAGAGCTTTCTAAATGGATGACCATCAACACACAGGATATAGCTCTAATTCATCTTCTTACAAACAACTCGAGCAGAAGGAAGATGGAAAACACTCCCACTACATATTTCTGAAGTAGAACTTCATTCCTTTGCAAACTGAACCTCTCACGCGAAAGGAAGAAAAACGCTTTGATTGCCTGCTCGGTCTTGGACCCTCGGCTTAAATGGATAAAACTCAGATATTAACCAGAGACAACCTCTATCGACCAAGAAAATGATGAAAAGGAGCGATAACTCTTTGTAGTTGCAGCCGTTATGAGTTTTTACCTGAATACACTCATGAAGTTTACAAGAATATTTATCTTTTTATGGTATTTAACTATAGAGATGTTGCACTTTCCTTCATCGCTAATTTAGTCTACTCCTGCTATTTATTATTATTATTAAATTTTATTTTTTCAATTTTCATTAATTTTTAGTGAGTTAATTAAGGAAAATTTTCTCTTTCCAATACTTATGATGGAAATATATTTTCTATATTGCAAACTTGGTACACCATGATAAGTACGATAGTGTAGAATAAATGACATTCATTTTATTTAACTTTTCTATATATATTTTGTGTTGAATTTGGTTTCAATTATTTCTAAAATTTTATCAAAATTCATCTCTAAAACTTGAATATTTTTACAACATTCTAAATTTCAAAATTTTTTTGTGTTAAAATTAAAAAAACACTTAAAACATGGCTAGACTGAAATGCTTTTAATAGATGTTTCTCATGAGCAACCAACATTCAACAAAAACAATTATTAGTAATTTTTTACTTGTAGAACTTTCATTTTACATAATCATTAGTAAGTATAAAAACTATACTATATTAATAAGATTGTTCTTAATCTCCATCCTTTTCAATGGCAAGGACTACCTTGCTCGACAACACTTGTTATGTCAGTGTGTGTTATCTCAGTGTGAGTGACATTTAGTGATCACATTTTCCATTAATTTGAGGATGGTGCGAAATATTTTTGTTATTAGAGTTGTTTATAAGACGGTAGTTTTTTTGTTAGAATCAGACAAAACAAAATTCAAAAAATTAGGTAATTGGAATGTTTGAATTGTGTTTTTAATGGTGAAAATGGATTTAGCGCCATCAAAAACTCTTAAGACACCCAAAATACTAAAATTTAACTACTGAAAACCAGATTTTCAAAAATCTTTGCCCAAATTTTTCATAATCTTATTAGAATTAATACTAAAATTTAACTACTGTAAACCAGATTTTCAAAAATCTTTGCCCAAATTTTTTATAATATTACCAGAATTTCTAGATTATTTTGTAAATTTTTTAAACTACGTCTTTGTTAATGTTAATTGATAATGTGCACATTAAAAATTAAAATTCCCAACGTGCTGACATGTACACACCAGCGCCACCACAACTCCCGAGTTCAATGTTGTGCGTCGTTCGTCTTTAAAGACTCCGGAGTCCAATATTGTGTGTCATTCATCCTTAAAGACACCAAACAATAAATTAACGCTAATACAGAGTGGTGACATGTACATGTTTACATAATGTAAAATCTATGTATTAAATCAATCATCTAGGGATGAAATATATATATTAAATCAAATATGTTTGGGTCGAGTAGTTGGACATTTAAAATAAGTTCAATTTATATATAAAATATCTAATGTACAGAATTTGATGGTATGATATTATAACACTGAAACTTTGGCAGTTAATACCCTTTTTCAAATCTTGTGTAATTGTAGATATATTAAACTACACTCAAAAGGGAAGGTGAGTATGGAATTACAACAATGAAAACCTGGAAAAAATTGGATTTACATGAGATTCAAACAAATTATTTTTTTTATTCCTTCGGAACTTAGTTACAACCAATATAATAAAAATTGGATTCTTCAGAATTTCGTTACAACGAGTATAATAAAAAGAAAAATTGTAAACTTCTTTGTGCTCAGGGAAGATGACCTGGTTTTACCCAATAACATGGTTATAATAGTATCTATCAAATTAAATAGAACGAAATATATATATATATATATATGAGCTTTTATATTGTATTTATTGAATTATATAGAATATGGATGAATTCTAGGAAAGAAACAACAATATATTTATTGAATAAAAGAAATGACGAATTAATCATTTTAATTTGGTTGGATAAAGAAAAACAACTTTCATGTCATTTTATCTCGAATTACTTAGCCTTCATTTTGGTAAATTAAAGTTCTCTCATAGATGAGAGTGACAACCAAACTAGAAAAGCAACAACACTAAATGTCTTAGGAAATGAAGATTTAATCATGTTAATGTGGTTGCATAAAGAAAAACAAGCTTCATGTCATTTTATCTCGAACTATTTACTCTTCATTTCGGTAAATTAAAGTTTTCCCATAGATGAATGTGATAACTAACCAAACTAGAAAAAAACAAAAGATATGTGAGCCCATGAACCTCATTTCGACAACCACTTGCTTCCTAAATACATCTACTAAACTTACTCGATCAAAAATGTGTGAAAATGAGAGAAAAAAGAAAATAGATGTAAATTCTCTTTTGAGCTTGGAGAACCGAAGTAAACCTACATATGTGTAAACAGAAAAATTGATTTTGGGTTGCATAAAGTTGTGTAAATTTCTTTTGTTTTTTTTGAAAAAAAAAAATTCTTTTTTTTCGTTATTCAACTTTTTACAAGTCAAAATAATTTTTCTGTTTATAATTTCATTTTGGGATAAAAATAAAAGTTATTAGAAATTTTATTACCTTTTTATTACTTATTTTTTGGAATTTTTTTATACACATTTGATATGTCAACTTAACGTTTCTTTGAGTGTGTTTTTTAACAATCAAAGGATTCATAAGAAGTCATGTTAATACGCACTGCTCTATTCTTTGAAACTTTATGTTTTTGAGAAACAAAATGCGTTACAACAATCTAGACAGAGTCTACTTCAGTTTCGTTATATTTACAAAGCCAACTGATGCATAGCATAATTACTATAATTTTTTGAACTCGTCCAATATGAAAAGACTGCATATTTTGAATATGTTTCGCGATGCACAAAATTTCTTAACATTTTAGTTATAAACTAAAATTCTAAAAACTACCCATTACAAACAACAGACCAATTTTATGCACCATAATTTTTTCAATTTTTTTTACAGTGTATTTTGGAAGATACAAATATTGATTTCACTAAATCATAATGACCTTTAGAAATTGTTTGCACTCATTTTATTACAAAATTACTTAAAATTAGTAAATATTTATGAAATTTCATAAAAGTTATATTTCCTGAAAGCAGACTGAATTCTAAAAATGTTTGTCTTGGTTCCAACAGTTAATTCAGAATGTTTCATGGAGATTAATCAGTCCAAAGTTGAAGATATGTATTCAGAGCTTGGTTCTGCATGATTGCAGATGTGTTAGTTCGGTTGAACTCTTAAAACAATTTCGACTGAATTGTTTTTTGCGTCGACGACCCATTAAGTTTAACAACATAAAAGTTTGGTTGGATTTTTTATAAAAGTTTCGCCGAAATTTTACCTAACTTTCCGTCGGCCAGAAAATACAACGAAGTCCCTCCAAAAAAACATTTCACGGCAATATAAATTAACGTAAAAGCATTCATTATTTTCACATAATTTCGCACATTTGCTCTGATTTTGCAAAGAATTATTTTGGGTTTAAGGACTTTTCTTGGAGATACATTTAAAGAACATTTTTGCAATGGATTGTTTTGGGTTTAAGGAATTTTCTTGAAGGTACATTTAAAGAATTTTTTTGCAAAAGATTGTTTTGGGTTCAAGGACTTTTCTTGAAGGTACATTCAAAGGACATTTCTTGGAGGTATGTGATACATTTTTTGGATGTTTTTTGGGCTTCATTTTTTTTTAAGGTATTTTGTTTTTAGAAGATTTGGGCTTAATTTACATTGTTTTTAGAGGTTTTGGGCTTAATTTTCAAAGGACTCTTTTTAGGCTTGATTTACAAAAGAACTCTTTTTAGGCTTAATATTCAAAGGACATTAATGAGGCATTTTTTAAAGTGATATTTTCTAGAGGCTTTTTTGAAGTATTTTTTAAAGTGACATTTTTTAAGAAGTTGGAATTAATTTTCAATGAACATTTTTTGGAGGTATTTTTTGAAGTGACATTTTTTTAGAGCACGTGTTTTGAGTTGAAGTAAATATTTTATTTAATGCTTTTTTAAAATGAGTTTTTGTCTAACTTTTTAAATGAATTTTTTTTCAGGACTTGGAAGGAAATATTTTGAGCTTTGTTTCATTTTTATAAGACATTTATTTCTTGTATTTTTTAAAGTAAGTTTTTTGGATTGAAGTATGTATTTTTTGCAAAATTTTTAAAATAAGTCTTTTTTTTAAATTAAATCTTTTGTGATGTTTTTTTTAATTGAGTTTTTGTCTAAAATTTTGAAGGAATTTTTTTGAACTTCATAGTTTATTATCATGGGAAATCGAAGGAATTGCGCAAGAAAATATGATCAAAAAAGAGACCCTAAGGAATGTAGAGAAGAGATGAGATAATCTCACAAAAGAAAGAGAGAAGCACTCTCAAATAGTCAAAGGGAAAATCAACCTCAACTGAAAGTTGAAGCAGGTATGTAAATGTAAATATTATGAATTTGATATTTAAAATTTTCCTAGTGTAAAATTTGTTCAAGCTTAATTTTTATTTGATGAACTAATTTGAAAAATATTTTGCAATGTAAATAAAGAGAGATATTCCTCAAAACATTGATAATAAAATACAAAATTTTGAAAGAGAAAGTGAAAGAGATATTGAACAAATGATTGAAGATGGTGAAAATGTTGAAAGAAATTCAATTGAAGAAATTGAATTACAAGGTATATATATATATATATATATATATATATATATATATGTTGAACACATGCACGTATTATTCAAATTATACATATTTATTAATTTAGTTATTTATTGAATATGTAAACTTATTATTTACTATTGATTTGAATATGTACAGATGAAATCAATTTCGATGATGAGATGTTTGAAAATGTTGACACTCACACATATGGAGATAAAAGAGATGACCATGTTATACGATATCGTGTTAAACGAAATTTTGATACGTACTTCATAAATGAAAATGTGACAGTTCAAGCCCAAATGTTGAAAGTTTCCAATCATTAAGGAAATTAAAAAAAGCTATGACTTTATTGGGTATCCGAAAATCAACAAAAGATAAAAAAAATGAAGGAAAATGTCATAAAAAATATAAATAGTGCTATAAATTCAATTAGAAGATCTAGACAAAAAATTGTTTCAGTTGTACGTAGAGAAATACATATGGTTGTGGTTTCATCAAGTACTAAAGAGAATTGTTTGGTAAAATATATGGCACGAGCATTAGGAACCTCACGAAAAACTTTGCACAAACATCGGAAATTGCGATTGCAAATAGATGTAAATGATGAACTCGTTTGTTGGAGAGCTATTTGTAGACAACCATACAAACATAGACTTGGAGAAAATGTTAAAAAAACAACATATGAATATTGGAAGAAAAATTCACGTGTTTCACCAAATGTAAGGGATGTGATGTGAAGAAGAATATCACGAAATCAGTACGAAGAACATGAAAAAAATTTCTTGGTAACCACTCAGATATATTTGTTCAACAAGTTCACAGAAGAGAATCATGAAATTCATGTCTCAATCAGTGCTTTTGTTCAACAAAAACCATGGTATGTAAAAACTATCACTGTATGCGATACTTGTTGTTGTTGTTATCATGTGGAATTTTAGTTATATTATGACACATTCCTTAATTTTGGTAGAAAATTTTGGAAATATTCACCTCCTCCTTCCACTATCCGTGATTTCATATCTCAAATTCTATGTGAAAGAAAAAACCATGAATTATTTTACCAAAAGAAATGTGTTGGTGGTAAAAAATGCAATGATTATGGAAATTTGACTAAATTTCAAAACAAATATTTTACTGATATAAATGATCAATCATTGTCCAACATGAAAGTGAAATGGAAGATATATGAATATATCCATACATCGATTCAAAGTTAAAATAGTGTTAAAAGAATTGAATTACAAGAAGAAGAAATTTTTGTGATAGTTTTTTTGAGAAAGTTTAAGGCAAAAATTTATAAATACACCAAGCATTCCCATAGAGATCGATGGAAAGACTTGCAATTCAAAAAATCCTGTGAATTCTTTCCACCAGCGACCATTTTGTCAGTAATTGATTTTGCAGAAAACTACACATTTGTTCCACAAAAAGAAATTCAGAGTGAATACTATCATTCTAACCAAGTCTCTATGCTCATCCATATTCTATATAGACATGCTGAAAAAAACATCAATCATATAGAAAGCACCAGTGAAAATCAACATGTTATTAAAGAATATCACTTTATATCAGTGACAATCATACACATGATACATATTTTGTACAACACTCCTTTGGAAAGATTTATGACTCCTTGAAAAGTCATGGAATAAAATTCAATGAACATTGGATATGGTCATATGGATGCGCAGGTCAATTCAAATCTTCACAATCATTCTTTTGGTTGTGTTGTCTTCATAAGAAAACCTGCATTAAACATTGTTGGAATTTCTTTGAGACTGGCCATGGAAAATGAGAACATGACGGTGCAGGGGCATGCATAAAACGAGCACTTCGAAGATATCAAATGAACCCCTCTGCAAACCGAATTGTGGATGCTAAAGAAGTTGTTCAATGGTGCATCGTTGCTCTAAGCCATGAAACTAACCGATCAAGGGAAGTGCGAAGGTACATTCAATTTAATTTTTATTGGATATCTGATTTTAAACAGTGTACATTTATCACATGATTATCTTTGATGGTATTTTAATATCATATTTACATTATTATTTGAATTTTCCATATATAGGTTTTTTTGGCATATTAAGATCAAAGATGTAGATATATCAATTGGAAATGACATTGAAACAATAAAAGGGACTTAAAAATTGCATTCAATGAAAAAAAAGTTGTCCACAAATGTGTTTGCATTGAATAAAAGAAAATATTCTTGTTTTTGTCATGTTTTCATAGACAACACACAATCCAATGAAGTTTGTGGAAAAAAATGTATGTAAAAGATTGGAAACATACAAAGCTAAATACAAAGGGGAAAATGTCCATTAAAATTTTTGAAGACATGCAATCATAGGAGACTACAATATCATCTAATGGTGATCGAGTTTATGATATTATTAGAGAAGGTAACATTTGAATTGCTTTCAAATGATAGAGATCTAGAAATAAATTTAAATACATAATTTTGTTAAGTTTTTTTTTATTGTGAAGGATGTAGAAATTTATTGAATAATGAAGATTTATCCACTGAGATTATCCTGTTCATACACTAATTCGAATTCATGCATAACACATAACCTCTTCTACAATTGATCATCAATATGTGGAAATAGAAACAGTCGCATGCGCACATAAACACAATATGTAATGGGGAAAGCTTATAGCTGAAAACCCCCAGCTATTTTGTATATTATAATAGAAGAGAACATGTAACAATCTCAGTACAATACTCCTCACAAGTACTCAGTACTGTCTCCAAAAGTTACACACAAAACTAGCCCAGTTTTGAACAAGTCACAGGTTCAAAACTCATCCACTATTTGCCTGCCTTTATTGCGCAATCCAAGTTGGTTGAATGAGAGATCCAAGTTCGAATCTCCTTGGCTTCAACTGCACAATCCTCATTGGAAATATCCTCCAATGCTTGTGCAAGTGTCATGCCCAACTAATGTCACAACTAATAGCAAACTCACCCTTTCATCTACCTCTTCCACTGGTCTTCACTGAACTGTCCATGCACTGCAGTCAACTGATGTGTTCTTTAGTTGAATAATGAGTTAATGTTTAGTGAATTAAATAATATTTAATTCACCTCACTCATCTCTAGTGTATTAGCCAGCTAAACTAAACACAACTAGTTCAACTAAGTTAACCCGAACACAACTCCACCAACTGGCTCATCAACTCCACCAAACTCCGACACTTGAGTTCTAACTGAAGTCAAACATGCATGAGCTCACCAACCCTTAGGAATTGTGTAATTCCTTCTGTCAGGTGCATGGGCCACATCCGTAGCTCAAACTGAAGAGCTGCAAGAGGATAAACTGAAGATTATAGTACAAATATTATTAAGGGTTAATAATATTTGACTGACCTATTTTTAGACAGGCAGTCTAAAAATAGACTTCGACCTGTATGTCTAAAAATAGAGGTCCATCTATTTTTACCAACTCGACCAATCATCCAAGAATAGCATACTGCAACTCCTAGACCAAGCTCCATATGTCTAAAAATAGACATAGTCTAAAAATAGACTTTGCGCCAAAAATAGCCTGCGGGCCCACTTAGTGAAGGCGACTTCATTTCACTAAGCTCCATCATCTTATTGCATTTTCAACACTCCCTCTCAACAAGATATGGATTATCAGCAACCCTATCCTGCCTGCGTTGAACTTGCTCTGCGAGGTGAGTGCCTTCGTCGAGATGTCGGCATCCGTCAGGATGTCGGCATCACGATCCTCCGTGGGAATCCTCCGTGGGAGTATATGAAAGTAACATTAGTAACATGATTATCAAGAAATTTGAACACAATCTTTGATATGATGGTACCTGATGGCGATGTGTTTGGATCTATCATGAAATACTGGATTAGCCGAGAGTTTAATGCAACTCCGGTTATCACAGTAAATCACTGTAGGCTCCAAGTGCGGCCGAACAACGAGACGAGAATCTTCCTCATCCATATGGCCTCGCGCTGCGGCCAAGCTTGCTGCCATGTACTCGGCCTCTACTGAACTTAGTGCCACGGATCTCTGCTTCTTATTGTACCAGGAAACTTCTATCGATCCAATGCTAAAAACTCCTCTAGATGTGCTCTTTCGATCCGTTGGGCTCCCTTCCCAATCTGCATCAGTGAAGCCAGAAAGCTTCGCTCCATCCTCCTGTCTGTACCATAGACAATATCCTGATGTGCCACTAAGATAACACAATACATGCTTGCCTTCCTTCCAGAAGAGCTTGGTGGTAGGCTTAACCATAGCTTGTGAAAGCTGGTTAACAACATAGTATATATCAGGTCGTGTATTGACCAGATACATAAGCGACCCCACAGTATGCAGTGAACGAGTGCATCCTACCTGCAACCCCAGTAGCATCCTCCTTCCTCCAACCACCGGAAGAGGAGTGTCCAACGGCTTGCAGCCATGCATGTTTCGAACCTCTCTGATATCTCGGGAGCATACTTACTGAGAAACAAACGAGTCCACCAGCTAGCGCGAATCTCCAATCCTAGGAAATAATGAAGAGAGCCCGAGTCCTTCATCTCAAACTCTAGAAAATATCCTCCTTGCATGAAAGTATCAACGACTCATCACCGTCAAAATAAGATCATCTACATACGGTACAATGATCGACAACTTTCCACTGATACGGTACGAGGTTATGATCCGCCTCACTCTTGCAGAATCCACAGAGTCGATTGAAATGGCGGCTCTGTCCGTGTGTACGAACGAGGTGCTTGCTTAGCCACTCCAGTGCTCTCTTGAGTCGGCAAACATGCGACTCACTATTGAAGATCTCGAAACCTTCAGGCTGCTCTATGTACACCTCCTCCTCAATGACTCCGTTGAGGAACACAGTCTTCACATCCATCTGATGGATGTGCCATCCCATCTGCGCTGAGAGAGTTAGGATCGTCCATATGGAAGAGTACCTTGCGACAGGTGCAAAGGTCTCCTCATAATCGATCCCCTCGATCTGTGAGAAGCCACGGGAAACAAATCTTGCCTTGTACTTCTCCACACTCCCGCCAGCCGCCTGCTTCACTTTGTAGATCCATCGCGAACCCACCACTAATTTCCCTTCCAGTCTTGGGACAATCTCCCATGCACTATTTCTGACGATCGAATCATATTCTTCGATCATGGCATCTACCCATGCGGGTTCCTCCACAGCTTCCTCGAAAGAGGATGGCTCTGTCACGACACATTTGCTCACAAGAGCCATGTATCCAGTGTACCGGTCCGGTGACTGTCTCTGTCTGTGTTGTGTTGTAGGTGGTCCTACAACCTTCTCTGCATCTCGAGCCAGTCGCTCAGCTTCTGTAGTGCGCTTGTGCCCTCTGATGGTTGGCGCTGCATGAGTGGTCTCTTCCACTTCATGAACTTCCTCTTGTGGCTGATCCACATCCAGAAGCTCCTCCTTAGGAACTAATAGCTCCTCTTATGCATGCACGTGTTGCTCCCTCTCAAGCGAACACTTCATGGATTTCTCATCCTGAAATTTGATATCCCGTCGCACAACAGTCTTGCGACTGTCTGGAAAATACACATGATATTTGTGGGGCGTATCAGTGTACCCCACATATATCCCAACCTCTGTGGTCGGATCCAGCTTCTTTCTGGCATCCTTCATCACATGCATGTAGACAGGTGAGCCAAAAATCCGCAAATGAGAAATATCAGGACTCTTGCCAGAAAACACCTCCTCCGGTGTACTCATGCCAAGTATCTTGTGAGGACAACGGTTCTGCACATACACTGCAGTATTGCATGCCTCAGCCCACAAGTGAAGGGGTAGGCCCTGATCATGCAACATTGCCCGTGCAGCACCCACGATCGTTCTGTTCTTCCGCTCAGCAACCCCGTTCTGCTGTTGGTTATGGGGTGCGATGAGCTCTCTCCAAATCCCTTCTGTGCTGCAAAAGTCCTTGAATTCAGTAGAGATTAATTCACCACCATTGTCGCTCCTAAGAGCCTTCACATGCTTCCCCGATTCCTTCTCAACCAGCGCCTTGAATTCACAGAACTTTGAATATGTCTCGCTCTTCTTCTGCATGAAGAAGATCCAGCACTTTCGAGAGAAATCATCAACAAAGATCACATATTACTTGTGCTTTGTTGTCGAAGCTACTGAGAAAGGACCACACACGTCTGTGTGAACTCTCTCAAGGATCATCGTGGCACGACTATCCTTCTCGTGAAAGGTGGTTTTCACATATTTTCCCAAGGTACACCCCTTGCACTGATCTGACTTCGCAACAGTGCACTTAGGAAGCCCAGTAGAAATCTGCTGCAGTATCTTCAAGGCTCCATGGTGAAGGTGGCTCAGTCTCCAGTGCCACAGCTCGCCATCATCCCAGCTCACCACTGCTTCCGCCTTGCATGCCATTACTACGTTGCCATCTACTTGCAACTGATAAAGGTTCTTGACTTGAACCCCTATCTTCTGGGTCTCTCCACTTGTCTTACTGTGCAGGAAAGCCTTTCCCTCGCTGAAGACCACATCGTACCCCTTGTCTTCCAACATCGCCACAGAGATCAGATTCTTCATCAATCCTGGAACATGCAATACTTCCTTCAATACGAAGGGTTTACTAGACTCCCTATCAAAGGAAATGGTACGGATACCGGTCACACTGTATCTACCATCATCGCCCATCTCGATGTGCACTCCAAGATCTTTTTCCTCCAGATCTAAAAACAGATCCCGATCACTTGTCATGTGAAATGATGCACCACTGTCCAAGAACCATACTGATCCCATCACACTTGAGACCAAGCATGAGATCAGTGAAAAACCCAGTTCGAACTGGGAGGCCAATGCCTCTCTCACTGCAGATCCAGCAACCTTCTTATTTTTCTTCTTCTGCGGACAATTTGTGGCATAGTGTCTATGCTGGTGACAGTGAAAACACTTCACCTTGGACATGTCTTGCTTCTTGCCTTTCGCACCAGACTGAGAAGATTTCTTGCTCTTCCCCTTCTTTGCTTTGGCATCCAAAGCACAATTTTCTTCATCAGATACCTTTGATGAAGATCCATCCCTGGTAGTCCTCCTTATCTCCTCTTGCATGAGATCCGACCAAAGTTGCTCCCATCCCGGCAACTTCTCCCGACCATTGATAGAGTCCTGATAGGAATGCCAACTCTTTGGAAGACCAAGGAGAACTAGGTCCACCAATTCCTCATCATCGACAGTCACCCCCACACTTCCCAGCTCATATCTGCATTGAGTGAACTTCGTGAGGTACTTGGCGATACTGTCGCCTTTCTCCATCTTAATGTTTCTGAGTTTATCCTTGAGCGCCAGCTTCCTTTAGTCGCTCTTGCTCTGGAATAGATCTGTCAATGCTTTCCACATCAAATATGGAGAAGCTTTTCCATCCAGGCTGGATACAATGTGATCCTTCACGCCCTCCAACAAAATCCTTCGACATTTCGCCATCTTCTTTTTCCAAGCTTCAACTTCAGCAGGATCAGTAGGCTTTTGGACATCCAAATCTACGAACTCCTTCAGCCCGTTATCATCTAATACCGCCTCCATCTAATCTTTCCATGAAACATAATTCGAACTGCCCTCAAGGGCATACTCGAGTCGCAAACCGTTGAAAGACATTTCAACTTCGGCACCAAGAAAACAATCTGCTGCAAAATTCAAATTCCAAGCTCAAAACTCAATTGCTTCTGGATTTGTGAGAACAATTTATTTCTACCATAGAGATCGACTGTATGGGCATTTACTGGATATATCACCTTTCAAAGAAAGGATGGATCGAGAGGCTACCTGGCCCGATATAGACTCTGTCTACCGAAATAAAATTGTAATCACTGTAGTAGATCCCGATGATCAATTTGCTCTGATACCATGTAGAAATTTGCTGAATAATGAAGATTTATCCACTGAGATTATCCTGGTCATACAATAATTTGAATTCATGCATAACACATAACCTCTTCTACAATTGATCATCAATATGCGGAAATAGAAACAGTCGCATGCGCACATAAACACAATATGTAATGGGGAAAGCTTATAGCTGGAAACCCCCAGCTATTTTGTATATTATAATAGAAGAGAAAATGTAACAATCACAGTACAATACTCCTCACAAGTACTCAGTACTGTCTCCAAAAGTTACACACAAAACTAGCTCAGTTTTGAACAAGTCACAGGTTCAAAACTCATCCACTATTTGCCTGCCTCTATTGCACAATCCAAGTTGGTTGAATGAGAGATCCAAGTTCGAATCTCCTTGGCTTCAACTGTGCAATCCTCATTGGAAATCTCCTCCAATTCTTATGCAAGTGTCATGCACAACTAATGTCACAACTAATAGCAAACTCACCCTTTCATCTACCTCTTCCACTAGTCTTCACTGAACTGTCCATGCACTGCAGTCAACTGATGTGTTCTTTAGTTGAATAATGAGTTAATTTTTAGTGAATTAAATAATATTTAATTCACCTCACTCATCTCTAGTGTATTAGCCAGTTAAACTAAATACAACTAGTTCACCTAAGTTAACCCGAACACAACTCCACCAAATGTCTCATCAACTCCACCAAACTCCGCCACTTCACTTCTAACTGAAGTCAACCATGCATGAGCTCACCAAACCCCTAGGAATAGTGTAATTCCTTCTTTCAGATGCATGGGCCACATCCATAGCTCCAACTGAAGTGCTACAAGAGGATAAACTGAAGTTTATAGTCCAAATATTATTAAGGGCTAATAATATTTGACTGACCTATTTTTAGACAGGCAGTCTAAAAATAGACTTCGACATGTATGTCTAAAAATAGAGGTCCATCTATTTTTACCAACTCGACCAATCATCCAAGAATAGCATACTGCAACTCCTAGACCATGCTCCATATGTCTAAAAATAGACATAGTCTAAAAATGGACTTTGCGCCAAAAATAGCCTGCGGGCCCACTTAGTGAAGGCGACTTCATTTCACTAAGCTCCATCATCTTGTTGCATTTTCAACACTCCCTCTCAACAAGATATGGATTATCTGCAACCCCTATCCTGCCTCTGTGGTATTCGAATTTGCTCCTGGTGAGCGCCTTCGTCAAGATGTCAGCATCCTGATCCTTCGTGGGAATATATGAAAGTAACATGATTCTCCGCTGCACACAATCTCTGATATGATGGTACCTGATGTCAATGTGTTTGGATCTATCATGAAATACTGGATTATCCAAGAGTTTAATGCAACTCTAGTTATCACAATAAATCACAGTAGGCTCCAAGTGTGACCCGAACAACCCGACCAAAATCTTCCTCATCCATATGGCCTCGCATGCGGCCAAGCTTGCTGCCATATACTTAGCCTCTGCTGAACTGAGTGCCACGGATCTCTGCTTCCTGCTGTACCAAGAAACTATTTTCGACCCGATACTGAAGATCCCTCCAGATGTGCTCTTTCTGTCCGTTGGGCTCCCTACCCAATCTGCATCCGTGAAGCCACACAGCTTCACCTCATCCTCCTGTCTGTACCACAACCCATATCCCGATGTGCCTCTAAGATAACGCAATACATGCTTTCCTGCCTTCCAGAAGAGCTTGGTAGGCTTAACCATAGCTTGCGAAATCTGGTTAACAGCATAGCATATATCGGGTCGTGTATTGACCAGATACATAAGCGACCCCACCAACTGTCGATAGACAGTGGCATCCACTACCTCCGCTGAAGTAGCATCCTCCTTCCTCCAACCACCGGGAAGAGGAGTGTCAACAGGCTTGCAGCCTTGCATGTTGAACCTCTCCAGAATCTCCTGGGCATACTTGCCCTAAGAAACAAACAGTCCTCCGCTGCGCTGCCAAATCTCCAATCCCAGGAAATAATGAAGGATGCCCAAGTCCTTCATCTCAAACTCTCGTGCAAGATCCTCCTTGCATGAAAGTATCAACTGCTCATCGCCAGTCAAAATCGGATCATCTACATACAGTACGATGATCAACAGCTTCCCCTCCACCACAATCTGGTACAGGTTTGGATCCGCCTCACTCTTGGAGAATCCAAGCCCGGTGAAGTAGCTGTCTATCCGAGTGTACCAAGCACGAGGTGCTTGCTTAAGCCCATACAGTGCTCTCTTGAGTCGGCACACATGCGACTCACTGCTGAAGATCTCAAAACCTTCAGGCTGCTCTATGTACACCTCTTCCTCAATAACTCCATTGAGGAACGCAGTCTTCACATCCATCTGATGAATGTGCCACCCCATCTGCGCTGAGAGAGCAAGGATCGTACGTATGGAAGAGTACCTTGCGACAGGTGCAAAGGTCTCCTCATAGTCAATCCCCTCGATCTGTGAAAAGCCACGGGCGACAAATCTCGCCTTGTACTTCTCCACACTCCCGTCAGCCGCCTGCTTCACTTTGTATATCCATCGCGAACCCACCACTGATTTCCCCACCGGTCTTGGGACAATCTCCCATGCACTGTTCCTGACGATCGAATCATATTCTTCGATCATGGCATCAACCCATGCGGGTTCCTCCACAGCTTCCTCAAAAGAGGATGACTCTTAATCACGACACATTTTCTCATAATAGCCATGTCCGGTGTCTGGGTCAGGTTTGACATCTTTCTATCTGCATTGTGATGTAGGTGGTCCTACAACCTTCTCTGCATCTCGAGCCAGTCGCTCAGCTTCTGTAGTACGCTTGCGCCCTCTGATGGTTGGCGCTACATGAGTGGTCTCTTCCACTTCATGAACTTCCTCTTGTGGCTGATCCACATCCGAAAGCTCCTCCTTAGGAACTAATAGCTTCTCTTCTACATGCAAGTGTGGCTCCCTCTCAAGCGAACACTTCATGGCTTTCTCCTCTTGAAATTTGATATCCCGTTGCAAAATAGTCTTGCGACTGTCTGGCAAATACACACGATAGTTGTGGGGCGTATCAGTGTACCCCAAAAATATCCCAACCTCTGCGGTTGGATCCAGCTTCTTCCTGGCGTCCTTCATCACACGCATGTAGACAGGTGATTGAGAATCCTCAAATGGGAAATATCAGGCCTCTTTCCAGAATAAGCCTCCTCTGGTGTACTCATGCCAAGAACCTTGTGAGGACAACGGTTACGCACATACACTGCTGTATTGCATGCCTCAGCCCACAAGTGAAGGGGTAGGCCCTGATCATGCAACATCGCCCGTGCGGCACCCACGATCGTTCTTTTCTTCGATCGACAACCCCCAGATTCTCTTTGTGGGTTTATGGGGTGCGATGAGCTCTCTCCGAATCCCTTCTACGCTACAAAATTCCTTGAATTCAGTAGAGATTAATTCACCACCATTTTCGCTCCTAAGAGCCTTCACATGCTTCCCCGATTCCTTCTCAACCAGCGCCTTGAATTCACAGAACTTTGAATATGTCTCGCTCTTCTTCTGCATGAAGAAGATCCAACACTTTCGAGAGAAATCATCAACAAAGATCACATAGTACTTGTGCTTTGCTGTCGAAGCTACTAAGAAAGAACCACACACGTCTGTGTGAACTCTCTCAAGGATCGTCGTGGCATGACTATCCTTCTCGTGAAAGGTGGATTTCACATATTTTCCCAAGGTACACCCCTTGCACTAATCTGACTGTGCAAGAGTGCCCTTAAGAAGCCCAGTAGAAATCTGCTGCAGTATCTTCAAGGCTCCATGGTGAAGGTGGCCCAATCTCTAGTGCCACAGCTCGCCATCATCCCGGCTCACCACTGCTTCCGCCTTGCATGCCATTGCTACGCTGCCATCTACTTTCAACTGATAAAGGTTCTTGACTCAAACCCCTATCTTCCGGGTCTCTCCAGTTGTCTTACTGCGCAGGAAAGCCTTTCCCTCGCTGAAGACCACATCGTACCCCTTGTCTTCCAACATCGCCACAGAGATCAGATTCTTCATTAATCCTGGAACATGCAAAACTTCCTTCAATATGAAGGGTTTACCGGACCTCCTCTCAAAGGAAATGGTACCGTCTGGGCCCTTGCTTATCTACCATCATCACACCCATCTCGATATTGCACTCCAAGATCTTCCTCCGGATACGAAAACGAGATCACGATCTCCTTTTGTCATGTGAAATGATGCACCTTGTCCAAGAAACATCTTGATCCCATCACACTTGAGACCAAGCATGCGATCGGTGAAAAATCCAGTTCAAACTGGGAGGCCAATGCCTCTCCCGCTGCAGATCCAACAACCTTCTTATTTTTCTTCTTTTGCGGACAATTTGTGGCATAGTGTCCATGCTGGTGACAGTGAAAAAAATTCACCTTGGACATGTCTTGCTTCTTTCCTTTCGCACTAGACTGAGAAGCTTTCTTGCTCTTCCCCTTCTTTGCTTTGGCAGCCAAAGTGAAATTTTCTTCATTAGATGCCTTTGATGAAGATTCGTCCCTGGTAGTCCACCTTATCTCCTCCTACATGAGATCCACCCAAATTCGCTCCCATCTCGGCAACTTCTCCTGACCATTGACAGAGTCCTGATAGGAATGCCAACTCTTCAGAAGACCAAGGAGATCCAGGTCCACCAATTCCTCATCATCGACAGTCACCCCCACACTTCCCAGCTCATCTCTGCATTGAGTGAACTTCGTGAGGTATTTGGCGATACTGTCACCTTTCTCCATCTTAATGTTTCTGAGTTTATCCTTGAGCGCTAGCTTCCTCTGGTCGCTCTTTCTCTAGAATAGATCTGTCAACACTTTCCACATCAAATATGGAGAAGCTTTTCCATGCAGGCTGGATACAATGTGATCCTTCACGCCCTCCAACAGAGTCCTTCGACATTTCACCATCTTCTTTTGCCAAGCCTCAACTTCAGCAGGATCAGTAGGCTTTTGGACATCCATATCTACGAACTCCTTCAGCCCGTTATCATCTAATACCGCCTCCATCCGGTCTTTCCATGCAACATAATTAGGCGCCCTCGGGCATGCTACGAGTCGCAAACCATTGAAAGACATTTCAACTTCGGCTCCAAGAAAACAATGCAACTTGCAAAATTCGAATTCCAAGCTCAAAACTCAATTGCTTCTGGATCTGTGAGAACAAATTATTTCTAGCACAGAGATCGACTGTAGGGGCATTTACTGGATATATCACCTTTCAGGGAAAGGATGGATCTAGAGGCTACCTGGCCCAATACAGACTCTGTCTACCGAAATAAAATTGTAATCACTGTAATAGATCCCGATGATCAATTTTCTCCGATACCATGTAGAAATTTGTTGAATAATGAAGATTTATCCACCGAGATTATCCTGGTCATACACTAATTCGAATTCATGCATAACACATAACATCTTCTACAATTGATCATCAATATGCGGAAATAGAAATAGTCGCATGCGCACATAAACACAATATGTAATGGGGAAAGCTTATAGCTGAAAACCCCCAGCTATTTTGTATATTATAATAGAAGAGAACATGTTACAATCTCTGTACAATACTCCTCACAAGTACTCAGTACTGTCTCCAAAAGTTACACACAAACTAGCTCAGTTTTGAACAAGTCACGGGTTCAAAACTCATCCACTATTTGCCTGCCTCTACTGCGCAATCCAAGTTGGTTGAATGAGAGATCCAAGTTCAAATCCCCTTGGCTTCAACTACGCAATCCTCATTGGCAATCTCCTCCAATGCTTGTGCAAGTGTCATGCACAACTAATGTCACAACTAATAGCAAACTCACCCTTTCATCTACCTCTTTCACTGGTCTTCACTGAAGTGTCCATGCACTGCAGTCAACTGATGTGTTCTTTAGTTGAATGATGATTTAATGTTTAGTGAATTAAATAATATTTAATTCACTCCACTCATTACTAGTTGATTAGCTAGTTAAACTAATCTCAACTAGTTCAACTAAGTTGAACCGAACACAACTCCACCAACTGTCTCATCAACTCCACCAAACTTCTGCCACTGAAGTCCTAACTGAAGTCAACCATGCATGAGCTCACCAAACCCCAAGGAATAGCATAATTCCTTCTGTCAGATGCATGGGCCACATCCGTATCTCCAACTGAAGTGCTGCAAGAGGATAAACTGAAGTTTATAGTCCAAATATTATTAAGGGCTAATAATATTTGACTGACCTATTTTTAGACAGGCAGTCTAAAAATAGACTTCGACTTGTATGTCTAAAAATATAGGTCCATCTATTTTTACCAACTCGACAATCATCCAAGAATAGCATACGCAACTCCTAAGACCATGCTCCATATGTCTAAAAATAGACATAGGTTAAGAAATAGACTTTGCACCAAAAATAGCACCAGAATTCTTAGTGTAGGCGACTTCATTTCACTAAGCTCCATCATCTTGTTCCATTTTCAAAAAAGGAGATGTTTTTGTTGTAATTGCACCTATTGACAATGATGAAAATGTGAAGTATTATTTGATGCGTTGCACTGAACAAAAAATGAAATTATTATAAAACTATAATGATCACGGGTTTCCATATGAAAGAGGATCTATTCTATTGAAAGGTTATTTTTTCAGACAAACTAATCAAAGTGGGGATTTTGTTTACTTTGAAGACTATGAACCTGATGTCATAAGTTTTCAATATAGTCACTTGGTGTGTGCAGCATGCATAAAGTTGATAGAGGTTCAATCAAGGAAAAAAACGAAAATTAAGAAATGGAAAATGTCAAAATCCAATCATGAATGGATCATTGAAGATGGAATTCCATCGGAATTTTTTTGATTGAACTTCCAAAAAAATTCTTCTCTTTGGATTCATGTTTTAGAACTTCCAGAACTCAACTAAAAATTGAGTTGCCTTGTTATGTTATCTATACAAGTGTTTGCACATGTACATTATTTTGGTACATGCACACTAGTACCAATTGAAAGTATCTTTTATATACATGCATTGATGAAAAATGTTGCATGTATTGGATATCTATATATATATGTTCTAGAAAGAAATTCAACGAAAGTAGCTTTTTTGTATGTGCATTGATGAAAAATGTTGCAAGTGGATATATAGTTTCTAGAAGTATTGGATATATGTGTGTGTGTGTGTGTGTGCATGTGTGTGTGTGTTCTAGAATGCAACTAAAACTGAAAGTAGCTTTTCTATGTGCATTGATGAAAAATGTTGCGCATATTGGATATATATATATATATATATGTGTGTGTGTGTGTGTGTGTGTGTGTTCTAGAATGCAATTAATTGTTCAAGTAGTTTTACTATGTGCATTGATGAAAAATGTTTCTCGTACTGAATATATATGTTCTATAATGAAATTAACTAGAAGTAGCTAATTCTATTGCCATTGATGAAAAATCTTGAAGTACTGAATATATATGTTCTAGAATGCAATTAACTGTTCAAGTATCTTTTCTATGTGCATTGATAAAAAATGTTACACGTATTGGATATATATGTTCTAGAATGGAATTAACTGAAAGTAGCTTTTCTATACATGCATTGATGAAAAATGTTGCACGTACTAGATATATATACATTATAGAATGCATTTTTAAAATTTTATGATTGTTTTCAACACATCTAACAAGACCTAGAATCTTATGATTGTTTTTATATATATATATATATATTGTACTACAATCATTTTAACATATATATTCAAACATGTGTAAAATCATTTCTACATGTACATATATTCATGTGAATTTTTTTTTGTTTGGAAAACGACAACTTGAATTTTAAAAACAAAACATAATATCATAATCACATGCCAAATGTAGTTCAACCATCCAAAACTTGAGTTTTAAAAACTTTTTGATTATATCACAACATTACTTCACATGCCATGCCAATTGTAGTTCAACTATCCAATAAAAACATTTAACATTATATCACATGCCAAATGTAGATCAACCATCCAAAACTTAAGTTTTAATTTAACAAAAAATTATAGATCACAACTTTACTTCACATGCCAAATGTACTTCAACCATCCAAAACTTGAGTTTTAAAAACAAAACAAATTATAAAACAACATTACTTCACATGCCAAATGTAGTTCAAAAGCAAAACATTAATATAGATCACAACATTACTTCACATGCCAAATGTAGTTCAACCATCCAAAACTTAAGTTTTAAAAACCAAACAAATTATAACACAACATTACTTCACATGCCAAATGTAGTTCAACCATCCAAAACTTAAGTTTTAAAAACATTATATATCACATTCACATGTACCAAATGTAGTTCACATAAAATATGTCCAAAATTTGTAGATCTCACAAGTATCAAGTATCAAGTTATATATCACTGCATCTAGATAAGACTATATATAAAAAAGTAAATTTAAGACTAAATCTATTGAAAATATAATGTTTCACATGTGCATGTGCATCATGCATCAAATACATATGGATGTAGTGTCTCTCCCAACAAAGTCATGATCCTCGAGCTATCCTGCGAAGCATGGAGAACCTGTACACAATGTGTACAAACATTAAAATTTAATGTTTTAAATTGAATGAGAATATATAGAACTTCATGTAAAAAACAAAATGTAAAAACAAAAATCATGCAATACCTCATGAGGTTCCCTCTCCATTTGTTGCTTGCCTACTAAAACTCCCCCCGCAGGAACATGTTTAATAGTAAACTGTACAATATATATATATATATATATATTAAAAATTTTCAAATGAAAATGCATATATAAAATTATTTTCAATAATATTAAAAACAAAGTTAGACAACTTGTTCAAATGGATGAAATGGTGTGGATCTTCCTATCTCCATCGCTAGAGTCCATGGAGAAAATAAATCCTCTATAGGAACCTAAAATTCAAAAAATTTAAAATAACTCAAAATCTCTAGATCTCAATTTATAATAAAACTTTTAAACTTCAATTTATAACTTATAACTTAAACACACACACACACACACACACACACACATATATATTTAAGTGAAAAATTGAATACTTGTGTTGGTGGATTTGGCACATCTCCTAAGAGTGGCTCAAAAAAAAAATCTCCAAAAAGCTAAAATTCAAAAAAATTAAAATAACTCAAGATCTAGATATATCTCATTTTTTAATGGAACTTTTTGAGGTGGAATATATAACTTAAAAGCATAAATTTTAAAAGTGAAAAATTGTTCATACTTGTGATGGTGGATTTGGCACATCTCCCAAGGAAGAAGAAGGTACTGCCATCCCAAAAACATTGGACGAAATCAGAAACTGTTAAAACATTTTATTATATATATGTACATGTACATGTGTGCACAATTATTTATTGTAAAAATATCTTATCATGTTTTGATATATATAATAATAGATAAAAAATAATTGTACATCATCATGTTCACTTAAAAAACACTAACATTTGCCAACATATCTTGATGGTGAGAACCATCTTGATTGTACGAATGATGGTGAGACCCATCTTGATTGTTTGAACCATAGGCTCCGACTGTGATATTAACATTTTCTTCATTCATCAAGCGTGACAACTGCAAATGGTGTTAACATATAATGATACATTTTCGTTAGATTAATGTATAAAAATAAATGTATGTATATATGTATTTATTACAAATTGTACATGTGTTAAAATAATTGAACCCTAACCATTAACACATACCGTTCCCATGCCCTCTTCCTCATGAACAATTAGATCCTGCCAACCATTGTGACAATTCTTTTCATATGTTTTGAGATCTTCAACACTCATGTTGTCAATCTCTTCATCTGTATAATACACAAAATTAGCACGTACATTCTTACGTGCTCTTTGTAGATTCAGACAAACATGGACTCCACCCAATCCACTGTGAAAATTGTCAATGATGACATCCCTTGCTTCTCTACTAATTTGAGAAGTGGCTTCCATCTCTGACCACAAATTTTCGACACGAAAAGATCGACTAACCAATGGTGTCTCAGGGTGAGGCAACTCAACATCATGCCTAGTGCCCTACGATCACACAATCGAACTTTCCTAGGACCAAAAAATTCAGAGGGAAGGTCATTGTAATTGGGTTTCATTTGCAAAAAGAATGCTCCATAAAATAATTTTTCAAAATAAAGTGAAACTTGTCGTTCCATGGGAGTCTTCCATAGGCCGCAAGGTGTCTATCATAAAAATAGTGAGCTATATGAATGTGCTTGAAATATTGCACCTTTAGAATCTTTCTTTTCGGCCCTTATTTTAAATTAAACATAGACTTGGCCATTTCTGTTGTAACTCTTTGTTAACAAACTCCCATTTATCGGGACCCATCACTGATACGTTTCTTTTTCTCATGAATTCTACAAAAGTATCAGTGGTTGGCCCAAGATTTCGGTACACATCTATTAGTTCACCTAAAGAGTGTGTATTTATTTCTAAGCTTTGTCGACTCTCAGTAGATAGAGTCAAATCCATGATATCTCTCTTCAATTTTTCATGAATATGTTGACACCTTTCTAAGGTGCATTTCTGCATGTTTGTTTCCCAAGGTATATCAGAAATGTCTATCAGATAAGTCGTGGTTGGTGGACAACCTTCTTCTTGAATGAAGCATTCTACCCTACGTCTTTTTTGAGAAACATTTGGAGCAACATTTGTAACAGAATTTTCAATCTCTGCATCAATATATAAAATTTTATATATTAAAAAAACACATGTAAACAAATTTTTACAAATTGAATGAAAAAATTATTCAAATTGATGGCCACCTTGATGTGGTTGGCTAGCATCTTACCCACCCTGAGACTGTTGAGAACTAGAACGATCCTTATGAGAACCAACACGACCATCTATTGATTGGCATCTGGGGGAATACATATCACCACATTCACTTAATCTTCTAGCACTTATTGATGGCCCTCTAAGGGAATCTGAACCACCACCAACCTCACGAGACGAGAGAGAAGCTTCATAAACAAATATGAATTTATAATCAATTCAAAAATACATTCATACATATAAATAAATATACATATTCATTGATTAAATCGTGTGAACCATACCACGATTGTGTGAACCATGGGCATGCTCCATTGATGGAGTAGACACCCTTCTCGTCTTGGATCCTAAAAAACAAAAAATAAAACTTATAACAACTAATTTAACTGACAAACTTGATAAAAAATCAATTCCATATGTACACACATGTATGTATATGTATGGAGATTTAATATTATACACTACAAGAAAAAAGCACATTGGTGAGGGTCATGCTTGTGACGGACCTTTAAGGTCTGTCACCAATGTCACATATGGTGACGGTCCTTAAAAACCATCACTGTAAGTGTATATAGTGATGGTCCTTTATGGTCCGTCACCAAAGACATTTTCAATGACACTTTTGGTGAGGGTCGTTAAAGGCCCATCACTAATTCTCTCTTTGGTTACACTTCTAGTGACATAATTTTAATGACCCTCACCAATGCTCTTTTTGTTAATTTTACTGATGGTCAAAAAATGTCTGTCATCATTGATCATTAAAAAACCGTCACTGTAAGTGTATATAGTGATGGTCCATTATGGTTTGTCACCAAAGACATTTTCAATGACACTTTTGGTGAGGGTCATTAAAGTTCCATCACTAATTCTCTCTTTGGTGATACTTCTAGTGAGGAACTTTTAATGACCCTCACCAATACTCTTTTTCTTACTTTTGGTGACGGTCAAAAAATGTTTGTCATCACTGATCATTCCAATGAGTTTTTGATGACGCTATGTGCCTTTTAATATATTTTTTTGTCAAAAGATAACGATTTAATACCATTATTGTGGAGTATTTTTTATAATATTTCCAAGGCCATAGTGGTTAGGATAAGTCAATTTTTTAAGAAGTAATTAGTGTGTATCATTTCCCTCAAGTAATGACTAGTCGAATAGAGATTTTCTATGAGTCAACACATGATTCATATCTATTATGTTTATTATCTAGAAAATTCCCTTTAGATAAATTTCCACTATTGTGTGTAGGAAATATATTATTTAATACATAATCAAGCTCTGACAATTCTATTAATGAGAAAATCCTAACAATCCTCAACAATCTAGGCACACCTTAAACTAATTCTTTGGCACACACTAACATTTCTTAGCAACCCACATGTCTTGGAACATCTTTGTAACTAGAACATCTTGTGATGACATTGACGCCAAAGCACATGGTGGCATGCGCTAGCACAACATGGAACTCTCCTAGCATGTGTTGGCATGCTGCATATAGTCCCTAGCATGCCCAGGAACACCTTGGTTGAATGCATTGACATACATTAGCACTTGGCACACAATGCCACTTGCCATGTGTTGGGACCTATTATTAGTGTGCCTAGCATGGCCCTTTTCAAAAATATAAAGTCCTAACTTATTAACCCTCTTATTGCTTCTTCCTTTTGTTTCCTTGACACATATTGACATACCTCGGCACCCTCGCCACATCCTTAACACGTAGCATGTATTGGCATATCTTAGCACTATTAATTGGCATATGATATAATTAGCACACCCTGGAACTCTAAAGCACACTTTGGGAATTCTTCACATGCCTTGATATTCCCTAGCATGCCTTACCAATGCTTAGCATACCTTGTCACTCCCTCCTTGGCATGACAACTAACACTCATTAAAAATAGTCTCTAGTAGTACAAGTTCCTCATATTCATTAACTTCCATGAATTTTTACCTAGTGCTCCCTTAATTTCTTTTCCTAGCACTCCTTATTAACACTCATCAACATGCATTATCACTCTCTATGTAATATTCCTTTTTCAAAAATATCACAAGTCTGTGCCAGAGATGGATTGCAGGGTAATTTACTGGATATGTCACTTTCTAAAGAAGGGTGAGATCCAGAGGCTTTCTGGCCCTTTACAGACTCTGTCTATAGATATGTGAAATTTCCTAGTAGGAATGACTAGCAACCCAAGCCTGGAAAATGCATTTCCCAGGAATGGAGACAGTAGGATTTGATCCCTGGTCTGGGATCCTTCTCATATATCTGTCTAGAGCTGAAATCCTGAAGTGGACTTAAAAACAATCCTTCTAGGAGCTTGAGACAAGTCTCCTTTTCCTGTTTATCTTCAGAAAATGCCCAATGAAGAGGGTTGCATCAACAAATGAACATGTACTAGCATTGAAATTTTATATGAGAGAGAGAATGTGCATGAAACTATAAATAGTCATTGAATATATATAGAAGCAAAGAAGATATACAAAATACTTGAAGAATCACTCACTCAAGCTGAGCAAAGAACCCCTCAATGGCATGCATGCTGGAACATATCATAATACTGCTACACAAGAATGCTTGTGAATAAAACTACGCAGTCATTAGATGGTACTACTGCATATATAATGTCAATACATGGATATGTAAGTATAAAGCTCAAAGGAAGAAGGGGGAGCAAGATCTCAACCCCTGGAAATAATAATACATCAATCCTTGGGAGGATTGGCTGAAATATACAAAAAGGGCAAAATGCCGGAGTTGCTGACTCAAACTGAAATAGCACTGCAACTCAGGAAATGGATGGAGATGAATGGAAAATTCTATATGTACTGAAAATATATCCTCCAATGGATCTTTCATGGGAAAGGCTGATCCAATCCCTGAATATTTCTCCCTCCAACTAGTGGTGAAAACTCCACTGCAATTCTGCTTAGAAATAATGTAGTTAAGGGAAGGAAATGCACTGTAGATGATGGGAGGAGATGGGCCTGATGCCAAAAAGTGGAAAACAGATCTGAAATCTCCTCTACTGACCTCCCATATGCAAAGAGATTCACTCCTCTAAAATCAGAGCTCCATAAATGCTGCTATGAAGTCTCGACTGCAACCCAGCAACACAATGTTTCCTGCACTGCTGAAAACATTGTACTGAAGGGAAATGCTTCGGCCTTGAACCAGAATGTGGAGGAGATGAAGTAAAAACCTTCAAGAGGCTTCTCAAGAAGGAGGGAATTATAAACAGGAGTTTCCTTGTGCTAAATAGCACAGCTATCTTAGTTGAGCAACTGAAGAGAGCAAGCAATTTGAAATAACCATCAATGAACAAAATGGTTGCTTTTTCCTCCTTTTATGCCAATGTAGGATCCTTTGCCATGGACCCCACACATTAGGGTTTATTCCTCCTTAAGCAATTGCATTGGCTTCCCAAGTAAGCCACACCTCCATCTATTGCATATTTTGACTTGGTCAACATGACCTAGCCTCCTTGCAATTATCCCTTTTCACACATGGGTGTCCAGGAATAGCTCTAATGATGTTTCTCTTTTATTTCATGAGGGAATTTATTGATATTTTATTCATGAATGGGTCTCCTTGCCCATTTTATTCTCCTCCTAGCTGAATTAGCCAAAATTAATGTTCCAATTAGCTTTATGCTAATTTGGGAACATTACAGTCCTCCCCTCCCGAAGATTACTTGTCCCCAAGCAAGTGTGAGGTTAGAACTGAGTAATTCCTCCTCCTTTCCCTATAGCACCCATGTATGATGCCTGCCTCCAAGTAGCAAGGTTTCATTTCATAAATCAAGTCCTCACAATGCCCCTCCCAAGTATGCAAGTCAGCTGCCAAGCTTTCATCATGCAATGGTGGAATACTCAAGAGGATAACAGAGTGATGTCTAGAGGTCCTCTCAGAGTATGGAGTTTGTAGTGTAGGGAAAAATATCATCTCCATATGGTCCATCCATCCCCAAGATATGTGCCATGCAAATTGAGTCACCTCCCAACTAGGAAACTCCTGAAATTTGTCATCCACCTTTGGCTCTGGCAAAGTAGGTGGGATGCAAATCTGCTCATGGTAGACCACATAGTCTACCCCACGCTGTCTACCTTTCCTCTTAAGATAAGTGTAAGGTGTCTGCTGATCCTGGGCTGCAATAAGGTTGCCATCAAGTGGCAAGATGAAGGTTGGGCCTCCAAAATCCTCTCCCCCAATGTTGCAAATCATGCTGGCCCAAATATCTCCACATGTGATGAGTTGGTAGTCATCCTAACATGGCATCATGTCCATCATATGGATCACCTTATAAAATAATTACTGTCTTGGAATGGTGGCCATCACAACTATCATGATCGTCTTAGAGCATGCACTGAAAAAAGAGAGGGATCCTCCTCCCTCAAGGGACACATCCATCCTATGTGTCTCCTCCTCAATCCTCCTCAATCATAAGGAGACAATATGAGCATCATGCTAGCTTCCATGTGAAATAAGTGAGAAGGACAATGGTCCCTCATGTGTAGCTAGCACAGCTTGATCCCCAGCTACAATAGAGAATGTAGAAGATGGTGGTTTCCCAACCACCTGTGGGCTACCCCATTCTCCTTATGTGTTTTGAGGAAGGGAACAATGTAGGATGAAAAGTGAACATGCCCTCAAACACATAGCTCTTCCCCAAGTCTCCCTACGGGATGTTCATCAATCTTGCTCATGGCCTCCAATGACCCAAGAAGCCTAAGAAAAGGAATGCCCCTTCTTGGAACAATGTCCTACATAGAGATGGTCAAAGGGAGTATACATGCAATATAAAAATCAGAATGTATATGACTAACATTATTACCATCTGCTCTTCTCATGTAAGTGGAGTAGCTCATAGATATGTCTCCTCCCATCCTCGAAGAGAGAATGAATGGTTGTGATAGCTTCCCAAAAAAGGGATGTACCTCCCCTACATGTGCATGACCTCTGCATCTCCCCATGTGCTAATGTGTCCCCTCCTCATGCAACTGGTCATCTAACACCATGTAGGTAAAAATATCCTAGGAATACTCCACCCAAAGTTGGGAGCTCCCATGTGGATCCATCCTCCATAATGACAGCACTGATGATCCCTCATGTAGACTCATTGTCATATGGTTTCTTCCTTCTTTCACATCTCCCATGCCAACGATATAAGTTGGAAGATTTCCATCCTCCCTTTGATGCTTCTGCCTCAATGCAGAACCTGAAATGGGAGTGGGCAATAGTGATGATGAGAGAAAACTCCCCTTCTTCCTGCAACTACCCATAGATCCCTGAGCTGTATCAATTTCTCCCAAGGTCTCCACGTCTATTAATTTAATGGGTGGTGCCCCAAAATGTGAAGCATCCCTCCTCCTCTGTTGATCCAGTGGTCTCCTTGGTAGAATGTCTCCATGCAGTGAGACATCATCATCAAAGGTAGACTGCATGTATGAATGGGCAGATGTGTCCATGCTCTCACTACACAGTCCAGTCTCCCTTCGTGGTGCATCAAACTCTAAAAATGAGTAAGGGTAATTACTCCTCATCAACCAATGTTGGCTCTTCCCCTTACCTTCTCCTTGTGTCCCTAAATTTCCACACATCCTCATCAATGGCATGGATGGATCATGTGTTGTGCCTTGATATCTATACATGAGATCCTGGGGTCCCTCTTGCAATGATGCAAGAGTATCTCTACTTGGAGCAAGGGCTCCACCTTCCTCTGCATGAGGCACTAGATACTCTCTAGTTGTGCCAGCGCTGTTGCTCCCAACCTCCTCCTCATGGGTGGGAAGCCTCCCAATAATGGGGTCCTCCTTTGGGAAAGATACCCTCATGCTTCCCTAATCAAGTGTATATGATGAAAATCTTTCCTCCAGCAAGGTATGGTGTAAGGTCCCAACCTCCCTTATGGCTGTATGTAGTAGAGTGGAGTCCCAAGTTTCATCCATCACATGTAGGGTTCTGTTTTGAGTGTGTTCCTCCACATGTGTTTTATGAATATTCCCATCAAATCTCTTTGTCAATTCATGAGATAAAACATGTGCATTTCTAAAAGGAAAGGATTCAAAATTCCACCAGGTGTAAGCTTTACCTCTCCAGTGCAGCGCTACAAATGTGGTTGCCTCTTCTTCATAAATGTTGTGTTGCTGCAAAATGGAGTCTAGCCCTTCCACCCAAGCTTTGGTTGAAACTGTAAGTGACCCATCAAAATTTGAGAGAATGGATCTATCATGCTGCTGTTTCCTATCCTTGGTCACTCCTCCTTCTTCTCTCCTCTCAGTTATGTCACTGCTAGACATAGGACTATGCTGGTCATCATGGTGGGTGGGTGCATGCTCACTCCCACTATGTGCAACTCTAGAGTTTGTCTTGGAGTCAAAACCCTTTGGATATGCTTCATCCATCTCCTCCCTTGTCTCCTTGAGACCTCCATGAATTCTTCAAACAGATTTGGGAAGAAAACTTGTGAGCTTATCCTCCTTCCCTTTTCCAAGAAATGGGGTCTCTCTCCTGCTGGTCTTCTTGTCTCCTTCTAGATGAGAATAGGAAGTGCAAGGGTCTTCCTCTTGTTTGCTCTCCCTCCTTGGGGAGGTTCTTCTTCTTTTCAAAAATGGATGATATCAATCTCATCCTCTTCATTTTCTGTTCTCTTTCTTTCTTGGGCTTCGAAAGCCATAGGCTGAGCCAAGAAAGGAGCTCTGATACCACTGTAATATTCTTCGTAACATCACAAGTCTCAAAGCGATGATCACAAATTTCTATCAGAGCATATCACCTTCTAAATAAGGGTGAGATTCCGTAGGTTTTTGGTTCTTCATAAACCTCGTCAACGTACATGTGAAATTTTGCAGAATGACTAGAGTTCAAGTCTGAAAATGCATTTCAGGAATGGAAGCAATGTGATTTGATCTCGATTCCGTATCCGTTCTCATATATCTCGTTTAGAGCTCGACTTTCCCGGGGTGAATAAAAATCCTTCTAGGAGCTTGAGACAAGTCTCCTTTGACTGTTTATCTTCATAAAATGCCCAATGAAGAGCGCTGCATCAACAAATGAACATGTACTAGCATAGCAATGTTATATGAGAGAGAGAATGTTCATGAAACTATAAAAATTCACTGAATATATATAGCAGCAAAGAAGATATACAAATACTTGAAGAATCACTCACTCAAGTTGAGCAAAGAACCACTCAATGGCATGCATGCTAGAACATATCATAATACTGCTACACAAGAATGCTTGTGACTAAAATTGCACAGTCATTAGATGGTATTGTTGCATATATAATGTCAATACATGGATATGGAAGTATAAAGCTCAAAGGAAGAAGGGGGAGAAAGATCTCAACCCCTGGAAATAATAATACATCAATCCTTGGGAGGATTGGCTAAAATATACAAAAAGGGAAAATGCTGGAGTTGTTGCCTCAAACTGAAATAGCACTGCAACTCAGGAAATGGGTGGAGATGAATGGAAAATGCTACATGTACTAAATATATCTCCTCCAATGGATCTTTCAGGGGAAAGGCTGATCCAATCCCTGAATATTTCTCCCTCCAACTAGTGGTGCAAACCCCACTGCAATTCTGCTCAGAAATAACGCAGTTAAGGGAAGGAACTACGTTGTAGATGATGGCAGGAGATGGGCCTGGTGCCAAAATGTGCAAAATATATTTTAAATATCCTCTACTTACCTCCCAGATGCAAATAGATTCACTCCTCTAAAATCAGAGCTCCAGAAATGCTACTATGAAGTCTCCACTGCAACCTAGCAACACAATGTTTCCTGCACTGTTGAAAATGTTGTACTGAAAGGAAATGCTTCGGCCTTGAACCAGAATGTGGAGGATATGAAGTACAAACCTTCAAGAGGCTTCTCAAGAAGGAGGGAATTCTAAACAGGAGTTCCGTTGTGCTAAACAGCACAGCTATCTCAGTTGAGCAACTGAAGAGAGAAAGCAATTCGAAATAACCATCAATGAGCAAAATGGTTGCTTTTTCCTCCTTTTATGCCAATGAAGGCTCCTTGGCCATGGACCCCACACATTAGGGTTTCTTCCTCCTTAAGCAATTGTGTTGGCTTCCCAAGCAAGCCACACCTCCATCTATTGCGTATTTTGACTTGGTCAACATGACCTAGCCTCCTTGCAATTATCCCTTTTCACACATGGGTGTGCAAGACTAGCTATAATGATGCTTCTCTTTTATTTCATGAGGGAATTTATTGATATTTTATTCATGAATGGGTCTCCTTGCCCATTTTATTCTCCTCCTAGGTGAAATAGCCAAAATTAATGTTCCAATTAGCTTTATGCTAATTTGGGAACATTACACTCTAGCACACCTTAGCACTCTTCAACATTCCCTTCCACTTCATAACATGCATAACATTAGTCCCTGACACATATTGGCGCTTGGAAATTCTTAGCATGTATGGAATACATTGAGATGCCTTGGTATGATTTGGCATGGTTTAATATTAAATTTATTTTTCATGATTAGTTGTTGTAAAATAGATGAGAAGAAACAAAGGAATACTTGGCACTTAGAATGCACTAAGACTTTGCACTTGGCACCTATTGCAGCCTAGTGTTAGTGTGCCTATCATGACCCTCTTGGAAAAGGCAAATTGATGAATTATTAACCCTCTTATGTGTTCATTTCCTTGTAGTAAATTTTTTCTCCATTTTGTTGTCTTGACAGTCCCTGACACGCATTGACACACCCTTGCACATCTTTGCATGCCTTATCACTTGGAACATATTAGCATGTTTGACATGTATTCCCACTATCTGGCACATCAAGGGGGTGAAGAGAGATGTAGTACTAAAGTAGGTCGAGTACGAGGGCCGAGTAAGGGTTGCTAAAGGGAGGTCATGATCATCCTCCAAGAGCAAGATCATCATGTGAGGGTTCAGAAGAATGTTGCATACCTTAATGGTCAGTTTGAGCTAGGAAGTAGGATGGCATATTGTTGCTTCTCTTCAGGTAGATCGAGCTTAAGAGAGGCTTCTCATGAGAATATGGGCATGTGATTTCAATGGTGTCTTTGTGTGAAGGCCACATCAAATTCTGAAATGTTGAAATTTGCAGCAAGAAACAGTGAGATTGGAAACCAGAAAGGACAAAAAAAAATGCACCCACACAGGTGAGGAATTTTGATGCACTAGGAGTGAGGAATGTGGAGCGTCTAAATTATTTTTCCCTTAAATAAATTGGACAATAAATTGTAATTTCATCTCATAATAACTTGTGTTAGTTAACTAAGTCATGATGACCAAGTTAGCTCAATAAATTCGAGTTGAGGGTCTAGGATGAGGCATCTAGAGGGATTGTAATATTTTTGGGGTCCAGTTGAAGTTGATGCATTAGTGGCATGCAAGTGTAATTAACTCAATTAAATGAGTTAAAATAATTTTAACTAGTTATAACTGAGTGATGAGCTAGTGAGAGGTCCAGTGAATTAAATTAGATTTAATTCACAATGAGTGATCAATCAGATAACTGATAATTTTCTATTAATAGTTGCATGCATGTCAGTTTCTAGGAATACCCAGTTGAGACAGAGGTTAAAGGGAACATAACTATTAGTTGTATTCAGAGAAAATTTTCCATGTGCAATTATAAAGTCATTGGGATGCCATGATGGATTGTGCAATCAAGGAAGACTGATTTTCCTAATTAATAAGGATTTAATTCCCATAGGAATTGCATGAGCAAGGCAGGCTGAAGTAAGGATGAGAATTGACTAAGTACTAGACCGAGTTTGCCTAGATCAACGGGAGATAATTGGCAGAGTCCTAGAGAATCTCATGAGAGATTAGACATTGTATTGTTTTAGGATTCCTCGATTTAATACACAATAGAGATAGAGGGGTTTTGAGCAGTTGCTTTCCCAAAATACATCATGTTTCTATGAAATTGATAATTTATTTCTCTTACTTATATGTGATTGTGTGATCGTGTTTTGTTTCTGCAAATTGTAGGAAGGATTCAGTATCTTCTTTCAGTATATTACAAGATCAGATTGAATCTCGTTGGTTAGATTTTATACATGGTATCAGAGAAGGAATTTTTTGGGTGGCGAGTTTGCAGAGAATATATGAAGATTTTGGTGTAAAATTTTCAAAAACAAATAGAATATTTGGATTCCTTGCGAAAATATACCCAAATGGAAAAAAAAACAATTGGTCGAATCGCGGCTCGGATGAGGGAGATATCATCGATTTAAAATCAACTATTTTTTAGAAATGTTTTATAGCGCGGGACACTTACACTATGCATGAGTCAATAACCTATATGCACTTGAGGTACCAGATGTGTGCAAAGCTTTAAGGAGAAAACCAAAAATCAGAGATTTGGTGGTTTAGAGGGAGCATTAATTACCTCTCAACATGCATCCTCATGAGAAGCAGTCTGAAAAGGTTATGGAGTAGCTGCCACAATTGGAGAAGCAGAGAAGAGACCGAGTGGAAGCGTCCACTCAAGCAGAGACCTCCATGAGGGGGAAATTTCGAGCGATATGGGAAGAGGGAGAAACCATACCTCAAGGTGTAAGGTGGGGTGATGTGTAGACATAATCCCAAGA
This sequence comes from Pinus albicaulis, assembly GCA_034641835.2. Lineage (NCBI taxonomy): Eukaryota > Viridiplantae > Streptophyta > Pinopsida > Pinales > Pinaceae > Pinus > Pinus albicaulis. The sequence continues at coordinate 411,600,750 of CM076574.1, read as the reverse complement.
TAAGAAATTTGGGCAAGGTCCATTGAGATGGCGTGTCTCATGGATCGAACCTGGCTTGGAGGGGCCCACAGTACAACAGTAGTAGGAAGGATCAGTTCTATTGATGTAGTCATATGTCAGCAAGACAGATATTAGAGTGACAGATGTCAAATACTAGAGCACAAATCAGAGTTAGCAACAGTTCAAATGGCACGGATGCAAATGTCAGCAGCAGCGCAGAGAATCCAGTACTAGACAGGTGCAATAGCTAGCAGTAGTGAGAAGAATCTGATGACTAATGCATTATACTAATTCAGTTGTTCAAAGGCTATTCAGTTTCAGGATTTGTAGGTGAAAAAAACATTATATAAGTGTAGCATGCAGAACATTCCAAAGGTACCAGATGGGGATAGATTGAATTCCTTTATTTTTGAGAGGGAGTGTTGAAATTTGCAACAAGAAACAGTGAAATTGGAAACTAAAAAGGACAAAAAAAAATGCACCCACACCGGTGAGGAATTTTGATGTACCAAGAGTGAGGAATTTGAGGCATCTAACTTATTTTCCCCTTAAATAAATTGGACAATAAATTGTAATTTCGTCTCATAACAACTTGTGTCAGTTAACTAAGTCATGATGATTGAGTTAGCTCAAGAAATTTTATTTAAGGTGATCTAGGTGGATATTGGTGGCCACCCACCTATTCCACTTAGGCTCTCACCATTTCCTCTTTCAGTTTTTCAGTTTCCTTAACTATAGCATAATTTACTATTTTTGCAGTTTTCTGAGTCCTGAACTTCCGGAGCCGTTTTAAGGCCCGAAATGACATTTTCTAGGAATGAAAGGTTTGGAAATTTAAATGAAATTGCATTAGCACTTTTAGTCCTCAAAGATATCTTTCTAACGAGGTGTCATGTGCGTCAAACGAAGATCATATGACCAAGTTACGACGTTGGGAAGTTGGCTGCCCAACTAACCCCAACGGGGCCCATAAACTCTTGGTGTTACATCTCCTCGGGTTAGGTTTTTGGTTGTTTAGGGTTTTATCTTATTTTAAATAATAAAAAGACCCTTGATCCTTATTTTAACACAATTCAGAGGAACATAAGTATCAGTTGTATTTATAGAAAATTTCCCATGTGCAATTATAAAGTCATTGGGATGCCATGATGGATTTTGAAATCAAGGAAGGTTGATTTTCCTAATTAATATGGAGATAATTCCATAGGAATTTTGTGAGCAAGGCAGGCTGAAGGATGGCTGAGAATTGGCTAAGTACTAAAATGATTTTTCCTAGATCAGCAGGAGACAATTGGCAGAGTGTTGGAGAATCTCAAGGGAGATTAAGCATTGTATTGTTTCATGATTCCTTGACTTAATACAAAATAGAGATAGAGGGTTTTGAGCAGTTGCTTTCCCAGATACATATTGTGTTGTGCGATTGATAACTTGTTTCTCTTACTTATATGTGATTTTGTGATCGTGTTTTGTTTCCACAAATTTTAGGAAGGATTCAGTGTATTTTTTTAGTACATTACAAGATCAGATTGAATCCCATTGGTTAGATTTTATATATGAAATAGAAGAGAGGGTTGATACCATATTGCCTTGTGGTGGTTAGTAGGCCACAAGGTCTGTGATAAAGACCAACATAAATGGAGGAGGGCTTGCACTGTAATTTAAAGCCATAACATAAGTTGACGTAGACGTAATATTGAATGAGTTAACCCTAGTTTGAGGGTCGACATTAAGATATGAAGTTCATGTCAAGATTCAATCAAAGAAATGCCCAGAATATATGGATCCACATGAGCTAGGTCAAGTCCCTTATGGAGGCAAGAGTCATGTTTTTTCTATGTGTGCATAGGGTTTGTTCTACAACAATTAGAAGTACATAAGTATAATGCCCTAGTTAGGACAGTTTCCTAGAATTTTTAGTTCGTAAGGTATGCCCTTAAGACAGTGACAAATTTTCATAGAAGAAGACGGGTTGTGACCCTTAGAGCGAGGTTTATTTCTTCAATAAAGACCGTAGATCTGGAAGATGGTTTGCAGATTCAGTATGTGTGGAGACAACAGATCCAAAGGAGGGTGGAACCTGAGCAGAAGATTGCACATGCAGAAGAAATGTTCCATATGAATAATGGATTGACATGTAGAGGAGTTGATTTTTGTGGACTTTCCATAGAGTTTTAGACAAAGATCTGAAGAAACCTATAAAAAATTAGTAAATGGAGTGTTAGTGGTTGATTTTTGACCCTAATTCAGTCATCTATAGATTGTTAAAAGTATGATAAGAGGAGTAGTTCATATTTGTTCATAGATTGGACAACAAAGATAAAATTGTCGATACACAAGAATAGTGATCTTGAGAAGACTCAAACCATTGTTGGGTGGCAGATTTGAAGAGCTCTAGATGAAGACAATATTATGGGCCCTAAATCAGTAAAAGGTATTGACTATGGCTGGATGGATTGATGGTAGTCCAAGTATAGTTAGAGGGTTGTTAGGTTACTGTCAAATAAGAGCCCTGACTCTTGTTTTGGTGAAGGACAAAAAAATTGGTAGAAGGGCAGGTGTACAGGGCCTAAGGATGTGCAGAATTTGAAGGACTAAAGTAACAATCAAGTGGGCCAACCAACTAGCCCTGTTTCACTATATTGTAGAGGACTGATTCAGTGAGAAGAAGGGCAGTCTCCATAGCCCTGGACTTCTCATCTTGGAGCTGTAGTATGGAAAAAGTGGGCATACCAAAGAGTTGTTCACAAATGGAATAGTGAACAACTTGTTACCACTCAAACTAGTAGTGGAACTAAAAGGGCTTCCTAAGAGGGCAACTTCTAGGACAAGGGAAATGATGGAGGCTTAGCCCATTTTCACCATAGCTAAGGCTCCTTGCTCTTCATGGACTTTCACCGATGGGTGGAGTCCCGGTAGTTTAGGAAGTCACTTGTAGAGTATAGGTCAATGAATAGGTGGGAAGTGACCCTCGAAACCCTTTCCCTAAGATAAAATAAAGAGTGGGACTTGCTTTCCTCTTAAGCAAGGGAATTTATCTTCTAGGGAGAGAGGAGGGGGATTGAAGGGTTGAGTGAGAAGAATAATACTTATGAAGGAAGTTCTCAATCCCTAAAATCCTTTCGGAACTTGGATTCCCAAATGTTCCTTGATGAAAGGCCTTTGACACCAAATGGGACCACATGGGGCCAAGTGGACCCATCCCAGGTTTGGGGATGGAATTTAGCAACCAATGATGTTCCTATCCTGGACAAGGTGATGGGAAAGGATCAGACAAGAGTTTTTACTTCGATAAGTCAAATTGATCCTACTAGGTTCTATCCTTGGGAACACCTAGGAAAAACGTGATCCTAGAGCTAGGGCTTGAGGTATCTAGATATTTCACCATCAGAATTGCCCCAAGTTCTAAGGAGAGTGAGGTCACCCAGCAACACAGCTGCCTCTAGGAGATAGAAGTTTTCCTCTAGCTAGATTCCTGGGAAATTGTTGCCCTAGGTGACCTAATGGGGCTAGACCTAGGGAATGTGAAAATTTCTTAATCTAAGAAACCCTACTGTAGTATCTTGATTTACTTCTCCTACTTGAATTAATTTACAAGTTAATTTCTGAAATATTCAATAAATTAGCAAAGTAAATAGTAAATACAACTAACAACCTACACATATAGATCAAATACTGAATAACATGCTCATAGACAAAGTGACACACCGACAACTGTCCCTGGAAAAAAACCCAATGTGGGAAAACCGATGCAGCTAGCTCTAGAGGGTTTTCATTATTATGCAGTTTCTAAGTACAACAATCCTGGGCACTAAAACTGGTTCACCCAACAGAGAAATAAAAACGGCAGTAATATGCTTCTTTGAATCCCTCTACATCAGCTTGACTAGCTTGCGTCGGCCTCTGTACTGCTCAGTAGGGGCCTACGTCACACTTGAAGGGATTACACTTCCCCTGCGCTGCCCTAACTTGGCCTGCATAAGCCCTACATGGCTCCTACTACCTCTGCACTGCCCCTGCTGGGCTCTGGCTGGACTGCATGGCTCCTGCTGCCCCTGCTACTTTGGCTGGCTGGAATGCTTAAGCAGAAAAAGCATAGGTAAGAAATAAGGCACTGGCCAAAGGTAATGCATAACAGTTAGAAAATTTGAAAAATGAAATGAAATAGATCCATGTCCACAAATAACTGAAATAGCTCAATGGGACTAGAGAGTAAAAGCTTTGACAACAGCAATAAGTTCTTATAGCATAAGCTAAGAGAACAGAGGAGACTAGTTCATGAGGTTAAAATGTTGTATAATTGTTGGCAGGAAAACTATAGAATTTTTAGAGTAAATCTCTCCAGGTACCATTAGTTGGTGATCATCGATAATCATTTCATTTCATCAAATACCTTGATGAATGGGCCTTACAAGATATTTGTGTAGACAAACCCCACAGAAGTTGTGTGATGGAAAAATATTCACACTATATTGAAGAAAACACCTACCAAATAAGGATGGCATTTCAAATAGGGCAAGAAAAAATAGAGAGAGAGACATCGAAAAAGTTAAAATGCTAGGGCAACAGGAAAGAAACTAGGTAGCATGGTAGAAAGCACAACAAAAAAACATTAAAAAAATGGAAAACCCTACAAATTAGCACCCATCTAAACATCACCATAATTTTTTCTTTAACTCTGAATATCCAAATTCATCAAATTATATATTGTATTCAAACCTGATCCTCTCTGTTAGCCATTCTGAAGATAAGGTTAAGGACTTACTACAGAACCATCACCTACATGTAGTCATCTTATTATGTGACTAGACAACCTACTTTCGTGAAGACACAGAAAGGTAAACACTCTCTGCCAAGATTTTCCATATAGCCTAGGTTGAGCAACCACATATACATCACTAGTTTTTTCTCTTCGGATTTGTAACTTAGAAGAGCTTTGTCTAACCACCTCCGAGTTGCTCCCAGAGTCAGCCAGGCAAGCCCTCTCAGCGTCATCCTCTTTCTGTAGTACCTAATTAGTAATTTAATTGACCATAACAGTTTCTTGATCATGCAGGTATTTCAAATTTATTTCCAATAAGCATAAAGATTTCATGTTAAAAAATTAGATCAAAAGACTTTAGACTATGATACAAAAAACACAAATAAACCTCACCAACACTCAAAGGACAAACAAAGTCAAACCTCTACAAAGTATAAATAGGTATCTGATAAACTTCATTCCACCACAAAAATGTTCTTAACTAAAGAAAATTTTAATTAATGTGCTTTCAAGACAAAGCTTTCAAGGGCAGTGATGTTATAAACATACCCCTACACCTCATGAACAATAAATGTGTATAAGTGGACCATCATAAGGCTCATTTTAAACATCATTATTATCATTTTATAAATCATTTTTATTAAATCAACAAGAAGCAAGCAACAATTTCATTCAGTTCCACTGAAGCAAAGTATATGGCAGTTTCATATACTTATTATGAAGCTATCTAGATTTGCAACTTGATTGTAGAGCCAACCAATCAGTTTTTGAAGCCCAATATTGTCTTGTGAGGATCAAAGTTACATCAATCTCTATGAAAATCCAATGTGTCATGACCATTTCAAACACATTGATATTCAATATAATTTCCTAAGCTTCCAAATTCATTAGGGATTTGGTAGTGTTGAACCACATTCTGACAAAGTTGCATATGGTAAGAGTTTGACAAAGCTCCGAACAAAGGGGAAGCTTGACAAGTTGGGGGAGAATCTTGGGTTATTGGAAAAAAAAATTCTCAAGAGTGTTAGATTTCCTATTTGGTCTGAGTTGGTCTCACTTTAGCCTTGAGAAGTTGAGCAGAACGAGGATTGCAGAGCTAGATTGTGGTACACCATTCAGAAAGATTCTTAAATACAGCTAGAAGCTTATAACGACACCTTCGAGGATAGACGAATTAGTTGTTGGGTCACACCCACCAAGTATGGCACACTAGTTGAGGAGATTAACACCATCATCTCAGGTGCATTCATGAGTGCACACTTATGGAATGAGGCACCTTCAGGAGAGGATTTATATCTACTATGATAATGCACTACTCTAAAAGAAAAGCCTTGCATACAAGGCAAAGTTATGAGGGAGTTTCTCATGCTCAAGGGAGATGCACCACTAACGCTATCATTAGCCTGTTTTCTAACAACACCTTCTCTTAACTTATAAATGAAAAGGATGGGCACACTAGTTATACATTTGTAGAAATAGATAATAAGAGTGAGTATTTTTAGCCTGTAGGTTGTAGTAGGAGCTTTTATGAGATGACAACTTGCTGTGACATTCTTCTATTTGAGTAATAAATACTTCTATGCAATTGTTGTTGGAGCTTGCTCTTTTTATCCTGAATTCTCAGATTGCAGATTTTTGTAAAGAGGGCCTAATATATTTTTTGTTTTAATCCACCATACATGCTTTGTTTTCACTCTTGAAATTACATCCTCAATTTCTGCTCGTACAAATATGAAATTTTGATAGGCAGATACTAAAGTTCAGTCCTGCTGTTAGGATTTTTTTTTAATTCTCTGAGGATATTATCTTGTTTTCAATAGTATTTGCATATTTCTGCATCACAGCTCATCTCTTCCATTTCATTCTACTATAATACAAAAATAATTTCTTGTATAGTTTAGTTTATATCTGATTTTTACTTAATTGATCTTTTATTTTGTTTTATAGGAGCAGTACTTAGCAATCTCAATTCAAACTCCCTTTCTATTCACACTATTTTATATGTGTGGTCGTTGGACATTATCTCATCTTTATATTATCTTTGAGTGCAGACTTGTGTATCACAATTCACATGTTAGAATTGACAATCATGAATCAACAGGTTGCATTTTTGTGTTGTATGACCTTAAGTTGTTCTTTCCAGTTAGTCTTGCACCAAGTGTCTTCATAGAAAACCCTGCAACCATAATTCTGGCTAAGGAAAATAAACTTGTTATGTCCAATGGCTGAAAAGCATGAAAAATTAGATCTCAAATATGAAGATAGTTCAATACGGATAATGTGACTGAAATTCTCCAAAACAATACTTGTAGCCAAGTATTATATCATTTTCAGGGAAAGCCAATAAACTCAATACAATTTTCTAGGGAAAAAATAATGTAGAAGCCAACACACATGGCCTTGGCAATTTTAAAGTCTAATATTTTACGAGATAAAGATAGGAAAAGTAACCTTTTCCCAATTGTAAATCGTTCCTGTGCTATAAATGTCACGAATTAAAAAGACACAGTAATAGGAAGTATGGAATTGGTTTGTTGACCTGTCATTTGAGTAAATACTAAATTCCCCAGCAATATTCTTATGGGTCTAAGCCAAATTTCTACGTAATGCTTATTGGCAACCACTATTATTGATGCATTCACCCTTCAAAGGATTTATCATCACATGAATCCAATGGTTGTTCTTGTTAAGCCTCTTCTCCCCTAAAATATTCATGGGTATACAAAAAAATATTAGATATTCTAATGTATATTAAGGATTCAGTGGAATATTGCAAGATCCAAAGATGGGCCACAAGTTGTACAAGGAAACAATCTCAAATCCTAGAAATGACAAAGTACAATGGTAGTCAAAGGAATGACTCAGCAGAGAGATTGCAATAGTGGAGGCACAAGTCTTTAACATCTCCAGGACTGTAGCAATATTAATTCCAATGCTAAAGAGCAAGATCCTTTGAGGGCTCATTGTCTATAATATGGATGATGGTTGTCTCTAGATAAAGAAGAGAGAGAGAGAGACTAGGTTCTAATAACATATATCACTAGTCTCTATTTAAAATGGATGCCTAGACACCAAAACCTATCAAGGTGAGATGAATGCTATAAAATTAAATCATTGGTTGCAACAATTAAAATTTAGAAGTTTACTTCATTAGGGTAGCATCGGATGTGAAAAAATGACATTCCTCATGTTCCCATGAAACCATCTTCCCATTGGTTGGCAGGGCACTAGCCTATGATAAATTTTTCTCATCTTAGATACTCCACAAGTGATTTGGAAAGAGGAGGTAAAAATGGTAATTTTTGGCAGTTTTAATTTCAGGACATTTTAGTGGGGCGTTGGCTGGTAGACAGTGAGATTACGTTGAAATGTGGCTTTGCTGCAACACTGTAGAATTATCTAGGAAAATTTTTGTACAAAAATTGCAACTAGAGGTAGTTTTAGCCCTCACAGAACTAAAATAGGGAGACTTTGTATGTGGTTGTAACAATTCTATATGTATCACATTAATAGGGATATCAATCAACTAATGGATCACTAAGGTAACTACACCATTAGCCTAGACTAAAGGGGGGCATATTTTTCAAAGGTGATTCTAGAACTATATATTGACAAGACCTTGACAAATTTTTTGTTTGATTACATAGTTGTTATAGTTTTAAGGTCAAGTAATTAAGCTAAGATTTGGCATCAACAGAAATAAAATAAACCAAGAGAAAGGTGTGAACATAAGTTTGAAATAGTCTCTAACTTGGTGTTGTGAAATGACTTTGTTTCATATAAACATTAGGTGTTGTTCTTGTCATAATAAAACCCTATATGAATTTACCTTGTCAACGGTTAGAGCGCTTTCCATATGACAACATACCTCATGTATGTGCTGAATTGACACAATGATACACATTACAGTGGAAAACGTAGTGATCTTACAATTTTCAACATATGATAGTAATTCTCGCTGCAATATCATTGTGTATAGGTTGAATAAATTCAAGAACCAAAGGTAGTAACCCAAGCACTGACTTTGAATTATATTTTGTACATATTTTTGACAAACCTGTCATTGCAATTATGAACCAAAACATAGTGCCATAATACTTACCTTATGTGACCCTGAAATATTGATTTGTGCATCAAATTTGTGGACATTAGTACACATAGACAGTGAACCTATCTACCCTAAACTGATATGACCTTGAAATTTGAGTATACTTAACTGAGATATCATATTTGACGAAGTTTGATACATTGACATATTGCCACGATGTATTGGTCTTAACATTGACACATTCAACCTCCATTGACATTGAAATTACACAGACCACAATGTAAGATAGACCTTTGGCATTTATACTTCACAAGTGTTTTTGGCATTGATATGTTGACCTCGGGTTAGTAGAAACATTAGTATAAGAATATCCTAAGATTGCAGCAGCTAGACATTGATAGTAACGTGTCCTATTGACTTGATATAATTACACATGGGATGGTGAGTTAACACTTAGATATTAATGTGAGGTCGTAACTTTGACTTAACATCTCATGACTAAGCAGTATAACTAGGACTGCTATCTATAACTTTTTATAACATTAATACACTAGGTTGAATACAGATGAAATGAGAGTTGATCTTATTATAGTACTTCTAAGGATAACATTGTCTTGAATGATAATTGACACAAAGAGGAGGTAAAAATGGTAATTTTGGGTAGTTTTAATTTCAGGACATTTTAGTGGGCCATTGGCTGGTAGAGAGTGAGATTACGTTGAAATGTGGCTTTGCTAAAACACTGCAGAATTATCTAGGAAAATTTGTGTACAAAAATTGCAACTAGAGGCAGTTCTGGCCCTCACAGAACTGAAACAAGGAGACTCTGTATATGGTTGCAACTATTCTATATGTATCACATTAATAGGGATCTCAATCAACTAATGGATCACTGAGGTAATTACACCATTAGCCTAGACTAAGAGGGGGGCATATTTTTCAAAGGTGATAATAGAACTATATATTGACAAGACCTTGAAAAAGGTTTATTTTTATTGCATAGTTGTTATAGTTTTAAGGTCAAGTAATTAAGCTAAGAGTTGGCATCAACAGAACTAAAATAAACCAAGAGAAGGGTGTGAACATACGTTTGAAATAGTCTCTAAATTGGTGTTGTGAAATGACTTTGTTTCATATAAATATTAGGTGTTGTTATGTCATAATAAAACCCTATATGAATTAACCTTGTCAACGGTTAGAGTGCTTTCCATTTGAAAACATACCTCATGTATGCACTGAATTGACACAATGATACACATTACAGTGAAAAAACATAGTGATCCTACAGTTTTCAACATATGATAGTGATTCTTGATGCAATCTCATTGTGCATAGGTTGAATAAATTCAAGAACCAAAGGTAGTAACCCAATCAATGACTTTGAATTATATTGTGTACATATTGTTTAGAAACCTTTCATTTCAATTATGAACCAAAACATAGTGCCATAATACTTACGTTATGTGACCCTGAAATATTGATTTATGCATAAAATTTGTGGACATTAGTACACATAGACAGTGAACCTATCTACCCTAAACTGATATGACCTTGAAATTTGAGTATATTTAACCGAGATATCATATTTGATGAAGTTTGATACATTGACATATTTCCATGATGTATTGGTCTTAACATTGATACATTCAACCTCCATTGACATTGAAATTACACATAGACCACAATGTAAGATAGACCTTTGGCATTTAGACTTCACAAGTGTTTTGGGCATTGATATGTTGACCTCAGGTTAGTAGCAGCATTAGTATAAGAATATTCTAAGATTGCAACAGTTAGACATTGATAGTAACGTGTCCTATTGACTTGATATAATTACACATGGGATGGTGAGTTAACACTTAGATATTAATGTGATATTGTAACTTTGACATAACCTATCATGACTAAGCAGTATAACTAGGACTGTTATGTATAACTTGTCATAACATTAATACACTAGGTTGAATACAGATGAAATGATAGTTGATCTTATTATAGTACTTCTAAGGATAACATTGTCTTTAATGATAATTGACACAAAGAGGAGGTAAAAATGGTAATTTTTGGCAGTTTTAATTTTAGGACATTTTAGTGGGGATTGGCTGGTAGACAATGAGATTACGTTGAAATGTGGATTTTCTACAACACTGCAGAATTATCTAGGAAAACTTGTGTACAAAAATTGAAACTAGAGGCAGTTATGGCCCTCATAAAAACTGAAACAGGGAGACTTTGTACGTGGTTGTAAATGTTCCATATGTATCACATTAATAGGAATATCAATCAACTAATGGATCACTAAGGTAATTACACCATTAGCCTAGAATAAAAGGGGGGCATATGTTTCAAAGGTGATTCTAGAGCTATATATTGACAAGACCTTGACAAAGGTTTTGTTTGATTACATATTTGTTATAGTTTTAAGGTAAAGTAATTAAGCTAAGATTTGGCATCAATAGAACTAAAATAAACCAAGAGAAAGGTTTTGGCCCTCACAGAACTAAAATAGGGAGACTCTGTATGTGGTTGTAGTTGTTTTATATGTTTTTGACGATGTCATGTTAAAGAGAAAGTCCATTCCTCTTATCACTCTTGTATGGGTAACTATGTTTGTGATGAAAAGTGGACATATTACTCTCTCGAATTACACCAAAGAAACCAAGCGAAGGATCCTTGAAATTTGGCAAGTCATGATTGCAAAAATAAAAATCATGCATATATGGATATCTATTATTCTTTTGACAAATCATCCAGATGCAACAAATCTTGTTGCTTGAAGGTTGTACATGAAGGTCTTCATAATTGTAAGTCACCTCAACATTTGTAGGATGAAGTGTTCTCTCCCAAGCTGCAAAAGTCCTTGTGTGATAAAATTGAGATTGAGTATCATGAAAAACACACTTATCTTGGGAGATATTGCCCTAAAAAAATGCATCGTGGAGGGTGTGATGAAAATTTGTACGGTAATGAGCATGCCTGTTATAGGAAATGCGAAGTTGATGCTTTTGTGAGCTTTTCACTGAACTTGTGCGAAAGACATGCTCATTTTAGGACAGAAGAGGTTGCATTGAGTATGAACACGTCTCTGAAAAAAGCAGCATGCAGAAGGATGGTTACATTACCATGACACTTTTTGAAACATACCATGATGGTCTGCATCTTCGCACACTAAATCTAGATGCTGCACATTATAGTAAGGTAAGATGTAAATCTTGTAGGTATTTTTGTCAATGACTAATCAATCATTCTGGTTTACATCAAATGGTCTCACGGGAACATGAGGAATGTGATTTTTGCACTAGAACATGAAGAATTTGATATCCAGGGTAGGAAATATACATGGGGGATCAAATCATTGCAACTTTCCTTATCCATTTTTGGCTTACAATTAAAGATTACATGCCCAGAAATCCTTGAGAAAAAGGATTGTTACTCATCAAGATAAAACAAACAGAAAACGTGGATGGAACTTATAGAGAACTTTCAATTTCAGAAATAAAAACAAAAGGAAAATTAATATTTCCTAAGGTCTAAGTGGATAAAACCCATAGGTTCTAGATGGTTCCTAATAAAAAAAATAGAAGAAGACATAATATGTAGGCACATGCTAGGGGAAAACCCCACTCATTAGGGAAAACCCAATAAAAATCTTCCTTCAGTAGATTTAAGATGAAACGACCAAGAAATTTAGACTATATACTTCCTCCATCAATTCATCACTTCACTGTGTTAGCACTGAGATTTCCATGACACCGAGATCTCCTTTGCTTGAACCTAAACTCCATCGTCATTACCTTGACCGAGTTTGAGATAACAACATAGCACTGAGCATCATTACTGAGATGACCGAGCATCATAACTAAGATCATCGAGCATCTTCATAGCATTGAGTATCATAATATAGCACTGATTCTTTGGTAGATTTGTGTTGACACCAAGGCCCTGTTTTGCTGCAACATCATAGTATGGAAGTTTCCTGAATCATAGAATATATAGTTACCTGAATTTTTTAGTAGGTTCGAGACCTTATCCTCCAACACTGAACCTGTGATCATGATCCGAACTATCTGTGGTCTGAAACTTCAGATATGTCCAAAATTATGTGGTAGAAATGTGAAACTATACCCCTGTATATATAGTTGTTTTCCATAGTTATTGATTTGATATGATAGTGTGAAGTTTTGTGTCTTGATTTGAGCTAACTTGAACAATGATCGAGGCCAAATTAAGGAGGCATCTTTGATGACTTGTGTCACTTGACTTGAGGGTTGTCTTTAGGTGGTAGGGCTTCAATTTTTTCCATTTACTGGGAAATCTCACCCAAAACACCATTAAGCCTTAGCCCTTACAATAAACCTTCTACCCCTCAAAATGCATTTGCATTTTGAGCATATTCTTTCCATCAGTTAATCTAATATCATATCAAGGAATCAAAAGGAAGATTCACATGCCATTTAGGAGGACCAAATTAACAATTAGAAGCTAGCATTCTCCATAATGTTTCTGAATATAATAATACATACATGAAAATTACTTTTTTTAATCCATTATGAAAAGGATGTTGTTTTGATATCCTATGTTAGATTGAGACAATGTGCATGAACATATCTGTCTTTCCAGTGATGTTATCACATAGTAAGAAAATATTGTTCATGTTTGTGGGCCCCATATAAGCATTTTGGATATAGAAGCAATGAAGTAGAACACATAAAGTTATTTTGTGGACACCCATTATAGCATGGGTACACTGATAAAAATGATAGTTGAAGCCTGAGAATATACATATGCTAATTGGTGTTTGTACATCCTTCCATTGCATCATATTCATAAACCTTTGATGCCTTACATACACCTCTGTATTCTTGTACTGTAATTGACTTTGTGCCAAAATATAGCATTAGAGAGGTTTGAATCATACCCTACTATTGGAAATAAGTCTTAAAATGAAATATATGTGTGATGGATCCAGAATCTCAAAAGGTGTTTGCAGCAATTACGCATGAGTGGCATCTAATGATATGTGGCTAATCTACCCATCCTTATCCTATTATTGGGAAAGCACCAATAAGCATTAGCTCTAGAAGAATTATGACATGAATAAGTCTGTTCTCCCATATGATGAGAACCTATTGGAAGCCATGGCCTCTTATAGGCCATGATCAAGGTTCCTGGAGTAGGTTTCCTTTTCTTGTGTGAAGCTCCTTAAAAAATGAAATAAGGTCTTTGGATAATAGTTCCTTTTCTTGTGTCAAGCTCATTAAAAAATGAAACAAGGTACCAGAGCAGTGTTCCTTGTCTTATGTCAAGCTCGTTAAAAAATGAAACAGATCCCAGTTTGATTTGAGTCTTTGCTTAGATCTCGTAAGTTCCCAGTTGAGTCTTTCACTTGATCTCATAAAAGAACCTTAATTCCATCCACCTATTAGTACCTAGTAGTCTACTTAGGTGAATGAAATGAAGTTTGGGGGGCATGTGCCTCGAATTGAGTCATTATTGTAGGGGCATGCAAAATTATTCCAACCATATTTGTCTCTGTTTCAAGCTTGTGTAAAAATGAAACCACTCTCAAGCATAGTTTTCCCTCATGTTTCAAGCTTGTGAAAAAATGAAACCAATTTCAAGTATAGTTTCCCATGTTTCAAGCTTCCGTAAAAATGAAGCCATTCCCATCCTAGCTCTCATGATTTCCATTTTATCAGCTTGTTTTTTCTAGATGAGACTTGGTTTTCTCATTCCATTATCACAATAATGTACAATATGCAATTGTCTAGAATAGTTTAAAACATGAGCATGCAGCCAAAGTGTGCTACATCTCATATAAAAATAATATCTAAATGAAAAATAATGTTGTGCCCAGTGAAAAGTTACCCTTTGTATAAAACTATTATGTCAAGCCTCTTATTGCAACCGTAGGCTCGCCTCCTACAAATCCTATTATGAACTTCTCCTAACACACTTCATCCTTGTCACACTTGAATTCATTGACACTCCCTGACACACACTCTTATTCGTTCCTTTCCATGCATTTTGATGTAGTTCTCCCTTGTGATGCCACGACACTGCCTAACACTCCTCATCATGCATTGACATTGTTCGACATGTGCTAGCATGCCCTATCCCTCCCTAACTATCATGCCCTCAAAAATACCCTTGCATTATGATGTAGTTCTCCCTTGTGATGCCACGACACTTCCTAACACTCCTCATCATGCATTGACATTGTTCGACATGTGCTAGCATGCCCTATCCCTCCCTAACTATCATGCCCTCAAAACTACCCTTGCATTATGATGTAGTTATCCCTTGTGATGACACTTCCTAACACTCCTCATCATGCATTGACATTGTTCTACATGTTCTAGCATGCCCTACCCCTCCCTAACTATCATGCCCTCAAAAATACCCTTACTTAATTTGCAACTTTGGAACCCAACCAAGCCCTCACTTGACTACAAGAGCTTGACCAAGTTACAGTTACTACAACTAGATTCTGTTGTTGAATTGTGTAGCTTGGGAGGTACTCCACAAGCTTAGTGAAATGGGTTTGTGTTAGTTTGGTCACAAAAGGATTTGTGGGAGAATAACCCAAGCGAAGGGATTTTGGACCCAAGATGGGGTTTAAAATCTAAAATAAAATTAATATTTCCCAAGGTCTAAGAGGATAAAACTCGTAAGTTCTAGAGTGTTCCTAAGAGGCCTAGGAAAATCTATTTAAGGAGGCCTTAGGATGAAGGAAATAACATCAAGTGAGAAAGAGCTCATTTGATCAAGGAAGCTAGGAGAGATGTAGTCCTAAAATAGGTCGAGTTAGAGTATCGAGTAAGGGATACTAAAGGGAGGCCATGGTCATCCACCAGGAGAAAGATCATCATGTGAGGGTTCATAATAATGTTACATATATTAATGGGTTAGAGCTATGAAGTAGGATGTAATATTGTTGGTTCTCTTATGGAAGATTGAGCTTAAGAGAGGTTGCTCATGATAATATGGGAATCTGATTTCAATGGTCTCTTTTTGTGAAGGCCACATCAAATTCTAAAATAGCAGAGAGGATTGAGACCTTGTCTTGTGGCGGTTAGTAGGCCGCAAGGTCTATGATAAATACCAACACAAATGAAGGAAGGCATGCACTAGAATTTAGGGCTAGAATAGAAGTAGCTGCAAGAATAATATTGATTGAGGTAACCCTCGTTTGAGGGTCTTAGAGATCTTAAGTTCAAGTCAAGATTCAGTCAAATAAATTCCCAAAATCTACAGATCCATATGAGCTAGGCCTAGTCTCTTAAGGAGGAAAGATTTGTTGTTTTTTCTCTAGGTGGATAGGGTTTGTTATAAAGAAATTAGAAAAAAAGTATAATTCCCTAGTTACGATGGTTTCCTAGCATGTTTAGTCCATAAGGTATGCCCTTAAGACTGTGATAAACCTGCATAGAAGAAGAGTGGTTTTGATATTTAGAGTGAGGTTTATCTCTGCAATATAAACCACAGATTTGGAATATGGTTTGCAGAACTATTTGTGGAGATAACAGATCAAAAGGAGGGTGGAACCTAAGTAGAAGAAATGTGGCATATGAAGAATGGATTTACATGAAGATGAGTTTATTTTAGTGGAATTTCCATAGAGTTTTGGACAGAGATATTAAGAAACCTATAAAAATCATTCAATGGATAATTAGTGGATTATTTGTGACCCAAGTTCAGTCATCTACAAATTGTTAGAAGGAAGATAAGAGGAGTAATTCAGATCTATTCATATAATGGACAAAAAATAAATTGGTACACAAGAACAATGATTTTGGGAGGAATTAGATCATTGTTAGGTGGAAAATTTGAAGAGCCCTAGATGAGGGCAGTGTCATGGGCCCTAGATCAATAATAGGATTGATTGTGGTTGGGAAAATTGATGGAAGTCTAAGTACAGTTGAAGGGTTGTTAGGTGACTATTAAATAAGATCCCTAAGTTCTATACTTGTGAAGGAAAACAAAATTGGTAGAAGGGCAGGTGTATTGCATATAACGATGTGCAAACTTTGAAGGACTAAAGTAGCAGTCAAGTGGGCTAGCCAACTATACCTAGTTCACTATATTGCAGAGGATTGATTCAATGAGAAGAATGGAAAACTCCATAACCCTATACTTGTCATCATGGAGCAGTAGTATGGAAAAATTTGGTAGACCAAAGAGATGTTCACAAACGGAGTTGTGAACAACTGATCAAAGGCCCTAAGTGTTGTTGACCTTGAAGGAAAAAGGAGGTAGCTAGACGACAAAGTTTTTTTAGCTGAGTTTAGTAACCTAAAGGATTTGAGCTCAATAATAGAGGAAGATTAAGGAGTTTCAGAATGGGAGGCAAGAGGACCTTCCATATGTGTTCAGGACACGTGGACTAAAAGGGTTGTGTGTGGCCACCATCAACAAGTAGGTCAAGTGTTATCTTGTTCATAGATTGGTTTTCAAAGGACTAATACCAAGCCCTAGTTGTATTCCTTGTATCAATGTGACTGTAAAGGGACATGATCCCTGGTACAGGAGCTCTAGCCTGTTGTATTATAGTTTGTAATATAATGAAGAAGGTTTGAAAAAGTTAAAAAATTTCAGTGCACTAGTTGATTCCCTGATGTGTGTATATTTCGTTGTGCATTAAAGTAGATATGTTGTGGCACTTGAGTGTGTTTGCATCAAATATTCTAAGATCAAACCAAAATTATCATGTGTCATGAAAATTCAACATATGCATTGTTCACTTAAGAACTACCTATAACTCATCCTATGCTACTCATGTCCAATCTCAACTCATGCCAAATAGTAGTAAAAAAACCTAGCAAAGCAATTTACATCTTTACATGCCATATCACATGGTGAATCTTGAAACGTCTTGGCACTATGTGGCACATGTTAGTATCCCCTACATTCCTTGGCATGCTTTGGCACTCCCTAACACACACTACCACTCCCTGACATACCCTAGCACTCGAGCATGCTTAGCACTAGCTAACATATAACCTTGTCACTCCTTCCTTAGCACACTGCAACTCATAGATATTCCCAATCACACACTCTTATTCACTCATTTCCATGCATTTTGAACTATTTCTCCCTTGTGTTTCCTTGGCATTCACTAACACTCCCTGGCATGCATTGACACACCATAACACTTGGCACATCTTGGCATGCTGCCCTGAAAATCTAGCATTCCTTGGAACTACCTAGCATACCTTGTCACTCCCTCCTTAGCACACCTAGAACTCACTGACACTCCCTGACACACATTCTTATTTATTTATTTCCATGCACTTGAAACTAGTGCTCCCTTGTGTTTCCCTAGCACTCCCAAACACTCCCTGGCATGCATTGATACACCCTGACACCTGACACATCTTGGCATGTTTCCTTGGACTCTAGAATGCCTTAGCACTGCCTAACATACCTTTTCACTCCCTCCTTAATACACCTGGAACTCACTGACACTTCCTGTCACAAACTGTTATTCATTCATTTCCATGCATTAATCTGACCTAGTTCTCCCTTTTGTCTCCCTAACACTTCCTAGCATACGTTGGAACACCCTGGAACCTAGATATTGGATTTATGTCTTACACTAACATGCCAACTCAATTATGTGTCTTAACCATTCAAATAGACTCCAATAGTAACGAAAGGATCGTGTCTTAGGAGTCTTCAATGCCTTAAAAAATGCTCGACACAATAGTCAAGGATTTTTTGTTACTCACTAAAGAAGGAGTCTAGTTGTGTTTGCATCCATTCCTTTAACAAATATTCCCATTGACCATGTGACATGACCTATTATCATCACATTAATAATAGTTTGAATAGGTGGCGAAAAGGCCAAGGTGCTCCCTACTCATGTTGCAAGGGGAAACACCCTATAATTCTAGTAGTTGCTATAAATATCCCCCTTTTATCTAAATCCTTTGCACTTGCATTATAATATACAAGGGTAGGTTCATACAAATTAGTGTGCTATCATACCATGAGAAAGTCTATGAAGGCTCTTTAACATAAAAGTAATATTTCATTGAATTTCTTTCACAAAAAGAAAAACACTTCAACATCAACAACAATCAAAGAAGAATGAAACTTTGTGGCATATGGAAGATGTTTTCCTAACAAAATTTCATTCCATATAATACCAAAAAGGGTCACTAGCAACACAAAGACGTTGCCCAGGGTCATCTAGATTTGGCTAGGGAAAAAACTAGAACACACATTTTAGGTTTCTAACTCATCTATAGTGGGAGCACCATGAGTTCTAAACTCTCAAGTATATTAATATTCTGCTTACAAGTATACCCCCAATCATTAGTGATTATACAAAAAAGACTATCTATGGACTTACCATCAACTTTCATAGGGTTCACCACAGGGAGACGTGGGTTTTTTTTGACAAAATAGTTTGTTCAAATAACCATCAAGATAAGGTTAAAATAAAGCCACGGGGAAAATATATTAGGCTCATTTTTCATGAACATTATAGAACAACCCCATTTTGAATCTCACCACCAATATTTAGGTGATTGAGTTATTAACATAAAAATTATATCAATTGAATCAATTTATAAACTTGTTACAAGATAATATTATTAGAGTTAGCTAACATGTATGTAAGCTTGAACCACTACCATGGAAACTAAACCCTTGGATGCTAATTTAGGTACACAAAAACATTTATTTGAAATGAACAATGGTCAATGATATTAGTGGAAATAAAGTGAAATTAGTTTATCTAAAATTAAGTGAAATTCATGGTGGAAAATTATATCTCCAAAATTCTAGTGGAAAGTGATAATATGAACCAAATTCCAATAAACGTTTCACCAAAACATCAATTTTGAGAGTCTCCAAATTAAATAAAAAAATAACCTAAAACCTACTAACTGAATGGAAAGTATCTCATACTTCTATTAAGATAGAGCTTTTTCAATTTGTATAGGATATATTTATTTCCCATAATGAAATGCATTTTCTTTCATAATTTTTAATCAAAATGTAATTAAATTCAGTTTTACATTATTGGAATGATGAATTTTGTTTATCTGTTTTATGGATTCATTATCTGGTCAACATCATTTTGGGCTAACGCAACCTAAAAGGCTAGGTAACTAATACCTCAGGGTCACATCAAAAACCCAAGTGACCGAGGGAAAAGACAAATTGCTTAGGAAAAAGCTTAAATCTTCATCTCAATTCGGTTATTTAAAGTCCATCCCTGAGCGAAACCCCGTCCCTGGAAAAATGTCGATAGACATTCCTCTACTTCCAAGAGACTGGTGTGGCAACTACTCATAGGGTTTCTGTCACTATAATGCACCCAAAAACATTGGCTACTCATCCAAGGTTTAGCCAACTTTGGCACGAGCTTCCCTATTTAGATGTCAGTCAGTCGAATCGGGTAACCTGGAAAATAAAGGGAGAGGAAAGATAGATTCGTGAGGGTTGCTGATGGGCAAAATCAATAATCTTCCTACAATTTCTAATGCTAATATGTTGTACCATTCCACATAAGATCTCTCTCCACCACTGCACATTGAAGCTATCTCTTTACAACAAAACTTCCGGTAAAGTACCACAATTCTTCTTTATTAAGGGGGTCGAGGCAATAAATGGTAAAGTGAAACTTCTTTGGTTGGTCATCTGTGAATGTTCATCACTAGAGCTCGGCATCATCAAGCAAAGAATTATCATCGCCATCTTCAATTTCAATGGATCCCTTACTTCTCATCCCGAATCTTTGTTACAGTGCTCTCAGAGTACCCCACATGCAGCTGAAGGTGCCCTCCTTTTCGCTGCACTCAGCCATGACTATATTCTCCCTCGTATTTGCCACCTATTTCTTGGTGTTCTACGGCTTCATCTACGATGTCATCGTCGAGCCACTGGCCTTTGGAAGCGCACAGGATCTTGTCACAAGAACATAAAACCAGTGGTCTTCCTCTCCGAAAGAGTGAACGGGGAATATATTATCGAAGGGGTCTCATCAGGGTTTATGTTCTTGCTTGGTGGGGTGAGGATGATTTTGCTGGACTTGGCCCTAGACAAACATAGAATGAGGATCAAGGTCTCTTTTGCAGTGGTCGGGGTTTCTTCTTTGGCGATCTCTTATATCACGAGTAAGCTAATCGTTCGCATCAAAATTCCATCTTTTTTATGTTAATCGGGGTTATAAATAGCAAATCTAGATGTTTTAGGTCCATTGCTATTTTAGTGCAACCAAAAAAACCATTTGTCAATGGCCAAATCCATGAGTAGTAAAACCTCCAAAGTAATTTGTCTGTGAAAAAAACCACTTTGATACCAAACATCAAAATTGTTTTGTCTGCACAGCCTAGAAGGAGAACTGATATATATACCAGTCTACTCATAATAAGTCCAATCTGGCAATAAATAAAATCAACAACTGACCTTCGTGACCTAAATATTTACATAAAAAGTCAAATATCTCACAAACTGTTCAAAAAGGGATGGCGAAATATAATTTGTAGTCAGATACAGAGGAGAAAAATAGGGCATCAGATATCTATAAAAAAGTTGCCCTGGAAAATTTGGATTGTACCATTCATATGTTTCGTGACCTAAGGAACCTTTATCATTCTAAAAATTCTTCTAGATTTATGGCTAAATTATGGGCAAAACTGACTAGAAAACATAAATGCGAAAGGGAATACCGACATTGTGTGGATCTAGGTATTTCTTGGCGTAAAGGAATAACAGTTATGACAAAGAAAATACTAGGCAGACTTCCTGGAAAATAGTCTAAATATGAGCACCAGAATAACAGTAGTGATATAGGATTGGGGACTTCTTCGAATGTCGTCCTCTACAATTGTGGGAATAAATTTCCCATTGCTTTTGTTTTGAGTAATGGAAGCTTGAAATCTTTTAGAACAATTATGAACCTTTTCCCTTTTTCAGGCATGTGCCCAGTTCTCACACAAAATTTTTTCTCATAAATCATTTGAGCCTATGTTCTGCTATTTTTTATTTCACTGACCCCTACAAAAATGAGAGAGAAGGAAATTAAACACCAAAACCTGCTGGACCTTGTGGATTTCATCATTTCAGGTATTTCAATGAAACAACAATGGAGGAGATTACTAAGATGGTTTCTTCCAATTTTTTTAGGACTCTGACATCAAGACCTACACCAACACCACCTTCTGTTGAGGGCCTTGATCAAGAAGAGGAGGTGATAGCCTTGGAGCTTGGCTGGTCACATCTGCAATTGGTCTATGATTTCCTCCTCAGGTTCGTAGCATCTCCTGAGATTGATGCAAAAGTGGCCAAGAGATATATTGATCATTCATTTGTTCTAAGGTTAATGGATCTCTCTGATTCTGAGGACCTAAGAGAGCCTAATGTCTGAAAAAAATTTTGCACCGTATTTATGGAAAATTCATGGTGCACAAGCCCTTCATTTGTAAGGAAATCCAAATTTTTTTTACATATTTATATTTGATATTGATAAATTTAATATCGCGAGCTTCAGCTGGATTAAGTCCAGTCTTTTCAATCAATGCCTGAAGGAACCTAGAGAAAATTTAGAGACAGATCTGTGCACTCATTTATGAGGGGGGATTTCTTCTAATGTCGTCCTTTAAAATTATGGAAATAAATTGCCCCTTGCTTCTATTTTGAATAATGGAAGCTTGAAATATTTCAGTAACAACTATGAACCTATGCCCTTTTTTAGGGATGTGCCCAAATCTGACAGAAAATTTTTTCATACTAGTGCACAAGCAGAGTAGGTGAGCAATGTGTTACAATCCTCCCAATTTTCCCTTCAGCCATTTTAGTGAAATCTAGTTGTGCGCGAGCAGAGTAGGTGAGAAAAGTGCTACAATCCTCCCAATTGTTTCCTAACATGGCTATATTAATCATTGTTGGTCTCTCACACCCTAATTGTCCAAACAAAATCATGACACAACAAACGAATAAATCTGAAAGCCACTGTATACATTTATGATCTATATTTTTATAACTAATTACACTAAAAATATTCGTTCCATTATATGGTATCTTTCTTTCTGGAACAAAATTAAATTTGGCATTGTACATCGCAGAGCCCCGTTTCCTTCATGATAAAGATGAACAAGGTAAATTTCACAAGGTTGGAGAATTCTCTTGGAATTTTTCTGTAAGTTTTTAAACCTTTTGTTTCTAGAACTCCAAAATTTATATTTGGTTATGAAGAGAGATTCCTTTGTTTCTTATCTATAAAATGATTTAGGCCCATTTAGTAGATATATTTTTAGTCCCTACCTACGAAAGTGACTATTGTTTTCAGATTTCACCATTAATCTTGTCCATACAAAAAATTGAACACATAAAAATTTGATATGTGCGAAGTTTCTGCAATTTTTATATATTTTTAAGATTGAAATGAGAATTTTATATATTATTATTGGATAATATCCCTAGAAATTACTCATTTAAAATAACCCAGAAAATATAAATTTCTTGAGCACATGACATTTTTCAGCCTTCTTCTGCTATTGTTGGTTGCAAATCGAACTATTCAGCTATGGGTTGCAAAACAAACTATGGAGATAGAGGAGTGCAATTATTGGGAGGGGAAAAAAGGAGCATAAATAATCTGATCATATTACTGGATGGTCAATTGGAGGATTCCTTATATTAAGCATAGTTAAGCTAATCATTCTACATTTTCCTCCATGTAGGTCAGCAAAACCCAGGATGAACATTTATAAAAACGTAAGTTTCATTCTCACATCTCAGTTTCTTTGCCAACAGTGTTGTAGGATAATATTTGCCTTTAATCTTAATATTTATTGTTTTATTTCCTAAAGGTTCTAGCTTTAAGAGACTGTATAAGCTAATAATTATATGTTTTCCTCCTAGTCCTTGAGATAATACTAACTAGTATTCCATCTCCATTCTTGGTGTTTACTGGTGCTTTAAAATATTACATTGACATTCTGATATACTGGGGATTAACAATTGTAATTCAAATATTCTTGTGCTTCTTTATGTATTTTCCATATGTGTAGTGACTGTTTTTATCCAACTGATAAATTGCTTCTTCCAAGAGTTAAAAAAAATAAAATATGACTGTAAACTTTCCATTCAAGTATAATTTTTTATTTCCTTGGAAACTATGTAGGTGCTTGATAAGGATGGTGGATTTCTTTCAAAAGGTAACCTGGAAAGCGGTGCAAGCTGGTCAGTGGAATTGGGTCGTCAAACTATGGGGTGCCCTATCATAGTGTAGAATATGATTCAGCCCCAAGAATCACTTACATAGGTCAGTTAAATTGTTATATTAACAGGGTTTTTATATGTGCTCAATAATTCAATTTTGTTATTTTGAGACATGGTTTAAAGTTGTCATGTTAGATTCTGTTGGTTTTCACCAATTTTGCATATGATTTGTGAGGAGTGGGGGCTCTTCCTTGAAATGGCTGACATCATTTGAGGCTTGGGGTTTATGATTTTAAAGGGAGTCATGGAAGCTCACAGTGACAAGATCTGGGATCGCTTTGTTGTTGAGGTAATGCCATGGTTGCAAAGACCTTTAATTCCATGTAAAGCTTCCTCTTTTGTTTGTGTTTGGTTTCTTGAACAAACCATAGACATCAAGAATTGGCATTGTGATTTATAATGAGAACATGGCATGCAATTTATTTGAAGGTTGCGTGTGTTTCTAGAGACCAAACAAATTGCATGGTTGATGCTTAATAACTATCACTTGGAGATTGTTCTTGGGAATTTGATTGTGTAGGGTTGTAGACCATAATATATTCTAGCTATAAACCTCTATCTTTCACCATATGTGCTCTATGTTCTGGCATATAAAATTCTGAAGGCACCATAACCTGATTTGTCATGTTGTGAAATTGGCAGTTTCACAATATTTTTGCACAGTAGTGGCTTCCTAGATTGGAAGTGAAACTATAATGATGTAAAAATATCAATAATTTTCTAATAACTGCACAAAAATTTGAAAATCACAATTTTGATCTTTAGTGAGCCCTGGACATGCATGCTATTAATGACTACTTGCACTTAGCAAGAGACAGGTAAATTAGTGAAACTGTTTTGGTAGACTTAGTACTCTCACTTGAATTTGTACATTAGAATCATGGAAGTGTAGGAAGATGCACAGGGAGAACTATTGTAGCACTATATTTTATGACTTTTCCATAGGTACATATGCAAGAGGTTGGGTGCAATCAGGTCAGGTTGTAAGTTGTAACACATATTTTAACCTGAGAAATGCAAATTTGCCACTTGGAATGCAATTTTAACACCTTGCAGTGCATTCTAAGTATGGAATATGATGTTCCATGGCATATAGGGTAGCCCCTTTTCCTTATCATCCACTAGGTTTTCTATTTATGTACATGGCATGAATTTTTTAATGCAAGTGGACATTTTGGCACCGAAAATAATAGGTAGAAAGAACAGTAGTAATAAGGAAACACATGACCTTGGAGATGCATTGGAGCTTAGGACCTTTGGAGGATTGTTAGACCTTGGGGAGCAGTGCTCATGCCATGGAGGGATTTCTTTTTTGATCACTGTCACCTTTGATGCTGACACATGTCACATAGAGTAGAGTGCTTCACATGGGTGGACCTACTTGTGTCTTGCAAGTTTTCTTGTAGTGTACTAGGTCCAATAAATCACCTTTACCTCTCATATAAAAAGAGGAAGGAGTGAGATGTTATTATAGTCGATCATGCACTTGTGCATATTCCTCTCAAAATTGGGTTAGGGATGTAAGAGTAGTTCTACTCTCTCTCTCTCTCGGTGACAATATATCTGAGTTGATGTGTATGTTGGTGACAATATATCTGAGTTGTGCTTTGCTCTATCTCCCTTACAAGGATTCCTTGAAAGATAAACAGATTTGTGAACATAAGTAACTAATCTAAATTGTAGCAAAAAATATAATATAAATATGCTATTAATTGAGGTTCTAATACCAATGATGTGAGCCAACCCAAAATTCTGGTATTATAACTGAAATTTGAAATCCAAAAATTCTGGAACTATATCTGAAATATAAAAAATAAAGCAGACCAAAAAACCAAACAGTTAAAAGTTGATCGGTAGTCATGAAACTACTTTAGTCCTCCACTCAAATCTTGTATCTTTATCTGCATATGTTTTAGAGAGAAACCATCACCGTTTTTCTCCAGGGACTTTGTCGGCTCAAAAACCTGTTAGTGTTTACAGTCAAGCTCAACGATAGTGAAACAATCCATTCTCCATGAACATTTTCAGTTGTTTGGGACTATGTGCTCTTTTATGAAACAAATATAATAGTGTTTTCAATAACATTGTCAGATTATAGATACTTAAACTGTGTGGCTATAGTCATGTTTGATGATGGTTTCCTAGTTTCTTTAAGCAATAGGCACTTGTTTAGGAAACAACTGGATGGACGACAGTTAATGGAATTCTTTGTAGTTGATCCAATTTACTTGATGTCAGGAAAGAGAAATGAAACTTGGAAGGAACTTTAGAAGATTTCCTTGACTAAATGGAGTTGTTGACCAATGCACATAGTGGATCAACACGTTGAAGCAGAAAAATCCAAAAGATTCCCTACAAATAGTGCACATAGTGGGTCATCATGTTGGATAAAATATAAATATTATTGAAATAATAATAGCATGAATTTTACATTGATGGACTTGGACATTGGAGGTGGTTTACTGTTTTCTGCTAGACCTTATTTGGATGTTTGAAATACATTCTTCCTCGAAGTGTTGGATTAGTATGGAGCTTGGTGACTTCATGTTGTTGATGCATTTGTGTGCTTGGAGTAGAGTTGGGTATTTCACCATGACAAAAACATCCCAAAATCAACATGAGCACACAAAATCCCTCGACATGTGAACTTTTGGGTTGAGGGAGTGGATATGTAAGTGTGGGAGTCCTTAAGGTGACACATTACCTTGGATATGCATTGTCCTTAAGGAGACACATGACCTTGGAGATGCATTGGAGCTTAGGACCTTTGGAGGATTGTTGGACCTTGGGGAGAAGTGCTCATGCCATGGAGGGCTTTCTTGTTAATCACTGTCACCTTGTATGCTGACACATGTCACGTAGAGTAGAGTGCTTCACATGGGTGGACCTACCTATATCTTGAAATTTTTCTTGTAGTGGACTAGATCCACTAAAGCCCCTTTACCTCTCATATAAAAAGAGGAAGGAGTGAGTTGTTATTATAGTCGGTCATGCACTTTTGCATATTCCTTTCAAGCTTGGGTTTGGGATGTAAGAGCAGTGCTACTCTCTCTGTCTCTCTCGGTGACAATATATATGAGTTTATGTGTATGTTGGTGACAATATATCTGAGTTGTGCTTTGCTCTATCTTCCTTACAAGGATTCCTTGAAAGATAAACAGATTGGTGAACATAAGTAACTAATCTAAACTGTAACGAAAAATCTGATATGAATTTGCTATTAATTGAGGTTCTAATACCAATGATGTGAGCCAACCTAGAAGTCTTCTATTATAACTGAAATTTGAAATCCAAGAATTCCATAACTAGATATCAAATATAAAAAATAAAGCAGACCAAAAAACCAAACACTTACAAGTCGAGCGGTAGTCATGAAACTACTTAAGTCCTCCACTCGAATCTTGTATCTTTATCTGCATATTTTTTAGAGAGAAACCATCATTGTTTTTATCTAGGGACTTTATTGGCTCAAAAACCTATCACTGTTTATAGTCAAGCTCAATGATAGTGAAACAAGCCATTCTCCACGAACATTTTCTGTTGTTTGGGACTAGGTGATATTTTATGAAACAAATCTAACAGTGTTTTCAATAACATTGTAAGATTATAGCTACTGAAACTATGTGGATATAGTCATGTTTCATGATGGTTTCCTACTTTATTTAGGAAATAGGCACTTGTTTAGGAAACAACTAGATGGACGACAGTTAATGGAATCCTAGTTAGTTTCTCCAATTCTCTTGATGACAGGAAAGAGAAATGAAACTTGGAAAGAAATTTAGAAGATTTCCTTGACTAAATGGAGTTGTTGACCAATGCACATAGTGGATCAACACGTTGAAGAAGAAAAATCCAGAATATTCCCTACAAATAGTGCACATAGTGGGTCATCATGTTGGATAAAATATAAATATTCTTGAAATAATAATAGCATGTATTTTACATTTATGGACTTGGACATTGGAGGTGGTTTACCGTTTGCTGCTATACCTTGTTTGAATATTCGAAAGACATTCTTCCTTGAAGTGTTGGATTAGTATGGAGCTAGGTGACTTCATGTTGTTGATGCATGAAGGGAGTTTGTGTGCTTGGAGTAGAGTTGGGTATTTCACCATGAAGAAAACATCCCAAAATCAACATGAGCACACAAAATCCCATGACATGTGAAATCTTGGGTTGAGGAAGTGGATATGTAGATGTAGGAGTCCTTAATGTGACACATTACCTTGGATATGCATTGTCCTTAAGGAGACACATGACCTTAGATATGCATTGGAGCTTAGGACCTCTAGAGGATTGTTGGACCTTGGGGAGCAGTGCTCATGCCATGGAGGGCTTGCTTGTTAATCACTGTCACCTTTGATGTTGACACATGTCATGTAGAGTAGAGTGCTTCACATGGGGTGGAACTACTTGTGTCTTGCAAGTTTCCTTGTAGTGGACTAGGTCCACTAAGGCCCCTTTACCTCTCATATAAAAAGAGGAAGGAGTGAGTCGTTATTATAGTCAATCATGCACTTGTGCATATTCCTTTCAAGCTTGGGTTTGGGATGTAAGAGCAGTAATACTCTCTCTCTCTCTATGACAATATATCTGAGTTGATCTGTATGTTGGTGACAATATATCTGAGTTGTGCTTTGCTCTATCTTCCTTACAAGGATTCGTTGAAAGATAACAGATTGGTGAACATACGTAACTAATATGAACTGTAGAAAAAAATCTGATATGAATATGCTATTAATTGAGGTTCTAATACCAATGATGTGAGCCAACCCATAAGTCTGCTATTATAACTGAAATTTTAAATCCAAAAATTCCAGAGCTAGATATGAAATATAAAAAATAAAGCAGACCAAAAAACCAAAAAATTACAGGTCAAACGGTAGTCATGAAACTAATTAAGTCCTCCACTCAAATCTTGTATCTTTATCTGCATATGTTTTAGAGAGAAACCATCACTTTTTTTCTCCAGGGACTTTATTGGCTCAAAAACCTATTAGTGTTTATAGTCAAGCTCAACGATAGTGAAACAAGCCATTCTCCATGAACATTTTCTGTTGTTTGGGACTAGGTGCTCTTTTATGAAACAAATCTAACAGTGTTTTCAATAACATTTTCAAATTATAGTTACTGAAACTATGTGGCTATAGTCATGTTTCATTATGGTTTCCTACTTTCTTTAAGAAATAGGCACTTGTTTAGGAAACAATTGGATGGACGACAGTTAATGGAATCCTAGTTAGTTGCTCCAATTTTCTTGATGAAAAGAAAGAGAAATGAGACTTGGAAAGAACTTTAGAAGAGTTCCTTGACTAAATAGAGTTTTTGACCAGTGCACATAGTGGATCAACACGTTGAAGCAGAAAAATCTAGAAGATTCCCTACAAATAGTGCACATAGTGGGTCATGATGTTGGATAAAATATAAATATTCTTGAAATAATAATAGTATGAATTTTACATTGATGGACTTGGACATTGGAGGTGGTTTACCATTTTCTTCTAGACCTTGTTTGGATGTTTGAAAGACATTATTCCTTGAAGTGTTGGATTAGTGTGGAGCTTGGTGACTTCATGTTGTTGATGCATGAAGGGAGTTTGTGTGCTTGGAGTAGAGTTGGGTATTTCACCATGATAAAAACATCCCAAAATCAACATGAGCACACAAAATCCCTCGACATGTGAACTATTGGGTTTAGGGATTGGATATGTAGGTGTGGGAGTCCTTAAGGTGACACATTACCTTGGATATCCTTGTCCTTAAGGAGACACATGACCTAGGAGAGGCATTGGAGCTTAGGACCTTTGGAGGATTGTTTGACCTTAGGGAGTAGTGCTCATGCCATGGAGGGCTTGCTTGTTAATCAATATCACCATTGATGTTGACACATATCATGTAGAGTAGAGTGCTTCACATGGGTGGACCTAAATGTGTCTTTCAATTTTGCTTGTAGTGGACTAGGTCCACTTGTTATTGTAAAGACCTTTTACCTCTCATATAAATAGAGGAAGGAGTGAGTTGTTATTCTAGTTGATCATTCACTTGTGCATATTCCTTTTCATACTTGGGTTAGGGATGTAAGAGAGGTGCTACTCTCTCTCTCTCTCTCATTTAATATTCTTTTTACTTTATGTGTTTTTGTCTTAAGGTGTTAGAATTTGTTGGAACATTCACCCGAAAACTTCATATATATAAAGAATAAATGAAACCCATGAACACAATCACAACCTATCATATAATTCTCCATGCTTTAAAAAACCCTAGATAGGGAAAACCAAGAGAAACCCTAGCTCCACTAAATATTCTCTAACAACTAAAATAACCATGAGAAAAACCTCCATGTCAGAGTATCTTCAGTAGAGTCACTGTAAACCCTAAGTTATTTTGGAATTGTGTTATTTCAGATTTGACTTCTAGCTTACCACTGCCTTGCATCCCTTTTCACTCCCATAAATTATGTTTTTTTAAAGATTTGAATTCCAGATTTTCACAAATGCAATGTCCTCAATAAGATAGTTTAACACTTCCATATTCATAGTTGGACCATATTCCAAGAATATATACATTTTTTGTACTGATCAACAATTGTCTCATGAAGAGAAATCACGTCACAAGCAGCAAAATCTGCACATGGTTCATCACCTCCCAATTCCATATTTCCAATCCCTTCTTATCCCCCATGGTTGAAGCTTGTGAGAACAAAATCTTGACCAAAGGTGTGAAACTCCTCGCTGGAAACTGCTAGTCCCAAGCCTGTTGGGAATTGGTGTATTCTTCCGATATTTGGATGTTGCTTTTACATTTTTGAGAAAAATTATTTAGCTATTTGGCCTTTTCTACCAAGGGAGTCACTGTATTGGGGGGTGCTCAAGGTGATATGACATGGTAGGATGGCAGGGTGGTTAATGAAATTTATCCATTTAGCTTTAAAACATGTTTCTCTTAGAATATTTTGATAAGAATGGCTCTCTATTCATGGGGAGTCACATCTAGAATTTCATTGCAAGGGAGCATTTGTCCCAGCTTTGTTCTTTCCAGTTACATCCTCCCCGTTCTGTACTTCATGGATAATTGTGTTTGCAGGTTTTGTGGCTCCCATGATACATATCTGGTGCACTCATCACACACAAGAACTTATGGTCAGTTGTGGGCAAAAGCTGTGTAATTCAGCACAACTGACTATTCGACTACATCTTTTGTGGATTAGGAAATGTGGACAATTCAACCTAAAAAGGTTGTGTGACGGGTGCAGCTACAGTGGATGAAACTTGCAAAGCCTCAGGTGTGGAAAATTCAACCTAAAAACGCAGTGTGATGGGTGCAGCTGTAGTGGTTGTAAAGCCTCAGGAGTTGTCTGTGGGTTGCCATGACTCATGAGGGATGAATTCACATTTTGTACCCATTTATTTCCAGAATTCCCTCATTAAGTATTGGTTTAAGACTCAAGACTATGTTCTCTAGTGATAAACCTCAACTCAGAAAGTTGTATATGATATCTCCTTGTCCTTGACGCAATTATTTTAACTCCAAACCTTGTATTTGTTCCCTGACTCAAAATTTGTCTAATATGATATAAAATGCTAAGTCATGTTGAAGATGGAATTTATTACTATAATTTTTAAAATTTAGAACAATATCTTCATAGTTGCAATCTGATTTTCTACAAGATTTTTGTAATAATATCTTCATAGTTGCAATCTGATTTTTTGCAAGGTTTTTGTAATAATATCTTCATAGTTGCAATCAGATTTTCTGTACGATTTTTGTAATAATATCTTCATAGTTGAAATATAATTTTCTGCAAGATTTGTGTTGAAATATGACCTTGGTAATTTTAGTGTCTTTTCATATGTTTGAGAGAATAAGTAAAATGCTTTAAATTTTGAAACATCCAATCAACAATTCTACCATATCTGTAAATATAATAGTTGGTTAACGAGAACCTTATCATTTTCTTTCTTGGATTCATGTTTTTTCGTATTTTCAAGAATTAAATTACTAAGGAATTAATAATTTAATTATGGTTTTCATTATTGGCTCATGTTATTTGGGACATGGAGGTCACATTGTACCATCATACTCATAATAAATCTCGAATGATGAAGTGGTTGAGCAAGCCTTTTGAAGGTTCAAGTCACAAAGTGTCAGATGGACACTACGTAGGGGTGCATTTGGAGATGATAATGTAATTTGGCATGTGCTCTCTAATGCCATGATAATCTCTAATTCATCAGAGTGTATTTTATTTTAAACTTCAATCTTCTATCTGTTAGCTCTAACAAATTTAGTGTCATGCTAGTGTTTAATTTGAAACCGTGTTTTAGTGGAAAAATTCACTATTTTTTGGTGGAATAGTTCATAATTTATTCTGATCTTTTTTTGCAAGTGTACTAGCCAGGATGATAAATGTGTTTTTTACTTCAGAGGGTTCTCAGTTCTTTCTAGATACACTTTTCATCATTTTCTTTGAATACTTCTCTAGTTCTTTACCTTCATATTTTATCCCCTGCACAATTGCTCCTGAGGTCCATGTTGTTATGTTTATTCGTTGTTTCTATGGAAACTTTTTCCTGAGGTTCTGCAAGGTAAATCCAAATGTAAAAAATACTATTTTACATATTGATATTTGTTCAATACATTATTGTGTGATACTTTAATTTCATAAATCCATATTTCTATTTCGTTATCTATATCAATATATAAGAACAAGTTCATGGATTGTTCATATTTCTCAAACTGTGGAGTTGTTCCTTTCCTGTTGCATGTTATTTTATATTGTTATGTTGTGATTCAAATTTATAGTTATGCTTTCCAGTTATTCTCCTACATAGTACATGCTTTTATATATTATATCAAAAGTCTTACCAATACGATAGCATTGATTCTTGTATGTGGACATTTTTGTTCAGGATGGTCTATTACAGAATCAAGATGAGGAGCTAGATCATGCAATTGCACTTTCTATTTCTGAAGAACTAACCAAACCAGATGGTATGTAATGGAAATTTCATTTTTTTACAGTTACTTTTAGTTTAATTATATCATTTAGCTCGATGCTTTTCATATATTCAACTAAACTTTTGTTGCTTAAAAAGACTTTGTCATTTCCATGTTTTAGTGAAATTGTTTATTGTTTGATACTTCCATACAACCTTTATCAAGTTACATGCACCCTCATTAGAAAAAATAATAGAATTTTGCTTTCCATGACTATCTTTCTTTTTCATTGTTGACTTAAGAAAGTCTTTTAGCTAAGAAACTAGTTTCAAGGTTTTGGCATAACTTATCATATAAATTGAACAGAAGTTATATCCAAAATGTCAACTTGTAAACTACTTAGCTAGTTTTAGGCTTGCCATTTAAAATCTACTTTATTTTGGACTTTGAACGAGTTGTTCCATAGACTTGAATAAAGATATTTTGGTGTAAGGATTAAAAATTAGCCCATAAGGCCTCTTATTTATTCAGTTATTTTATCTAAATATAAAATTTACTATTAAATTAGAACCACTTGGCACAAATACGTCAAAGATCAAGATCATACTTTATAAAGTGTTGTAGAAAAAAAATAAGAGCAAGGACACTGAATTCTTTCAGTTTTCCTGGTTCTTTTCATTTCGTGTATCTTTGCACCTTTAGGGAAATTTCTAGTTTAAAGTCTAATTCCTTAAAGGGTGCTAGCTCAATGGAAGAGCGCATGCTTTACAAGCAGGAGGTTGGTGGTTCGATTCCATCATGCCCCGATATTCATAGGGAATGATGAACATCATTTTTTGGTGATGGATGCTCTTTTCACCATCACCAATGAGATTATGGTGACATCTTTCAACCCTCACCAAAATATGAAATGGTGACGGTTAACGAACGCCACCATATATACGCATCAATTGTGATGATCATTAAAGGTCCGTCACCATAAATCGTTGTTATTGATATGAAATGGTGAGGGTCATTGTTTGTCATTATAGTCATTATTCGTGATGGACCTTGATGTCACCAATGAGTTTATGGTGACGGTCAATAAACTTCGCCATATATATGCACCAATAATGATGGCCATGAAAGGTCCATCACAAAAAATCGTTGTTGTTCATATGAAATGGTGACGGTCACTATCTGTCATTATAATTAATATTCTTGATGGACCTTGAATGTCACCACAACAAATACTTTTGGTGACGCCACCTTTGGTGATGTTTAGTTTTTTGGTGACGGAGGCTATTGTCCGTCACCATTACTCATATGAAATGGTGACGGTCACTATCCGTCACTATAAATCACTATTGGCAACGGACCTTGAATGTCACCACAACGCCTATACTTTCAGCGACACCACCTTTGGTGACGTTCAATTTTTGGTGACAAAAGGCTCTTTTGACCCTCACCAATGAGCTTATGGTGACCATTTTCGCCCGTCACCAATGTGCTCTTTTCTTGTAGTGATATATAAATACCATAAACATCCCTCGATCCCTGATCACCCTCTCTCGTAGAGATATGGGATTCTATTGATCTTCGTTGTTCACCCTCCATGATATATATATATATATATATATATATATATATATATATATATATATATATGTATATACAGTGGATATTTAAAATTATTATTTTTAATTACTATTTAAAATAAATTCAAAATAAATTTCAAAAAATTAATGTAATTTAGTGTACACAAATTATGTAAAACACAACTTTCAAAGAACTAATTGATGTGTGAAACTCAATCTAAGAATTTTTTTTTATAAAAATGTTAAGTTCACGAAATTGCACTTTACATGGTGGGAGCACACTTGGTATAAAATTGAAAAAAACAAATGGTCATTAAAAAAGAAGCGTGAAACTCCATTTAAACAAAAAATTGTTGAAGTCCTCACATTTTAATTTTATAACAATGTTAATTTCACCACTTGTTGCAAATGTGAAGTTCACTAAGTTGCGCTTTACATGGTGTGGTGGGAGCACACTTGGTATATAATTGAAAAAAACACATGGTCATTAAAAAGGACGCATTTATAAGTACAAAACACACACATATCCAAGATATGTTACAATGTCCATCAATAAATTTTGAAGGAGAGCGTATCAACACTAATTCATCTTTGAGAGATGAAACTTGAATTTTTGAAGAAGAGCGTCTCAAAACTAATTCATCTTTGAGAGATGAATCTTGAATTTTTGAAGAAGAGAATCTCAAAACTAATTCATCTTTGAGAGATGAATCTTGCATTGGCATTGCCCCATATAATTATAATTCATATATTAATTTATCTTTGATAGATGAATCTTCAATTGGCATTTCCCCATGCAATAGATCAACATACATCTTATTCACATTTGTACAATGTCTTATCCTAAAAAATTGAAATTAGCTAACAATATTGTTTTCTATTCCATGCTGTTCTTTTAGCCTCTGCGTCTTAACTTGGTACATGCCATTCATCTGGTTGCACACAAGTTCAGAATTGGTGAAAACTATAATTCCATTTCATCCATACTCCATAGATTTTCCCAAGCCTTCTATCAATGCAATATAATATGCCTCGTTGTTTGTTGTTCTTCTTGGTATATTCATTTTCCTTTGGACGACTTTGCTAGTCGCGATATTGGAAATATCATATGTAATCACTGGTTTCCCTGGATTGGGATAGAAAGAAACATATATGCATAATTTCCATTTTTCAACAATATTTAGTGGGTTTTTTTATCCCTGAAAGAAAAAAAATTCAATAAAAATATATTAAATTTACATTTATTGAAAATGCATGGGATAAATGACACATGTGCATGAGATAAATGACATGTGCATGGTTTATATTAAAGTTTGACTTAAATTTTATGGTATAATTCACATCTAGAAATGAGATGCGTTAAAGATTACATTGCCTAGAGTTTAAGGGAGATTTATGACATATATACATGGTTCATGCATGATTTTCTTGAAATTTTTCCTTGAAATTGATGGCATAAATCACATCTAGAAATAACATGCCTTAAGAAAGGATGAGATCCAGAAACTACCTAGCCCTTTACATACTTCTTTAGAACTTGTAGAAGTTAAGACTCAACCAACAAACTAAAATCCTATGGAATTTCAGCCACTTTAGGTTTAGTTTTTAGGCCTTAAAGTTTTCCTTGAATTAATGGGGGAAAGCCTTGAGTTTGGGGGATACTATCCTATGAGAGTTTAGCAAATTTAGGTACAGTTTTTAGGCCTTAAATTTTTCCTTCATTTAATGGGATGGAGCCTTTAGTTTGTGGGAGAAATGAAATTTACATGGTTTGCAAAATTATTTTATGCACTTACTAAAACAACGTTCCGTTTTTAGGCCTTAAAGTTTGCTTTGAATTAATGGGGCGAAGCCTTGAGTTTGGGGGATACTATTCTATGAGAGCTCAATCACTTTAGGTTCAGTTTTTAGGCCTTAAAGTTTGCCTTGAATTAATGAGGGAATGCCTTGAGTTTGGGGTATACTATCCTATGAGAGTTCAGCCACTATAGGTTCAGTTTTTAGGCCTTAAATTTTTCCTTGAATTAATGGGAGGAAGCCTTTAGTTTTTGGGAGAAATGACATTTACATGGTTTGAAAAATTATTTTATGCACTTACTAAAACAACTAGTTATGTCAAAATTCACACCTTTATAAGTTTGTGGGAGAAATGAAATAGAAATGACACATGCCTCAAAGTTTTCCTAAAAGTTTATGGGAGAAGGGAGAAATGAAACATGTACAAGGTTTGTATTAGAGTGGTAGTGGTTTATGGATATTAAAATGAAGAACTTCTATTTTCTGTTCTAGAGATTGATTGTAGGGGAATTTATTGGATATGTCACCTTTGAGAAAAGATGAGATTCAGAGGCTACCTGGCCCTTTACAAACTCTGCCTTTATAACATGTAGAAGTTAACACTCAACAGACAGACTAAAATCCTATGAGAGTTCAGCCACATTAGGTTCAATTTTTAGGCCTTAAAGTTTTCCTTGAATTAATGAGAGAAAGCCTTTAGTTTGTGGGAGAAATTATATTTACATGGTTCTCAAAATCATTTTATGCACTTACTAAAAACATGCTTTAAAGTTAATGGGAGAAAGCCAACATGACACATGCTTTAAAAAATTTTCCTAAGAATTTATGGGAGAAATGACACATGTACACAGTTTGCCTTAAAGTGGTTGTGGTTTATGGATATTAAAATGAAGAACTTCAATTTAGATATGTTCCAGAGATTGACTGTAGGGGAATTTACTGGATATGTCACCTTTCAGAAAATATGAGTTCCAGAGGTTACCTGTCCCTTTACAAACTCTTCCTTTAGAACTTATAGAATTTAACACTACCTGGTCCTTTACAGACTCTGCCTATAAAACCTTGTAGAAGTTAACACTCAACAAACAAACTAAAATCCTATGGAAGTTCAACCACTTTAGGTTCAATTTATAGGCTTTAAAGTTTGCCTTTAATTAATGGGAGAAAGCCTTTAGTTTTATAGTAACCTTATAGAATGCTTTAATGTGAAGATAGTACTTTACCTACAAAACAATGGAATTGAAGACTCTGCTTATATATTAGAGTTATGTTATGACAAATTAGTTATGTCCTTAATAAGAAATATGATTTAGCACTTATCAATTTGTTTAATAATTTATAATAATGTCATTTTTGGCTTGTACTATCATTCATCCTTGATATGTACAAGAATTTTACAACTTCAACATCTACCTACACTATCATAAATTCAATGAGCATAGTTTTGAGATATATAAGTAAAAAATGGAATAGTTGTTGGTGAACAAATATCAAATTGGATCGCTATGGATATATCTTCTTCATTAAAAGGGATTTTTCTAGAAGGATGGACTAATTTGGAAAGAAGGGAAAATATCACAATTATATGTTAATGCATGTGTCTTACATTGAATAATTTTCATTTTATTAAGAATCTATTGGAAACAATTAACTATATAAGGTTAAAACCTATGTTTTGTATCAAGTTACTTTGGTTTCAATGGGAAACGTTTATGGCTAATGTGTTTTTCTTGAAATGTGATAGACCCCATTAAAATGGGATATATACTGAAATGATTCCTATGGTGTAATAAAATACTGGAGTAGTTTAAAGATATAAATGCATAAATTGAATGAGCATAGTTTTGAGATATCTAAGTCCAAAATGGAATAGTTGTTGGTGAACAAATATCAGTGGATCACTATGGATATATCTACTTCATTAAAAGGGATTTTTCTAGAAGGATGGACTAAGTTGGAAAGAAGGGAAAATATCACAATTATATGTTAATGCATGTGTTTTACATTGAATATTTTTCATTTTATTAAGAATCTATTTGAAACAATTAACTATATAAGGTTAAAACCTATGTTTTGTATCAAATTACTTTTGGTTCAATGGGAAACTTTTATGGCTAATGTGTTTTTTCTCGAAATATGATAGACCCCATTAAAATGGGAGATATATCTAATTGATTCCTATGGTGAAATAAAATAGTTGAGTAGTTTAAAGATATAGATGCATAAATTCAATGAGCATAGTTTTGAGATATATAAGTCCAAAATGGAATATTTGTTGGTGAACAAATATCAGTGGATCACTATGGATATATCTTCTTCTTTAAAAGCGATTTTTATAGAAGGATGGAATAATTTGGAAAGAAGGGAAAATATCACAATTATATGTTAATGCATGTGTTTTACATTGAATATTTTTCATTTTATTAAGAATCTATTTGAGACAATTAACTATATAAGGTTAAAACATCCATATCTGCTTCATAAAAGGGATTTTTCTAAAAGGATGGACTAAGTTGGAAAGAAGGGAAAATATCACAATTATATGTTAATGCATGTGTTTTACATTGAATATTTTTCATTTTATTAAGGATATATTTGAAACAATTAACTATATAAGGTTAAAGCCTATGTTTTCTATCAAATCACTTTTGGTTTCAATGGGAAACTTTTATCGCTAATGTGCTTTTCTCGAAATGTGATAGAACCCATTAAAATGGGAGATATATTGAAATGATTCTTGTGGTTTAATAAAATAGTTGAGTAGTTTAAAGATATAGATGCATAAATTCAATGAGCATAGTTTTGAGATATATAAGTCCAAAATGAAATAGTTGTTGGTGAAAAAATATCAGTGGATCACTATGGATATATCTGCTTCATTAAAATGGATTTTTCTAGAAGGATGGCCTAAGTTGGAAAGAAGGGGAAATATCACAATTATATATTAATGCATGTGTTTTACATTGAATATTTTTCATTTTATTAAGAATGTATTTGAAACAATTAACTATATAGGGTTAAAACCTATGTTTTGTATCAAATTACTTTATTTTTTCAATGGGAAACTTTTATGGCTAATGTGCTTTTTCTCGAAATGTGATAGACCCCATTAAAATGGGAGATATATCAAATTGATTCCTGTGGTGAAATAAAATATTTGAGTAGGTTAAAGATATAGATGGATAAATTCAATGAGCATAATTTTGAGATATATAAGTCCAAAATGGAATAGTTGTTGGTGAACAAATATCAATGGATCACTATGGATATATTTTCTTCATTAAAAGGGATTTTTCTAGAAGGATGGACTAAGTTGGAAAGAAGGGAAAATATCACAATACAATTGTGTCTCTTAGATGTTGAAGAATGTAGCTAGGTTCAACCTTCATCATTAATATATTTGTCAAAAAGAATTTATAATTATTGTTTCCTAACAAAAATCTATAACTATTATCAGAACAAATTTTTTTGTTAGGAAACAATAAAAGGCTAGACAAGCGACAAATGGTTATACTAATGATGAAAGAGTGAGACCTTGAATTTAGGAAGGTTGTATAGTATGTCTCTTCCGATGCACTACAACTTTTAAGTGGACTAATATTAAATTAAATAATAATAACAGTAACAATAATAATAATAATAATAATAATAATAATAATAATAATAATAATAATAATAATAAAATTCTAAATTAAAAAAAAAAAACAAAAAAAAGGCCAATGAACAAGTTGTTCGTATTTTGTAATTAAAATAACTTAACTCAAGAAAAATCTACCCAGATGGAGGTGGATTGATGTTATGTGGAGGAGAGAACAGGTACATATTATAAGGAAAATTATTCAATAGGTGATGAAAAGGAACCATATGGAGGTGCAACTAGCCATGGAAAATTTTAGTGGAAGAAATGAAAATATATATCTAAATAGTCATTTTTCAATTTGTATTTGACAGGAAGATATTTTTTCTCTGCTCGCAAAAGTCTATTTTTTAGTGGAAGAAATGACAACACTAGTTGGCCATTTATGAGGGAAATGGATGTAGCTCACCTAATTCTAATGTATGAACAAAAAATATAATGCAAAACAAATTCAAATGCAGAACCAATTCTTAGGGCCCATAATAACCATGCTATACAAATCCTAAGGGCTCACAACACCCATGCTACACAAACTTGCAACCTCCAAAGGGCCACAAGGCGTGAACCCTCCAAGCCAAAGTGACACATCACAAAGTTCAACAAAGAATGAAACATAAAACTTGTATATGTCAAGAATTATAATGTGAAATTTTTTGACATAGATTCAATTCTAGCATGTCACAGACTCTTAGACATGCACGTGATAGTTCAAACTGCACAGTGCATGAGACCCTCGCTAATATCTATTTTAATCACTAGGTTCTATGTATATTATACGGATTAGAGTAGGCCATAGATCCTGTAATCACCTAGGGCATGTTCCAAACCAAATTGGAATATTTGAATCCTTGAACTGTATTAGAAATTCTTCTTGCAAATGGAATCAATTTGAAATTTGATGGATCCATTCCCAAGATGATGAAACAAATCCATTTTCGAAAAAATGTTGCCAATAAAAACATTAAAAAATAAAAGTTGCATTAGAAAGGGAAGATTTAGGCCTGAAAGCACCATCATTTTTCATTTTTCAACATCATAAAAACATAAACAACGTCATTTTTTACTTTCCTTTGCAAATTATAAGAGGTTGAGGCCTAAAAGAACCAAACAATAACATGCATTTGGAGAGTGTTTACATAGTGACAGTGACAACCTAGTATCAGTCATTTGGAGAGAATTAACATAGTGATAGTGACAAACTAATATCAGGTATTTGGAGAGCATTAACATAGTGACAGTGACAAACTAATATCAGTAATTAGAGTTTACTATGTACTATAAATCTAATTTCAATGACAGAAAAGAAGGATAATATACCTAGAAATTCGCAGACGACAAGTGGACGAAGCCGCAACAACAAGATGATTTGGTATATCGCTGAAGACATCATGGAGGATGGAGACCAAATTTCCTACGAACAAAAAAAATTAAAATTAAAATCAAACAAAAATAAATAAAATAAAAATAGAGCAACACCTCACCTTGTTGTCGCGACACAACAGAGAAACACCTCAAAAACACACACGAGATTGAAAAACAAACGCGAGATAGACAGACAGACACGAGATGGTAATACGCCCAAAACCTATTAAGGTTTGTGAGCGAATAAATTTATAAGAACAAGTTCAGCTGAACTATTTTAAAAGTTCGACTAGACTGTTAGTTCGGCCGAACTTGTGTTGTCGGTTTTCCCATCTCTGGCCAAAAATATATTTTCCCACGTTGTCAGTATGCCATCAATGTAAACGGCAGAATGAGTTCATCTGAACTCTCGAACAGTTCGGTCGAACTTTTATCAAAGTTCGGCTGAAATTTTATAAAAGCTTGGCCGAATTGTTGAGAAAAAAAAGTTTTCCGCCCCCGATTCTCATAAACATGTAACCCAACTTTGCATTTTTACCCTGTTATGAATATCATAAAATGATTTAAGATTTTTTTTATATATTTATAATTAATGTGCAAATTCGCTTTCAAACATATTTAACATTAATATGTTAGACTTAGAATGTGAACATTGAAAAATTTTAACTCTATCTACAAATTTTGCACAGTAAAATTGAATTAGACAGATTTTTCTCCACTATATTTCAGCTTAACATAGAATTAAACAACGAAATTGAGCTATTTCATTTGGATCTGGGCACCCTCTATTCACCTGGCATACTACAATAGTGATTCTTTATTCATGCGGTATACTATAGTAGTAATTCTTATGTTGGGATGTCTCTTCCAACTCGAAGATATTAGACACCTTTTCAACTACTATGATGAAGGTATTATAGCTGTAAGGAGGAAAATGTGATATCTCTCCATGTCCTCTAGGTTTTCCTTCAATATGTACAATGTTCGCTCAATATTTCTACTACTAAATAAAACAATAAAAACATGATCAAGTTCATTTCATTATGAGTCCAAAGAATCTGAATAGGGTCAAGCCATCATCCTCTCCAAAGGTTTAAAAATTTACCTATTTTACTGAGTAGGCCATCATTAGTATATGAATTTCTGCAATGGAATAGACTTCATCGAAAACTAAATTGGACATGAAAATAAATCCTAAATTATTTCAGTCCTTACTCTAGATATTTCTGCCAACTATAGATGTTATGGCCAAATAAGACAACTATAATGTGAAATAAAAAAAAAGAGAACATTGAAATACCTACTCAACGAGTTTTTGAAAAGAAGGCTAAGTTAACTGCTAGATTAATGGGAAGTAAATACACTACAATGCGTCAAAAAATTAAAATCTAAAAGAGAGGACAACCATTACAATTACATTGACATTGGATAAATGCGATATACTTTAACATTGGCTATAAAATAAATTTGGACTCTAAATCTAGATGAAAATTTCTAAATATGAAGATAGAAGTTCCCAATTTCTATTATTTCATGGAGTTTGTATTGCATTATAATATTAAAATGTTAGGATGTACTTATCGTTCTTATTACTATTACAATACATGGTTTAATTTAAATCTCTATCTTCGGGGGATGCCACTCTCCACAGGGACTTTGAAATGACTCAGTGAATCAATGGATAGGATAATCAATTGGTGCAAAAATATATTGTGGAAATAATTTGCATAAATTTTGATTTCATGATTTCATATGCTTATTTAAGGATTTAGTTATGATGCATATTTTATTCTGTTGGGCAGAGTATTTGGGAATTTAAAATATTAATGCTTGTGCCACTTATAAGTAACCTAGGTTAAATATACCCCCGGATGCAGGTGACATAACTGGCACGTACGACAATCATCTCTCCCACAACTCAGAGGACAAAGATCTTCTACACAGAGCCTTACCTGCTGCGGATCCTCAAACTGTTAGTCATCTGCACGAGACAAACGAGATAAGGTATGATGATGAGATGTTGGTCAAGCATGCTACCACTAGTTCTATACCCTTGTTTCTTCTTATTTTGTAATATCTAGATACATCAGTGCTGCTATGAATATTGTAATTTTATATCTCAAGTACTTTCCGGGCTGGTTTCCTCCATTGAGGCAGCCCTGAAACTACGCAACTAAGGTTGGGATTGGCTAAGTGTAGCTTTCCAACCAAGACTGTAGCATATGTAATGTTTCTTTTCTCAAATTAATAGAATAGCTTAACTTACCCAAAAAAACCCTAGGTTAAGAGTTAAGTGTTTCTTACCAGTTTGATTTGTATCATTGCTCATTCGATCCTCACTATTGTGCTTGGTGTCTTGTTTTTGTTGCTTGGTTCTCTCTGCTTGGTGTCTTAATGTTGTTTCTTTGCTTTGTGTGTCTCATCATTTTCCGTATCGATGACTTTTTTTCTTTCGGTATGTACCTAGCTTCTCCTAAAAATAGTTGTAGAAGGATTAGTTCTTCGTGTATTATGTTTGGTTGTGGTTGTGGCTACATTTGCATCTTATATTTTGTATATTTTTGACACTATTTTCTCAGGCAATGTTTCTGAATATATGTTTTCAAAAGAAAGGTGTTTCCAAGTAGTCTGAAATACAATACTTCGACGTTAACTAATTTCCATGCAACATTGAACTTAATGGTCCTCGAGAATTCACCCCTTAACAAGGCATATTTTCAGGAAATGATGGTAAGGGGTAATTGGACACAAAGTTACAAACATTGTAGGGGGGACTTATTATACCTAAACGTGTGCTTAAAAATCTCGTTTTTTTTC
Organism: Pinus albicaulis; assembly: GCA_034641835.2. Classification (NCBI taxonomy): domain Eukaryota; kingdom Viridiplantae; phylum Streptophyta; class Pinopsida; order Pinales; family Pinaceae; genus Pinus; species Pinus albicaulis. The sequence continues at coordinate 411,556,579 of CM076574.1, read as the reverse complement.
CATAGGAGGAATTTGTGTCGAGGAACTGCAAATATTGTAGTTGCTAACCTAAAGGAAGGTTGCCCAAAATTAAAGACAAAGCAACAAGTACCGATTTAGGCTTGATATCGCGCTTCTAGATATTTGGATTTGCTATGGCCAAGTCCTCCTCTTAGAGGGCATTTAAAAGGCTCTGTAAGTCAAATATAAACAACCTTTGTGAAGTCATGCTTATGTAAGAGATTGGCCAAAAATTGGAAATTTCTACCAACGACTTGCCTTCAATTTGCACAACAGGTGGCCACCACATGCAATGTTCATCGAGTGACAACCCTGTCATTAAAAAATCAACATTCCTTTCTATATATAATTATATTAAAATTCGTTAGCGATTTCTGCCAATGAATTTGATCCAAAAATGGAGGAAGTGTTCATTTTCCCCTTCTCCAGAATCAAATAATCAAACAAACAAGGAATGTTCCAATGATTTGGAAGGTAAAATGGGCCTTGACACAAAACATATTTCTCAATGTCTCTTCAAGTAAGGAGTTATACTTCACATGTAAACTTAACATAAGCAACATAATATCACATAACTCATACATGCATCATGAAGATCATAAAAAAAGGTTTGGTGAAGGAGTTCACCCCTCCTGGGCGACATCTTTGGGCCTGCCAACATAGCTAAACCACTCCATATATTCAGTAGAAAAAGGAGTACATAAAATTTTATTAATGAAAACATGTGGTTATTACCCCTACAAGGTAATTTTCTCCTACAAAGACCTCTCACACAAACCAACAACACAAGGTATCTCCTACAAAGAACCTATACTCCAACTGAAATGAGCTTACATGAGCATGTGAGCACTTCAATTCCACATTGAAGAGCATAAAAAAAATATCCCTCAACATGAAATAATGAGAAAAGTAAACTTGAGATAAACCCTGGAAGTAACAACTACTCCAATAGACTTCTAAAGGTGATAAAACCCCTACAAGGCCTTCTCCATGCTCAAACACCTTCTGGAACTGCTTCAAAGCCCTAATTGATCCATAAAATGTTATTAAACCTACAAAAAGACTCCTTATATGTGCTGAAATAAGCAAATAAATATCATAATTGGAATCATAACATCGAAAAACCCCTAATGGGCTCTTCTTGAGCTCAATTTGGTCAAAAACTCAAAAATATATGGCTCTCAAGCTCTTCCATGAGTTTTACTATTAACTGTCCTACAAAACAGACCAACAACCTAACTATCATTAGAGAACTTTTGAGGTCTAAAATGGGTCTCCTAAAAAAAATGTACAACCAATCTAAACTTTGTAAGAACCAATAGGATTCAAGATGATGATGTCAGCCATGGGGGATGATTCACCATTTTTGGGGTCAAAAAGTAGAAAAATAAAAAATAATAAAATAATAAAACTACTTTTCCAACTTGTATTTTCAACTTATCTCCCTAATTTTTTACTCAAATTTAGAACGTGAGTACTCGTTGAATGCAAAATTTAATTCTTCATCCAAGGAGTACCCATGTTGCATACTTTCGATGGACCCTGCTACACAAAAAATGAGAAATGCATGAAAAAATGTGATTGCAATCACATTTTTCATGTATTTCTCATTTTTAATGTAGAGGGGTCCATCGAAAGTATGCAACATGGGTACTCCTTGGATGAGGAATCAAATTCTTCATCCAATGAGTGTTCCCGCTCGAAATTTGAGTAAACCAATAGGGAGATAAGTTGAAAATACGAGTTGAAAAAGTAGTTTTTCTTTTTTTTCCTCCAAAAATTGATGATGTAATATAATATTATTTTATTATTTTATAACTTCCTTAGGAGGCCCATTTTAGACCTCAAAATTCCCCTAATGGTCCTACAAATCCACCCTATTTTTCGAACAAAGAGACATTTTCTCCCTCCACCAGTGGAATTTTTTGGACAATTAAATTAGCTAATGACCCTTTAATGTGAAAATTTCGGTCACATAACCACATATGGCTATGGGCTGGGTCTTAACACCCACCCCCACCGGCCTAGCCATAAAATTTCGGGTGTGTGGTGATATTGTGTGCCACGGGACCATGGGTCAGGCTAACCACCTGCACTTCCCGTTGAACCCCTTGAATTTTGGTGCATGGTCCTGTGGCGGTCCAAAGGAATTGGGGCTAGCCCCCTTCCGGAGTGCCTAAATAATACGGGTTGGTCACATTGGTGCACATGTGACTAGGGTTAGGGTTTCCACCAATAACTCCTCCCATCAGCCACTTTTCTGTTGGTGTCAAGTCACATTCTGTTCGATGAGACCAAGGACTGGGCCTAAGGGTTAGCTTGCCCCTTCCAATGTTCTAAGGGTCATGTGATATCACCATGATCGAGGGTCGGGGCTGACAGCCCGACCCCTTCCCCCAACCAGCACCAATGTAAAATTCAAATATAATTTTCAGCCTTATGTTAACAAGGACCACTGTGAGGGCAGTCGGTAAGGCAACTCAACTGTGAATAGGAGGTTGGGGATTCGAACCACCCAAATCTCACTCTTGCCATACCAAAGTTTTGTACGATCCCTAGGATGCCACGTGGCACCATATTACTGGTCCACCACACAAAAACCACTAGCCAATAAAAAATTACCAACTACCAACAAATCGGAGGATGCCAAGTGTTAGCCTGTGGCTTTCTCGTACCCTACATAGTCACCGTGCTGACTCACCATATAGTTTCCTAGTCAACAGACCTACTAAAATTTTAGTTGTTGGGCCAAACAGTCAACATGAAATAACTTGAGCATATAGTGTCAGAATGAGGTGAAATGAACGTCGTTGGATTCAGAACGATGATCACTTCTACTTGACGATGGTTTCAAGAATTTATGGGCACTTTCATTTTTTAGCTAAAATTTGATCACCTTATCACACCTCCCCACTAGGAACTTTTGGACTGCAAAAGTTTAATTCCATAGTCAATATAATTAGGCTCAAACTTAAAAAAAAAAAACCCAAAACAACTCAATCCAAAATGCTTACTTTTCAATTGGTGTCCTTCAAGCCCCAATCAAGGCACTTCACCTTTACATCTGGACTGCAACACTTCCCAATTGACAACTTCTAAGATAGCACTATAAGTTTCCTTTTTGAATGGAAGCTCTTGATAAAATTTGAAGAAACCTAATATATTCATAAACTTAGCAGCTCACAGGCAGGCCTCCACCTAGAGACTACCTCAGAGAGAACGCTCTACACCGATCATCATTAAACAAGAATATATAGGTTTACATATGCATAGGAGAGTTAGAACTTACTCCTAGAAAGTAGGAACTAATTCCTAAACTAGGATACAAGCACAACTGATGAACTAACTCTCTCCAATAATACATTCTTAATTAATTCCAATGCTCCCCCTTAATGGAGAAAGGGTTCACTAGTACTCCTAACATCTCCCTAAATAATTCAAATTCAATTATTCCAAGACTTTCATATGCATGTTGGCCTCAGTCTCAGCTAGGCTTACAATGATACATAAAAATTTAATAATTGAGCTTTCATTTGTGTCTTCTTGCTAAAGAGTCCATGCTTGTTCATTTTTCATTGAAGTTTCATCTTCACATTACCTGCCATAAGATGGTGGTGGAGCTTCTCCTTCTTTTTGTGTTTTTTGTGCCAAAGGTGGAACACTTGAAATCTTAATATACTCTTTCTTTATTGCAGGCTAACAATATTTGTATTCAATGTTGCAGGTTCTTGGGACTTATACTTGTCATTAATGTTTGTAATTTCGTCTTCCTGGCTGGAAATATCTGCACACTTAAAAACAATGTTAGATTCATAAACAGAACCATATTGGTTCGTGTCATCCCGCTCCTTTAAGAGAGATTCCATTTCTTCATCTTTCTCTTCTGACATAGATTGTTGATTTATGTATTCAACGTATTTAATCGATTATGTTGTTGCAAACACGTTGCTTTGCATTTTATATGTATATGGAGATAGGATTTCCTTCTCACTGAACAACAACTTATCAATAAGATGCTTTTCAAGCATCATATTGATCCACTCATCATGAGATACATAGTTCTCATCAAATTTGACTTCATAAGTCTCTGCATCAGAGAAGCTTTCTTCATAAAAAAATTTAGATTCTACATTAGTGGTTGTTTCATCATCATCACATGTTTCAATTTCTACTACATGAACGCATTCATCATCCATAATTGCATATTCAGTTTCACATTCAGTTATGATACTGAGAGTACAACCTTCATTTTCAAGATCAATACCTTCATCAAATTTTCGCTCATTCAAACTGTACTTCATTTCTAAAATATCCCACAAAACTTTTGCATTGTGGACCTCACCATATTCATGTAGTATACTGAATAATATGCTTTCATCTAATGCAATTGTTATAAGGTGAAATGTTGATGCATATGTACTCATATCAAGGAGAAATGTAGAGTGCTCTCCTTGAGGAAATCTCTAGGTAGAGGCTCACCTGTGAGCTGCTAAGTTTATGAATATATTAGGTTTCTTCAAAATAATATAGTCTTAGCGAGAATCTCATCCCAAATCTCAGTTAAAAATGTGGACGTATTCAGGGATGATGAGACTACTCCAATCTTTGGCTTCCTTGGGGCTGTCACAACGCTCATGTTCTCCCGCATGGGAGCTGCATATGGAACTGCCAAGAGTGGTGCGGGCATAGTCTCCATGGGTCTGAGCTTATGATGAAATCAATTGTTCCTATCGTCATGACTAGAGTTTTGGGTATTTATGGTTATATTATGTTCAAAATTCATGTTGGTCTATGCAGAAGAGGTGCAACGTGGTAATTTGGCCATCACGTGCGAAATGGTGAAAGAAGTGAGGAGCGATGAGCAAGGTTTCTCCAGGTTTATCAAGCAGGACACCTTGTGGTTCAACTAGAACGACCCCATGTTCGATTTTCTATGATTTCATGAAATATTTCATAAAGTGCTTGGCTCGTATGTGTATGGAATTATGGTAAGTGTTTTGGATTATTCAAGTTTTTATTGATTTTAGCCAGCTCAATGGGTGGTGATTTTGTTAGAATTGGCTACTCTAGAAAATCACACTTATGTGAATATGGAAATCCAATATGACTTAATTGACAAAGACAAATATTCCCAAGATGTGAACAATGAAAAGATGAGGTAAAGGAGCAGCAACAACTATTATGATGAACAAAAAAGTAAATGTTTGTGTGAGTTATTGTGGATTTATGGGATAGATTCATGATGATAGGGTCACCTACATTTATTAGCAAGTCTAGGATGTTTTGTTGTGGTCTTTGTAAACTATGTACCCAGTAAATCCAAGAGTTGGAGTGTGTAATGTAAGCCTAATGAGGCAGGTGTACCCCCATAAAGTTCGTGGTAATCTTAAAACCACTTTTTATTTGCATTTTTGGTTTTTGGTAAGCCAGAAACCATGTGTGAGAGTGGAGTGTACATGGATTCCTGTAGGCATGGTTTAGGGTTAGCTAAAAAAACCCTTGGCATGGTTGAGGGTGAGCCTAGAAAACCTTGGGCCTGGTTAATTTGGGTCTGTGGTGAGCCTTGGTGGCTGAATTGAGTACCTTGGTGGCAGAGTTGAGCCTTCATGGCTGTGTTGAGCCTTCGTGGCTGAATTGAGTGCCTTGGTGGAAGAGTTGAGCCTTCGTGGCTATGTTGAGACTGTGTGGATGTATTGAGTTCCTTGGTGGCAGAGTTGAGACTTCGTGGCTGTGTTGAGCCTTCGTGGCTGAATTGAGTGCCTTCGTGGAAGTGTTCAGCCTTGGTGGCTGAGAGCCATTGTTTGCATGGTTAAAGGTAATCCAATAAAACCCAGAGCATGGTTATGGGTAATCCAATAAAACCCAAAATTATGATGTTGGAGGGGTATTTGTAGGTACAGGTACATGTATGTAGTGATAATGGTTGACAAAACCATGTATACGAAGGAAATCCTAGTAGACTGGCAATTTTAGCTCTTGGAACCCATGTATTTTGTTAGATGGTTACTCCTTTATATGGATGTCGACATATCCTTTTGTTAGGTTTGACCACAACTAGACTTTGCAGATTGGTATTGAGACAAGTAGTCATTAAGGGGGTGTGTTGGAAAATGTAATTCCTACTTGTCTTAGTTGTGATTCTTTCTATCTAGAGGATTCGGTTCCTATTATGTTTCCTAGATTGGTGTGCGGTTGAGATATTCTCTTAACCAAGTGATTGTGTGTCCAAGATAATTTCCATATCTTGAGACAACACTTCATGTATTTATTTGTAACATTACTTGATTAATATGAATATATATTTCCTTATGGAAATTTAACAGCTCTTTGATGGAGGAGTCATTCCAGATGTTTGATTTCAACATAGGTTTACCTAAATTTGGAGAAGCATCTCTGGAAGATTTCACAACAATCCATTGACCATGAGAATTTGTCATCCAATTACGCAACATCTATAGATTTACAAGCTGCAACTAGTGCCATCACTTTGTCCCTAGGATAAGTCCTTGGGTATTTCTCAACTGATCTACTCACCTCCACATTGAATTCCTCAGTTGGGATCGAGAGTCTAAGTGACATATTCATAGTGTTATGAGAAGAGTAGGAATCCCATACTTGATTCTTAAAAACCCAATGACTAGTTGGGAATCCCAAACCCCTAATGGCCTCCTCTGCTTCCATTGCAGAGAAATCCTCATTTAAGAAGGATGGTTCAACCGTTGTGCACAAGTCCACCTCTTCTTACGATATCTCCAAAATAATTTCTCTAGCAATGCAAACAACTTAGGTAGGTCCTCTATGCATCCAATCTGATACATCATAGTGAGGTCACTGGCAACATGTCTCCATAGAGGCCTTCCAGTGGTCATCTCAGCCATAGTGCAAGAAAGAGACCAAATATAAGAGGCGTCCCCCTCCTCTACTTGTTTCATCAACTCTAAAGCCATCCATTGAGGTGTTCCCCTCGATTATAGACCCCCTCCCTTTCCCTTCTCTTCATTAACAATCCTCCTGGAAGAACCAAATTTTGCAAGCTTCACACCATTAACACCCACAAGACCATTCTTCCCCTTGATATCAAAGCATATAATCCCTTTCCCGTGCAGGTAATGGATTCCTCATAGGGTACCATGAGTGTAAGCCCTGATCACATATTCATCCAACCACCCTCCAAACTTATCTAGAAAGTTTGCTACGAAGCCCTTCTACTCCATGAAAAAATTGTGCACCTTTGCACTGCTCTCATTGTTGTAATCGTGCCCCAGGTAGTGGACAATGTATGGAGAATTCAGTCACTACAAAATTTGGTGCTCATATATTTAGTAAGTCTCTGTTATAATAATAATTTTAAGTAGTTTGAGAATGTGAAGATGAAATAATGTCCACAACAAAGAGATGGAAAAACTCGTCACCGTTTCTTTTATTTGCCAAGTAAAAAGAAAAGAATGTTTTCCACGGGAAGGAGATCTCAAAAAACATCATCATTTGTTCCAACCTGACTGCAACAATATATTTAAATACCTTTTTTGTTAACTCGTATTAATCTACTTCAATTTCTTATGTTGGATTTTTTCATGTCCTAGGTGACAATATTGAAAGCGATAATTTGATTCAATTTAATTTTATATTTAATATTTAATTTTCTCTTTTTCCTTTTTTAGGTGTTATGTCATCCATGAATTTATGTTTTCAGCTTGATAATCAATTTTCTCTATTTTTTCAATATCATTTCACTAAGTTGCATGTTCATCGGTGGTCATCGATCGAATTTTCATTGTAATTGAATTTTTCAATGTTACTTTGTTAAAAAAATGTTTCTTAATATAAAACCCTAGATGATTTTCCTTTTCTAATGACTGTGATGGTGAATGTTAAATAGGAACAAAATTTTATCTATTTAACCTTGAGAAATATAAAATATACTTGAATGTCTCTAGAAAAGTATAGACACCCATCTTGTTGCTTGAATCCGATGACCAAAACATTTATGCCCTGCAGTCTGTGAATTGAGCTAGATTGGATCATTGATGACATTATGATTTTTCACTTTGGATTCCCTTGTCCATCGTTTATATATTAACCTCACAAAAATTCCTTGATTTCACAAATTTATTCAATATTTATTTGTTAGCAAGTTGTTTCTTGATTTTTGTTACATCTTCTTCATGCTCTTTTAACTTCTTAACTTTGCAAATATATTTATTTTATGATTTCTTAGGAGGGAAATTTGTTCACTGTTGTTAGAGAGTAATTTAAGGGGAAAATGAAATAGACAAATTTATACACTAGTACATATGGTCAATCCTCTGACACTTTAGTTTCGACAGTTTAGACATATTGTTGAAAAGTTCCCAAATTTTCTTAATTTTTTTTAATCCAGCCAAAAAGCATTGGAAGAGAAACGATATGAGACATCGTCAGAAGAGAGATGATATGAGCTTCAAAAATAAATATGGTGATAAAGATTAAAAAAATAAAAATAAACGTAGAAGATATAGTTGGAATAATGACAATATGAGCATCAAATGGTGGAAAAATCCCATGTTGGGACCCTACCCTAGATTATTTAAATCATTGATCATATTTTTCTTCTCCATTAGGGCTCGGCTCTACAAGATCTTTCTCAGTGATCTCTACAAACCTCTAAACCGCGTTCACTTAACATTTAATGTTTTGATCCAGGTGGCTCCAGACACCCTCAAGAGACCAAGAGGGTTGATGATAGGTCAAAACTCAAAGTGGTCGGACTGTTGTTGAACTAGGTTCGAGTTGAAGTACTCATCTCCCTAATTCCAACGGTGCGAACAGATCTCCAATCTGACCCCGTATGGATAAGTTAGAGTGAGTCAAAGTTTTGGTCAAAGTTGGGCAATGGGCAAGGTTAAAGTATCCCACAAATTCATATCTAGCAATGAGGCAGGGTTCTCAAAAGCTCGTGAACTTATGCGCCATCCTCCATTACCCATCAAACCATGTGTTGCAGGTCACACTTTAAAAAATAAAAAATATATTTTTAGGTGCAAACTTCCTATTACATGCAGCAGTCGAAAATTCCAAAAATATTTGTTAGGTCCCTATATTACTAGTATAGTCCCTTATTGTTGTTAGTGTAACCCCCTTATTGTTATTATTGTACCCCTGTAACCCCCATATTGTTATTATTGTGCCCTTAAATTATTATTGTTAGGTCGGCTAGTTACATTTGTTACACCATTTTTTCTGGTCATCTAACCCATTATCATTAGATGAATTCAAGGACACCATGTAAGACCAATTTTACCCTAAGTAAAATTGCTTTCACCATGTAAAATAACATTTGTCCATATTTCCTGGTCATATTTAACCCAAAACAAGGAAATTAATTAAATAAATCATTGGGATAGTGACACCAAGTATGCCAACCCAAAAACTTAAAGTCCATTTGATTCATATATGTACTACTAGCAAGAGATTGGTAATCCTCCATTTCCTTTCTCAAACTGCATAACCATAACGAAAGCAAATGGCACACCAACTCATTCAAATATGTTTATATTCCCCTTTTCCTAAATAAATTTTGGCATGACCACAACATGCTTTGGGGCACCTAGACCCCTCAACCATACAAATCCCAGATCTCAGCCAAAAACAGCACTGAAACCCCCTTTCTCTGACAGGTCGCACTTTTCAAGTCATTTCCTAGGATAGGTCGCACTTTTCTGCCCAGTACCTGCTACCCAGGTCGTAGAACAGACCCCAAAAAGTGTGACTGGGCCTGTTCATGAGCTCTGGGTACCTTTTAGTTTTTAGTACCTTGATCCTTCACCAGGACACATTTTGTCCACGAAGAGTCTATTCACCTCTCCTACAAATCGAATGTCTCCACTTACAACACTTGCACTTGGGGCACCACTTTGCTTCCTTACTCGTCTTCGTTCGTGTTGATTTTTGTCATGAGCTACCCTATTGTACTCATGCTTTTATGGTCCCCCATTGGACCCTTACTATGAGGTAGCACCATCGAGTCGCCCTTGTCTAGAGCATATGAGTCGAGTCATCATCGCACTCATGGTGTCCATTCTACGTCCCTTTGTACCCCGCTATACTCTTCCATCCTTTCTTGCTTGGTCCCTCTCTCATGTCGCACATTATGGCCTTTAGTACCCTTGTCCCCTATCCCTCCTGATATTGCGTCAATCGCTTCCAAGCCATTCATGGCTGTTATGCTCTAACAAGGGAAGTTGTCCAAATGCTCCTCCGTATCCCTCATTCCATCATCATCATTAATGTCTATCTGTTCGTCGCTCTACTATTTTCCCTCGTGCCTTAGTTTGGGTTCCCTTATTGCCTCACCTATGGCGGACCTACTTCTGTCGACATCAGCTCATTTACTCCAGAAGCCAGGTCTAGGGGGCAGTGTACCTTGGTTTGAGCTCTTCTCAGCATGATCGTGATCTATACACTTGATGGTCCAGTGATGCAGCAACAGCTATTGGTGATTCCCGGGTGTGTGTGAGATGTCTCAACCCTCATGAGGGGGTGGCCCTGCAGGTAGCCCCCCACATGCCCGGATGACTTATTCATTTCCTCCCTTGATGCAGCTCCTCTCATTTGATGATATCGGCCTCAACCGCTTGCAGCGCCTCTTCGATTTGCATGTACCAGTCAGATGTTGCGAGCCCTTCCCCATGTGTAGGGGGAATTTGGGTGTATTTGTATCTCATGTACTAAAATATTCTTGTATAAGTCTTGAAGGTTATTCCAGGCATTGCATGTATGTGGGATTCATCATTTTATTTATCTGGATCATGTTTAGGCCAACACATGCTTCATTATTGCGTTCCGTGGTTTTCCGGGTGCCTTATTCTTTGTACTATTGTCTTGGCGGGCATAGGTATGCCTCCCCCGCCGCCTTTAACACTGGTACCATTTCATCACCTAGAGACTTTTTGCACCTGTAAGTCTCGTCTCCTCCGGGTCTAGTCCTTTAGCACATTATACTACCTTATATTTCTCTTTCTCACTTCCCTCTTGATGCCTAGTGATTGAGTTCTTACAACGTACTTCGGTCATACAATTTGCTCCTAACACTCGTACGTTGGGGGGCAATCTGTTACACCATTTTTTTTGTCATCTAACCCATTATCATTAGATGAACTCAAGTACACCATGTAAGACCAATTTTACCCTAAGTAAAATTGCTTTCACCATGTAAAATAAAATTTGTCCATATTTCCTGGTCATATTTAACCCAAAACAAGGAAATTAATTAAATAAATCATTATTTATTTAATTATTTCCTAGGAATAAGTTATTCAAATCATTATTTAATAATATTACTAGTTAAATTTGACTAAATCATTTTTAAATAATTAAATAAATCATTATTTATTTAATTATATTCCCACCATCTCCCTAAAATAATAAATAAATCATTTATTTATTTATTGTTTATAAATAAAGGAATTGAACCAAGTCAAATGACCTTTTCCCTCCAACAAATATAATAAAATATTCCTAAAGGGTGATTCTAGAATTTGATTAATAATATTTTATTCATGCACCGAGTTCTAGAACACCCCAATATTTTGTTATAAATAGAAGGATCGATTATTGGTGTTCTAGAACTCGGTGCATGAATAAAATATTATTAATCAAATTCTAAAATCACCCTTTAGGAATATTTTATTAAATTTGTTGGAGGGAAAAGGTCCTTTGACTTGGGTCAATTCCTTTATTTATAAACAAAAAATAAATAAATGATTTATTTATTATTTTAGGGAGATGGTGGGAATATAATTAAATAAATAATGATTTATTTAATTAATTTCCTTGTTTTGGGTTAAATATGACCAAGAAATATGGAAAAATGTTATTTTACATGGTGAAAGAAATTTTACTTAGGGTAAAATTGGTCTTACATGGTGTACTTGAGTTCATCTAATGATAATGGGTTAGATGACCAAAAAAATGGTGTAACAACATTGTGGCCCCACTAAGATTACATTGTGGCCCCATGGACTCCTATATATAGAAAGGAGGTTTTGTAATTTGTACCATCCAAGAATTGTTCATTCATGTAATGTATTGGAGGTTGCTCCCTAGAAGTGGCTTATTTATAAGGCGTTGATATCTCTTTCCTTCTATTTTTGGAGCTGGTTTCACAACATTTGGTATCAGAGGTTTGGATTCTAGGGTTTCGCTGCTCCAAACAGGTCATCGTGGAATTTTCACTATAAATTTTTTTTCTACAAAGGTTAAGTAGCTGAAATTTTTAGAGTATGAATTTGAAAGCCTAAGGAACATCATCACAAAATTTCAGAGCTTGGTTCACAATATTTTCGGAGATATGATCTGTTGAAGATAGGGATTTTTGCAGGCTCCTGAATTTCACTTAAAAAGGTCATCGCAGAGGTTTCGCTCTAAAAGTTTTTCCTACGAAGTTTCAGAAGCTGAAATTTTTAGAGAGAGAAGCTGAAATCCTGAGGCACATTGTCACAAAATTTTAGAGCTTGGTTCTCAATATTTTTGGAGATATGATCTATGGAAGTTAGGTCTTTTTCAGGCTCCTGAATTTCATCTCAAAAAGGTGATCGTGGGAAAATATTCATAACTCTCTCTCTGAGCGTCGGATTGGAATTATGTAAACAGTGGCTGGAAGTGCATGGAATGTATTTTCCTGTCTATAAATTTCAGAGCCAAAGGAGCAAACAATGACACGTGGAAAGTCGTACAAATTTGCTCTACTGAACTAGTCCATAATTAGGTCATTGTGGGAGATTGGACATAACATTGTCTTGAAGAATCCAAATCAAGTCAGACCTTTGGCATGTGAAATAAGCTTTAGAGGACTACTACAGGGCCAAATTTCAGATATTTATGATTTGCAAGTGTAGAGATAATTCAATGTCAATATCAATCTCCTCAAAATCAAGTAAAAGATGTGTATTTTGTTTTTCCGAATTGCATAAGTCTTGTTTGAAGAATCAAGTTGAATTGATTCCAAGGGCATATTGTAGAATATATTTTAGTATTTGGTTTTGAAATGCCTCCTAAAAAGAACTCAACACCCATTAAGCCTTTATAAGGCTCTACTATGACTCATGAAGACAAATAATGGCAACATGACATATCAAATTTACAAGGGCAAGTGCGACAAATTTCGCTCTCGCAAAGAGAAAAAAAAATGACACGGAAGTTTTGAAGAAAGGCGTGGAATCTCATATGGATGGTTTTAAGAATGGCATGGAAGCTAAGATATATGGCATGGAAGCTGGCATGGAATCTAATATGGATGACATGGAAGCTAAGATCGATGAAAAAATGGAAAACATGAAGAATGATCTAAAAGTAGACATGGAAGGTTTGACAAAGTTGATACAAAAAATGTTTCCTAATGGTGAAAATATAGTAGAGGAAACTCTTGATGAGAACAAAATAAATGTTAATTGTGATTTCACAAACTCTAATGTTAGCGGGAAGAACCACCATATTCCAGAAATGGATATGAGGAAGTTTGATGGAAATGATCATGTAACATGGATACTACAGATGGAGCAATATTTTGATCTCAATAATGTGCAAAAAACACAAAAGTTATGCATTGCAACTTTACATTTAGAAAAAAATACATTTGTATGGTATCGATGGCTTTGCTCCCGTAAAAAAATTGTCACTTGGTCAATTTTTACAGAGGAAATGATAGCACATTATGAGGATACAAAGAGCAACACCTTCTTTAGCCAATTGATAAATCTCAAACAAAAGGGTTTAGTGGGGGAGCACATTGAGGACCTCCAAAAATTGAATATAAGGGTAACTAATATTCCAGAGGAACACGGGTTAATCTCTTCATAGGTACTTTAAAGGATAATATCCAACATGAAGTTCGCGTTTTGGAACCTGATTCATTGGAGAAGGCATTCAGATTGGCAAGAAAAATTGAATGTAAAATTATGGTGACAAGGAAGCCTACCACTCACTTCTATAAAGAGGGAAGTGTTGCTACTCCTAGATTTTTACAACCTACAAGGTTGACACCACAAAAATTGGAAGAAAAAAGAGCAAAAGGGCTTTGCTACAATTTTGATAGAAAATACACTAAAGATCATAAGTGTGGTGAGAATAAATTATTTTACATAGATTGTGAAGAGGAAGAAGAAAATGAAAAAGAAGAGGATATACACCAAGAACCAACCCTAGAAGAGGAAGAAATGAGTCCGACCATATCGTGTAATGAATTGGAAAGAATTACCAATCCTCAAACTCTCAAGATAGAAGGACATATCAAGAAGAAAAAGGTAACATTGTTCATTGATTCAGGTAGTACCCATAATTTTATTCATTGTAAGGTAGCCAAGGATCTGAATTGTTTCCTATACCCAGCACCAGAATGTCAAGTGATGGTTGCAAATGGAGTAACTATAAATTTCTCTAGGAAATTCCATAATATCAAGCTAACCATGGGGGAATATGTATTGAATAATCCAATGCTTTCCATTCCTATGGGAGGTGTTGATGTTGTACTAGGAGTACAATGGTTACAATCTTTGGGGGTAGTAGCTTTTAATTTTCAAGAAATTTTCTTGAAATTTTTTTCAGAATGAAAGGAATTCGAATTATGGGGTATTGCAGGGAATCTGGGAAAGATAATAAGCTCTAATGTCATGACAAATCTTCTAAAGAACAATGAGGCGTAATTGCACAATTATGCTCACTAGAAGTTCCAACATCAAAATCATCTATTTCTGCAGATCTCCAAAAAGTCTTGGACAATCATTCCAAGGTTTTTGAAACTCCCAAAGGACTCTCACCTATTCGTGATCATGATCATGCTATTCATTTGATTCCAGGAAGTGTTCCTCCAAACATCAGGCCTTATATATATCCTTATGTCCAAAAGAGCGAAATTGAATGTATGATTGTCGAAATGTTACAGGCTGGTATAATTCAACCTAGTCAAAGTTTTTTCTCTGCTCCTATAGTATTGGTACATAAGAAGGATGGATCATGGCAATGTGTCTAGATTATAAGGAGCTCAATAATCTCACCATTAAATATAAATTCCCCATTCCTGTGATTGATTAATTATTCGATGAATTACATGGAGAAATTTATTTTACCAAGTTGAATCTTCATTCAGGATATCATCAAATTAGAATGAAGACTGAAGATATTCCAAAAGCAGCATTTAGAACTCATGAGGATCATTATGAATTTTTGGTTATGCCTTTTGGCCTTACCAATGCACCTTCTACATTTCAAGGCTTGATGAATTCCATTTTCAAACCCTTCCTTAGAAAATTTTTGCTAGTATTTTTTGATGATATACTAATCTACAATAGGTCTTGGAAGAATCATGTTCAACATGTTGACAGGGTGCTCAAAATATTGCAAGAGAAACAATTATATGCAAAAACATCCAATTGTTTCTTTGGAGTACAATAGGTGGAATATAGGGGTCATAATGTATCTCACAAGGGTGTTAAGTTAGACCCTAACAAAATTAAATCCATTAAAGAATGGAAAGTCCCCACAACCATAAATCAGTTGCGAGGATTTCTCGGGTTAATAGGGTATTATTGCAAGTTTTTTAAGAATTATGGGAGAATAGCAGCACCTCTAACAACATTATTGAAGAAAGATGCATTTTCATGGACTCCTGAAGCAACTAAGGCCTTTGAACATATTAAAGAGGCAATGTGCCTAGCACCGGTCTTAGCTACGCCAGACTTCACAAAAACCTTTATTGTGGAATGTGATGCCTCAGGAAATGGAATTGGTGCAGTTTTAATGCAGGAAGGAAGACCCATTGCTTTTGAAAGTCGTCCAATCAAAGGAAAGTATTTACAAAAACCTATTTATGAGAAGGAAATGTTAGCAATACTGCATGCACTAAAGAAATGGTGAAATTACCTAATGGGAAGACACTTCAAGGTAAAAAATGATCATGATAGTCTTAAACACTTTTTGGAACAAAGACTATCTTCAGAAGAGCAGCAAAAATGGGTCACAAAGATGTTGGGTTATGACTTTGAAATAATCTACAAAAAAGGAAAGCTTAATGTTGTTGCAGATGCACTCTCAAGAAAGTATGAAGAGGTGGAAGCATTGCTTTGTGCCATTTCTATTATCCAACCAGATTGGATAACCGAAGCAAGGGATGAATGGAAGAAGGACGAAGAAGTGTGGACACTCATTCAAAAGTTGCAGCAAGATCCTAGTACATCTGATACATTTAATTGGAAAAATGATTCCTTATGGTACAAAGATCGCTTATATCTTTGTAAGAATTCCCAACTAAAACAAAATATTCTTTTGGAATTGCACACTTCTCCTTTAGGAGGACACTCGAGAATTTTAAAAACTTACCACAAGGTGAAGAAATAATTTTTTTGGGATGGCCTTAAATCTGATATTCAAAAGTTTGTGGCAGAATGTTTGATTTTTCAGCAGAATAAAGTTGAGACAATTAAGACCTCGGTTCTTCTGCAACCTTTATCCATTTCAAGTCAACATTGGGAGGAGATTTCAATGGATTTTATCACAGGTTTACCTAAGTCCGAAGGAAAGAGTGTCATCATGGTGGTAGTTGATAGACTTACCAATTATGCACACTTTTGTGCATTATCTCATCCATTTAAAGCAAGTAAGTTGCTACTACATTTCTGTACACAATTCAAAAGCTACATGGAAACCCAAGGGTTATTGTGAGCGACAGAGATCCCATTTTTACTGGAAATTTTTGGGGATTTATTTTCTTATTTGGTTCCTCAACTAGCTCATAGCTCATTTTATCATCCTCAATCCGATGGTCAAACTAAGATAGTAAATAAATGTTTGGAAGGATATATTCCTTGTTTTGTATCTGATAAAAAAACACAATGGGTCAAGTGGTTACCTCTCACTGAATGGTGGTATAACACTTCCTTCCATACTACAGCAAAAATAATCCATTTATGGCACTTTATGGATATCATCCACCGTCCATCACATCATATTTAATAGAAATTTCGAAGGTTCAAGCAGTGGAAGATCACATCGAGCATCAACAGGAAGTTCTCCAACTCTTAAAGGATAACCTGAATTTGGCACAAAATCGAATGAAAGAATAGGTAGATCAACATTGCACTGAGAGAAGTTTTGATGTAGGATACTGGGTATTTTTATGGCTACAACCATATAAACAAATGTCCCTCAAGAAAGCTAAGAAGGATAATAAATTATCGCCAAAGTACTATGGTCCTTACAAGGTGTTGCAAAATATTGGTACTATGGCATACATATGGGAGCTTCCTACTTCTTCACGAGTGTATCCAGTTTTTCATGTTTCATGCTTAAAGAAGGTTATAGGTGAAAATATTCCAGTTCAAACAATATTTATAGAACTTGATTAGGAAGGAAAAATCATATTGGAACCTGAAGCAGTCACGGAAACAATAACTCAATAGCTACGAAATCGATCAATTTCAGAGTATCTCATTAAGTGGAAGAACTTACCCACTAAAGATACTACATGGGAGGATGAGAATTTTATACAAAAGCACCCAGAGCTACTCAAGCATTGAGGATAACACTTTTTTGAAGGAGAGGGGCATGTTAGGTCCCTATATTACTAGTATAGTCCCTTATTATTGTTAGTGTAACCCCCTTATTGTTATTATTGTACCCCTGTTGTTAGTAGGAATCCTTTGTCGAAGTGTACGAAAAAAATATCACTTTAGCTACGCATAACTAATAGCCCTAACATAAAAAATGGCTGCCAATATCTTCAGATCTGCGGTTAGTTGATCAAGACAAGAGCTGCGAAAAACCAGATCTATACATAGAAAGACATTAAGCAGTAAAAAGAAGGGTTTGCTCCATATATCCAATAGACAAGACAAGAACAATTTTTGAAAGAATTTTTGTATTAAGGGCACCTGGGAGGAAAAAAAGAAGATGTTTCCAATTCTCCTCAATGGGATGGGTTCTTGGAAGTCCTCAGCACTTCAGATCTAGCATTTCTCTCTCCTGTTGGTGTAGAAAACCCAGACAAAGATAGAACTCAAAGGGAGCTCACACAGCAAATAATGGAAAATATGACAATGATAATGGCTCAAAGTTAGACCAAGAGTTTAGATCCAGAGTGATCTAATAGGAAACAAAAGGTGAGGAATTGTAGGAAAAACCCTCCTATTTATAACAAAATATTGGGTCATTATAGATCTTGGTGCATGATTAAAATAATGTTAACCAAATCTAGATCCACCTTTTATGGAATATTTTATTATATTTGTTGGAGGGAAAAAGTATTTGACTTGGGTCAAATCCCTTTATTTGTCAATAATAAATAAATAAATGATTTATTTATCTTTTTAAGGAAGTGGTTGAAGGATAATCAAATAAATAATGATTTATTTAATTATTTGTGAATGATTTGGTCATATTTAACAAGGAATAATATCTAAATAAGATTTAAATAATTATTCCTAGAAAATAATAAGATAAATAAAGGTTTATCTAATTAATTTCTTTGTTTTGGGTTAAACATGACTAGGAATAACAATTAAATTATGGTTTAATTAATTATTCCATGAGGAAAATCAAACAAAATAGGTTTTTTTAATATTTCCTTTTGGGGTTTCCTGTTTAGACCATAAACAACCTAATAAATGTGGTTTATTAAGTTATTTTACATAGTGAAAGCAATTTTACTTAGGGTAAAATTGCTCTTACATGGTGTACTTGGGTCCATCTAATGATAGTATGTTAGATGACCAAAAAATGGTGTAACACCTGTAACCCCCATATTGTTATTATTGTGCCCTTAAATTATTATTGTTAGGTTGGCTAGGATTACATTGTGGCCCCATGGACTCCTATATATGGAAAGGAGGTTTTGTAATTTGTATCATCCAAGAATTTTTCATTCATGTAATGTATTGGAGGTTTCCCCCTCGAAGTGGCTTATTTCTAAGGCATTGATATCTCTTTTCTTCTATTTTTGGAGCTGGTTTCACAACAATATTAAAAGGATGGGGGGCAGGTTGTCACCCCCACCACCCCCCATTCGTTGTAACAATGTATATATATAATCAAACGTGGGCGGGTGGGCGGGCTACCTCCAATGGACATGGCGCACGCCACCCCAGGTCACATAGACAACGATGAATATATGTTAGAGCCGGTGGGAATCGAACCCACGGCCAACAAGTCCATTAACCCCGCCCAATGCGGCGACTCTACCCAACCATATGTTAAAACGAAATCGAATTCAAATGTGGTTATTTATACAAACTACCACTCATATTTAAATATGTTACAACATTTTGAAACCCAAAAAATATATGTTGCGGTTCAATGCATGCTATTTGGAGTGGTCGGGGTTTGATCCCGACCTACCTGCAACCTATTTTTCTTCGCCACCAACAACCCACAAGTTGTTTTTTGAATACTCCACCCACCCACCTCATTATAAACCTTCATTTGCACAGTGTGTGAAGGAGGGGGAGCAGAGCAAAAAGAAGAGGCTGAGCAGAGAAAGGGTGGACCAGCGGAGGGTGGAATTTACTAGCGCTTTTTTTTAGAATAAACATTTTTTTATGCAGGTGGAACCATGAGCCTTTCAGGAGGTAGTGGAACGCTTATCTGAGCCACATTTTCAAAGGGGCTAGAATTATTCGGTATCCAAATTGGACAAATTTTATATGAATTTTACACCTCTCAACGACGGGAATTTGATGACGATATCAATTTCTGCAAGAGACGTCTCAATTTTTTGGTCATTTTCCAGATTGGAATGACGGTGTGAGATCTCAGAGTGTAGACAGTCGATTTCTTGGTATTCGACGCTACGACTTCGATGGTGCATTTAGATGCAGCAGCTAAGTAGCCTATTCTTCAGCCAACATCAAAGTTGAGGTATATGAAGTGTTGTTTCCATGTACTTCATTGATTATTTTTGTGAGATGTTTTATGTTGTTTCAATTCCTGCTTGATGTATGATGCGGAATCTTGATGTTTATGTCATGTGATATGTATTCATGGATGGTCATTTATGTTCTAAGATCCCTTTGTTTCCTTGATGGTGGGATACTCTTTGTCACCATGTGTGAGGTTGTCATGCTGATAGGAGTTTTGTTATGAGTGGCAGTTCCTTGTAGTAGAACGTCTCATGGGGAGACTTTTCCACTCATGTCGGGGGCACATTTCCTTGTATGACAAGTAAAAAATGTCCATGTACATCATCACATTTTCCAGCACCAAATGAAGCAGCCAACACCATCGGGACACCGAGGCCCGGAGATGTAGTACACACTAGACAAACTCTGTTATTAAATGTCTTGTGTTTTATTGTGTGATTGTTGACATGTTTTCCTGTTAATTATACCTGCATATCTATCCATTAATTCTTTGATAGAATGAAATTCTAATACATCACAAAAGTAAAATATCATGGGTAAATCTGGTAGCTGACGGACTCAGATCAAGTGGTGTCAAAGTTGTCTTCTTGCTGATGTGAATTGCAAGAGTGAACCAATGGACATGCAATAATGGAGGATGTCAAAGACATGTACGAGGCCATGCTTAGGATGTCCAAAAGTATGTACATGTTGTATGAAGATTATAAGGAACAAGAAATAGATACTGCTGAGTTGAAAGCACTTCTACAAGAGGAGAAGGAGGACAAACAACGATTGCAGCTTCAATTGCAAGCCACAACAAAGGCATTGGAAGAATTGAAGCACAACGACTAGATCCTTCAAGAAAAGTATTTTGAATTAAGGAGGCTTATCCAAGAAGGGAAAGTAGAGAAGCAAAGACTGCAGCTTCAACTACGAGCCGCGAAAGAGGCCTTGAAGGAGTTTAAGCACAACAAAGGCTTGAAGCAACCATCATCACCTGTTTTTGCATCAACATCTGAGGTAAAAAATGTTTATGTTTCTTCAGTTTCATCTTCACATGCTATCATTTATGTGGGAAATGTGGAGCTACCCATTATAGGAACTGGCATGCGACTCCTCACCAAGATGGGATATAAAGGAGGAGGACTTCGCATTAATGGCCGAGGCATAACTTAGCCACTGGAGGTCATGCAGAGACATCGATTAGTAGGTTTGGGGTACACTGAAGGAAAATGCTAGAAGGTGTCAAAAGCTCCCAATGCATGGTTGAAACCATTGGGGAAAGAGAATTATGGGAACACTTCACCATCATCCTATGACAGCGCACATTGTAGTGAAAGAGTTGAGGCAAGTTCTCGTCACCATGGTTGCACCAGAGAGGAACGAGAAAGGTGTAACAAGTATCAATATTCTCAAGTTCATTTTGATTATAATCATGTTGATAATCATGGACAGAAGTCATGGCATAGGAAAACTTGTCATTTTTGTGGTTTACATAACCATGTAATTGCTAAGTGTTGGAAGAGAATGGTAGCACGAAATAGTATGAGGCGTGAAAGGCCTTCTTCGTAGTAGGGAAAGAAATTGGTTAAGTAGATATGGAGGAAGAATAAACATTGCAGTTATATTGATAGAAAGGGCCATGAAAGAGCCATGTGTTGGAGACTCCATCCAAAGCAGCGTCTGAAGGACAAAGCGTCCGTGCGGAAACTAGTTGGTGAAAATGTTCAATAAGAAAATCCATCACATTCTTCATGGTTAACTATGTTGAGAAAGAAATGGTTTTTCTAGATGTATTGGCCACAATTGTAAATCAAGTGTTGCAATTTAAAATGTAAAAGTGATGATGTTTTTTCCATCACTTATGAAGCAACAATGATATTTTTGACTTGTATTGATAGCTGGGGTATTGATTCCATTTAATGTAAACTTCACCATCGAGTATGGTTATAAACTCGTGGCAAGTGTGGGGAATGCTTGGGTCATAGATTGGTCACTTAGTAAGCATGTAATTTTCAATATATTGTACTACAAGTTTGTAGAGGATGCAGGTGTCGGCTCATCATTTATGGCTCCGAAGGAAAAAGGTGAAGGAGAATGAAGGGTGACCTTTTAGAACACTTATCACACAGATACGGTGCAAAGCAGCTACAGATTATGTTCATGATTTTGGTGGACCAAAAGCTCCTTAGTGGGGAGGATTGATCCAGGTGGCTCCAGACACCCTTAGGAGACCAAGAGGGTTGATGATAGGTCAAAATTCAAAGTGGTTAGATTGCTCTCAAACTAGGTTCAGGTTGAATTACTCGTCGCCCTCATTCGAATGGTGCAAATGGATCTCCAATCCAAGCCCTTATGGAGAAGTTAGAGTGAGTCAAATTTTTAGTCAAAGTTGGGTAGTGGGCCAGGTTTAAGTGTCCCAAAAGTTCATCGTCAACCGGCAGGGAACCCAGCTCCTCAAAACTGGCGAAATTGTGGCCTTGTTAATTTTCCTAATGATCCTTATTTTTGAAAATTTTAAAAATGACCAGTCCCCTTTAAAAAAATAAAAAAAAAATATTTTTTTGGTGGTGGGCCATCAACCCGCCACTCCCAGTCGAAATTCCAAAAAAATATTAAAAGGATGGGGGGTTGGTTGTCACCCCCACTTCGTTGTAACAACATATATATATAATTAAATGTGGGTAGGCAGGCCACCTCCGGTGGACCCGACCCACGCCACCCCACATCACATAAACAATGACGAATATATATCAGAGCTGGAGGGAATCAAATCCATGGCCAGCGGGTCTGTCGGCCATGCCCAATGCGCTGGCTCTACCCAACCATATGTTAAAACAAACCTACCATATAAAACCAACCCGAATGCAAATGCAGTTACGTATACAAATCACCAACCATATTTAAATATGTTACAACATTTTAAAACCAAAAAATTATATGTCGCGGTTCAATGCATGTTATTTGGAGTGGCTAGGGTTTGAACTCAACCCACCTCCAATCTATTTTTCTCCACCACCACCAGCCCACGAGTTCTTTTTTGAAAACTCTTCCCACCCACCTCATTATAAACTTTAATTTGCATAGTGTGTGAAGGAGGAGCATAGAAAAAATAAGAGGTCGAGTAGAGCATGGGTGGACTAGTGGAGGGCGGCATTTACCAGCACATTTTTCGAGAATAAACATATTTCTATGCAAGTGGAACCATGAGCCATTCAGGAGGCAGTGGAACCCTGATCCGAGCCACATTTTCAGAGGGGAAAAAATTTTCTGGTGTCCAAATTGGACAAATTTTATATGAATTTTACACCTCTCAGCGACGAGAATCCGATGATGATGTCAGATTCTGCAACATAGGTCTCAAATTTTCAGCCATTTTCCAGATTGGAATGATGGTGTTGGATCTCAGAGTGTGGACAGTCGATTCCATGCCATTCGATGCCACGACTTTGATCGTGCATTCAGATCTAAAGGTTGAGCAACCTATTGTTCAGCTAGCATAATAGTTGAGGTATATGAAGTGTTTTTTCGATGTACTTCATTGATTATTGTTGTGGATTTTTTATGTCGTGTCAATTCCTACTTGATGTATGATCCAGAATCTTGATGTTTATGTCATGTGATAAGTATTCATGGATGGTCATTTATGTTCCGAGATACCTTTGTTGCCTTGATGGTGAGATACTCTTTGTTACCATGTGTGAGGTTGTCATGCTGATAGGAGATTTTTTATGAGTGTGAATTCCTTGTAGCGTAACGTCTTGTGGGGAGACTTTGCCACTCATGTCGGGGGATCATTTCCTTGTATGACAAGTAAACACTATCCATGTACATCATCACATTTTCCAGCACCAAATGAAGTGGCCAACATCATCGAGACATCAAGGTCCATTGACATAGTCCACACTGGACGAACTCCATTATTAAACATCTTGCATTGTGTTGTGTGATTGTTGGCATGTTTTCCTCTTAATTATACATGCATATGTGTCCATTAATTCTTTGATAAAATGAAATTCTAATACATCACAAAAGTAAAATATCATGGGTAAATCTAGTAGTTGATGAACTCAGATCACCTTTATGCTTGGATATCTCAAGTTTTCATTGGTGTAGTGGTTCTAAGAATTTGTTTTCCAACCAATTAAATTTTCTTGACACATTCATGTACACCTCTTTCCTTTCCATGAAGATATACTAGTCCGAAAATAATGGTTAATGTCGCATGGATTTGACATAAATAAATTTGGCTTAGCCTCTTAGGTCTTCCCTCTTAATAAAATTTATTGTTCTTGATGCGATTATCTGATGGTATACTGAGGAAAGGATTTATTGTATTGATATTTGTTACATAAATTTTTTTCACTATTCCTGTAATCCCTATTCCAGAATCCTGGAGGACCTTGCAGAGTAACCCCTATGTCTATTTTCCATCATGAAAATGTACCATTTTATCCCTTACAACATACTAAAAAAACTCTTTGTTGACCATTCCTGAAGAAGCTCCTTAAAAACATGTTAATCTGGAGCGGCGCGCCCTCTGCTTGTATCACTCATGTCAATTCCTCTTTTTTGGTCTAGAGCAACACAGATTGGTGCTAGAATGGATATCATACCCACGTTGATCCACTTATGAAAGGTTTTTAAAATGGAAAATGAATATTTGAGATCTGGAAGCTTCGTGGGCGGAGAAGTGGTTGTTTTTTCATGAGGATAGGGTCGAGCTTCTCCCTTTGGGCCTCTATTTTCTACAAAAGAGGAACTACTCAAGGAGATAAACCATTTCCCCACCTTAAGTGGATCCATGTTCCTTCTCCTTTCACTATAAAATGGACATCCTTCCATACCTTTATGAGTTAGAATAGAGATAGAAGAATAGAAATAATTGTTGTTATAGGCATTGAATGAGAGTTAAGACCTTTCGCATAAACGAGAAATTTGGAGACATGCCTAGATCCAGAGATGTTGAAGGAGAGTTGTGACATCAAGACGCAGTTTTTAACTCCCCCTCTCTATATTAATATGATACAACTGATTATTTATTTCCACTCTTTTCTATAATGTATGATTTGATTTCTAGTACTCCTTGATCAACTAGATAGATTGTTTATGTGAAATATATGTTGTGATTTCACATTTGTTGTTGTTTGATCTCTTCTGTAGGTAACTAAGCACTGGCGACATCAAGGATCTTACTACGAAGTGAAAATGATCAAAGGATTCGAGCGAGGAACAACATCAGATTGACGTAGGTCATCTATATACGATCTGTGTCCATTTTCCATATATGAAAGTAGGCATTAGATTGTTATCTGTTGTTATTAGACCCATCCTAGGGCTAGAGGAATCATCTCTATTCGCAGAGAGGATTTTTCTGCATAAAAAGTTGGCGACTTAGCTAGGGAGGGATTTCCTTTATTCTCCTCTTTTCACTCTTTGATTTTTCGTTTTTTCATCGATCTTTTATCGAGCATCCTTCTCCTTGTCTCTGTAGCTTTTGTAACTACTTAGAGACATTCATCTGTCTGTTGAAGTGATAAGCCTAGTGTCAGTTCAGTGAACCCTTTCATTTTTAAGTCTTCTCCTTCATCAGCACTGGTATTGCTTTGGCAATCGCACTCATCGGTGCTGAATGCATTTACACACTATCACTTTTCCTCTTCTAGTGCGAGTTGCAGCTTAATGGCCGCACCGATTTTTGTGTACATTTTTTTAATGTTTCTTCTTATATGTTAGCCAGTGTGTCTTATCCTCCTGAGTTTTCTTTACTATTTAGATTTCTCATGTCCTTCCATGTTCAATGAAATTTTTTATTCAAGTTCTCCATATTTAGTCTTCTCTTTGCAAAGCAAGTGCATCCTTATCATCATAGGGCTTCTAGGTGTTTTCGGGTCATCCAAATGGTTGTGTGCTTTGTTGTTTTCAAGACTTCTTATTGAGTTGAATCTTGTTGTATATTTCAAGATTTTTGTTTGATTGAGTTTTTCTTTCAGTTGATTCTCACAATTAGGCTTTCAAGTGTCAAACTTGGGTGAATTTCGGTCTCTTTTCGCCATAAAGCATTCATCATAATTGCCTTCTTTTGACTAAAGTTTGTTTTTATTTGAGTGTTGATTAGTGTAGAAATGAAGAGTGTCTTGTTTTGAGGAAATTGGTTTGGGTTTCTCTTTGATTTTCATCTCTTTGTCTCTTGTAGCGTTTTGAGAGATTTTATTACTACTAAAAGCGAGTAATTTCTTTTGATTTAAATTCTACATTTTGCATTGTGCTTATAAGAAAAAATACAAAAATATTTTTGTTTCGCATTAGGATTTTTCACTTAGAGAAAAAGTGAATGTCATTCCATGCATTTTTTTTTCTTTCTGCGTTTATTGTATGAATTCCTTCTCCCCAATTAATGTAGTTTTCATAGACATGAATGATTTCTTCTGTCATTTAGTTTCATCTTAGGGATTCAGGTGACATCGGTAGAACTTTAAAATGGAGACATGATTCAAGATCAACCTTAAAATTTATTCAATAAACCTATGGATCATTTGGAACCTAACTAATTACGTTTAGAGGTCTAGGCTAGAGACGTGTTCCGACGTCAATAAGTGTAGGAGTTGTTGCTAACAGTCTACATTACATCCCGGGCGTGATATACTGTCCCACGTACAGAAGTATATTGACGTATGATAAGTATATTTTGGGACGCTCGCATCGAACGCTTACACATCAAAAAACACTACTACAGACTTGGACTCCTATGTACCTTCATGTATATTTTGGGAGACACCATTAGGCTGAAAACCTACCATAGGTAACTCAATCACCAGTTTGTTATGCAGGAAAATCCTCTCTGTGGACATAGACGATCCCTCTAGCCCTAGGATGGGTCTAGTAACAACAAGGAACAATCTAATGCCTACTTTCCTATATTGCAAATGGACACAGATCGTATATAGATGACCTACCTCGATCTGATGTTGTTCCTCACATGAATCCTTGCACTTTGTAGTTAGATCCTCATTGTCGCCAATGCTTAGTTACCTTCATAATAGATAAAAAAACAAAAAATGTGAAAGCAAAACATATATTTCACAGAAACAATCTATCTAGTTGATCAAGGAATACTAGAAATAAAATCATACATTATAGACAAGATTGGAAAGCAAGAATCAGTTGTATCATATTAATATAGATAGGAAGAGTTACAACCCGTGCCTTGATGTCGCAGCTCTCCTTCAATGGGCTCGGATCCAGGCACGTCTCCAAAGTGCTCGTTTCATTAGGGGAATTTTGAGGTCTAAAATGAGCCTCCTAAGAAAAATGTACAACAAAAATAAACTTTATAAGAACCAATAGTATTCAAGATGATGATGTCAACCATGTGGGATGATTCACCATTTTTGGAGTAAAAAAGTAAAATAATAAAAAATAATAAAATAATAAAACTTATTTTTCAACTTATCTCCCTAATTTTTTACTCAAATTTCTAGCGGGAATACTCGTTGGATGCAAAATTCAATTCCTCATCCAAGGAGTATCCATGTTACATACTTTTGATGGACCTTGCTAAACGAAAAATGAGAAATACATGAAAAAGCGTGTGCAATCACATTTTTCATGTATTTCTCAGTTTTTGTGTATCAAGGTCCATTGAAAGTATGCAACATGGGCACTCCTTGGATGAGAAATCAACATTAGGGGAATTTTGAGGTCTAAAGTGGCCCTCCTAAGGAAAATGTACAATCAAAATAAACTTTATGAGAACCAATCACATTTTAGGAGATGACATCATCCCTAATGGCTGAGGTGGCATTGCTTGAGTTAAAGGTACTTACTTGTCACATTCTCAATGGTGGATAAAAAATCATGGTTAACCATGGTAGTGCTCTAATTACTTTTAAAGTCATAAAGTAAAGAACTCATAATAAATGTCATTTCATACTTTTTGAATAAAATAATATTATTGTCATTTCATATTTCTTGAAAGAAATAATGCATATCCTTGTACATTTATTATATTATATTATATTATTTTTATATAATATATTAATTACATGTTATTATACAATTTAAATAATATAAAATTTAATTAATAACATATAATATAATAAAGAATTTATAAATTTATATTTATATTTTATTTTAAGTTACTTAAGTACAAATGACAAATGCATTAGTTGTTCAATGATAATGAATTTTTCTTGAAAAACTCATTCTTATTTATAGTCACATCAATACATTTTATTTATTTATTTTATTTTGGTGCAAATTTTGAATTGAATTTAACTATGGTTACATGGATTGTGGTGCAAAAAGTGAATTGAAAATTCATAAATATTATTTTATTGGTTTATCTATTATTTTATTATTTCCTTAGGAGGCCCATTTTAGACTTCAAAATTTCCCTAATGATTCTGCATCCAACGAGTGTTTCCGCTCGAAATTTGAATAAACCCATAGAGAGATAAATTGAAAATACAAGTTGAAAAAATATTTTTTCCTTTTTCCCTCTAAAATTTGATGATGTAATCAAATATTAGTTTATTATTTCCAATATTATTTTATAATTTCCTTAGGAGGCCCATTTTAGACTTTAAAATTCCCCTAATGCAACTTGATATGAAAAGGCCAAAGGTCTTAACCCTCCTTCAATGCCTATAGCAACAATTCTCTCTGTTGTTCTTCTATCTCTGTTCTAACTAGTAGAGATATGGGAGGATGTTCATTTTATAGTGAAGGGAGAAGGAACATGGATCAGCTTAAGGTGGGGAAATGGTTTATCTCCTTGGGTGGTTCCACTTTTGTAGGAACAAGAATCCCAAAGGGAGAAGCTCGACCCTATCCCCACGAACAAACAACCAGATCTCTACCCAAGAAGCTTCTAGATCTCGAAGCTTCGTTTCCATTTTAAAAACCCTTCTACAAGTGGATCTTCACGGGTATGATATCCATTCCAGTGTCGACCGGTGCTACTCCAGACAAAAAAAGAGGAATCGGTGCGAGTGAAACAAGAAGATGGTGTGATGCTCCATATTAACATGTTTTTAATGAGTTGCTTTAGAAATGTTCAGCAAAGAGTTTGTTCAGTATGATATAAGGGATAAAATGGCACATTTTCATGATGGAAAATAGACACGGGGGTTACTGTTAAAGGCCCTCCAGGATTCGGGAATAGTGAGTACAGGGACAGTGACAAATTTCTATGTAACGGATGCCCAAATTTGTTATGCAGGAAAACATATTTGTGGAGAGAGATGATCCCTCTAGCCCTAAGATGGGTCTAGTAACAACATGGAACAATCTAATTACTACTTTCCTAGATTGCAAATGGACAAAGATAGGGAAAATTTTAGGGGCTAATATTTGTAGGTGGGCTAATATTCCATGCTTTTACCAAAAAAAAGATTCTCCAATTTCTGTTTTTCTAAAATTGAATTCTCCCAAATTTTATAGTATAAAATTATTTTACCTTAAAAATCGCCAATATTATATATTTTCTAATATAAAATAATTATAAATCTTAAATGTTTTACAAAATTATCATCAAACATTTTAAAATATGGATATTAGGGCCTAATAACATTTGCCAATGTTTCTAAACTTTAATATAAATTTACATCCTTAAAATTTTCCATGGACACAGATCATATATAGATGACCTACCTCAATCTGATTTTGTTCCTCTCTCGAATGTTGGAAATATATTCATTGATGGCAAAGAAGCACAAAGAAGCAGGACCAAGACATGGGAGGAGATCAGATTCAGATGGAATTGTTGTAGAGAAAGAAAGTAAAGTGGTAGAGGCTACAAGAGGAGGGTTTACACAGGAAGAATTTTTTTGAACAGTTAGGGTTTTGTTTTGTAAGCCTACGAGAAAATTAGACAAAAATGAAAGAAGAATTTCTGTCATTTTTGAGCTATGGGATTATTGTAATGAAGGAGATCCAGAGTTTTAAGTCACATTTGGGGGCTTTATTGTATTTATAAATGATTATAAAGCCACAAACAATGAATAATATAGGTTACAGCCATGTGTGGAATGAATGCCAGAGAGGGTTTGAAGACTGGTTGATATCATTAAAATAGAAGATGTATGGTGTAATCGTGGTGGAATTCTTTCAAGTTGGAACTATAGTTCTGTTTAGAAACCCGAGTTAAAAGAAAACAAAACGATGGAGTAAAGGAGAACAGTGGATGCTTTTGAAAACCAACCGGTGGTTTTCACATAGCTCAAAGATGGTAAGAAGTAATTGCTGGAGTGAACGCGATAGTGGTCGTGGGCCAACGCGTGGTAATTAAAAACCACTAATTTCACATCAGTTTTAAATTTTTACCCATCGTACTATTTAGAGCGCGATATCGAGAGATGTTCGTCGGATCTGGAGTAGTTAAATGGACGACGAAGATTGGACTGCACAAATGAATATGTAATTTGTTTACGTTGTGGGACCCGGATATAATATTATTTTGGTGCTTTGGGTTTTAACCAAATTAAACTCATAAATACCATTAAACCAAGGTGTGATAGTTGTCATATGTGGGCCAATGTTAATACATGTTGGTACTTTGGTATATTTATCCAAAGTCGATTTGGTATAGTCGGAAGATAAATGAATGGGTTTTATTATGGTTTGTTTAAAAATTGATATAAAAGCTTCCGCATATGAAGTTTTTACCATTGGGTTTATTATGGTTTATAACCATAGTTTTTTTCCAAAAGTGAGATTGACCGTCAGGAAATTTGTGGGCCCAGATATATATTGTAATGTTGATATCTTGTGTTTAAACCAAAGTATGGAAGGGCAAGTTATATTGTATTTATGACTTATGTTAAGTCGAGTAATAAACCTTGAGAATTTGTGATGGATGGAGGACTGTCA
The DNA here is from genome assembly GCA_034641835.2 of Pinus albicaulis. NCBI lineage: Eukaryota > Viridiplantae > Streptophyta > Pinopsida > Pinales > Pinaceae > Pinus > Pinus albicaulis. The sequence continues at coordinate 411,525,842 of CM076574.1, read as the reverse complement.
GATTGAGAGAAGGAGAGCGATGATCGTCTGGTCTAACGCATATTAAATTGATGGTTGAAATTAGAACAGTCAACAAAGTGAACTGACATGTATGATTGTCAATGTACAATTGTGGGTCCAAATAAATATGATGTCGACATTGTTTTAACCAAGGTAAGAACGTTATTTAAGCACGTCGACATATTGCGAAATCCATAAGTCGGAAGAATAATTAAAATATTTAATTATATGGATAAGTATATGGTTTATCACCATAGGTAAAGAGAAGACAGAAAGGTAAGTTGGTAAAAGTGGGACCCTTCGCATATCGCATATCAAGAGATCAGATGGACAAAGGCACATGGGATAACTGGAATCGTTGAAGTGCAAAAAAGAAATCGAAATGCAATGCGATGCGATCACATATTGTAATCGACGATGCTCATGTGATAATAATTCGCAAGTTATAGAAGTTGCGATGCGAAGTAGTGATAAAGTCAAGTGGGACCCTGTCACAAAGGAATGGAATGAACGCATAACAGGAACTCATGCAAGACAGTGGTGTGGAAGCACGAGCAGATAAAAAGTGTGAACACAGCACAAAAGACACGGGTAACGGAAGAAACAGGGCAGCTATGCAGCAAAGCTGGAATATAGCAACATAACAGAAAAGACAAAAGGACATCAAGAAGAAGAGGACGAATGCTCAACAAAGCTAAGAAACTGAAAGTGCTGAGTAAATGTTTAATTGTAACTATACATGTATTATTGAATTTATATTGTTTGTGATGCAAAGGAAAGTCTTCGCAGGAAAAGAAAAACTCCAATTTGATACTGTAATGATTGTATATATTTTTGTAACATCCTGTATATACTGAGAGAGAAAATAAGAAGGTGGAAGGCAAAGAGTGATACCTATTCATTTAATATTCCCATATGGAATGCAAACAACTATGAAGTGATCTCTATAAATGATGCTATTTTCATATGCATAAAAGGTGTTAGAGAATGGAAGAAGAAGAAGGACCAGAGAGAGGAGTTGTGAAGATCCAGAGATGATATAAAGCAAATTTTAAGGCTGGAAGGACAGCAGTAAAGAAGGAGAAAAACAGAGCTGATATCTAGGTAAATCAGCATATGATTTTATTGTACAGTGAGGAAGTTGGTGCTTCCATTTCAAGTTGTAGCTTGATAGATGTCCAGTTGTAGTTGGCTGAGTTAGAAGCCTCCTGTATGTTGCAGCTTGCAGAAAATAGATGGGAGTTGGAGCTTCCTTGCAAGTTGTAGCTTGCAGACTTGAGGTAGTAGCCTCCTGTAGGTTGGAGCCTACATAAAATCAGTGGTGAGAGGGATTTGGAGCTTGCGTTTACATCACAACAATAATAAGATGTGGTTTTCTCCCTTATGGGTTTCCACATATATCTATTGTATATGTGCATGATGATTATGTGTTGATATTATGTATTTAATCTGCTTAATACCTGTTGCTCACTTATTAAGATTGTTGTTCCATTTTACATTAAGTTGATCACAAAATGAATATGTAAATAGGTGTAAAAGAAAGTTTTACAAAGACTCTGAATGCACTAAACTGATTCACCCCCCCCCCCTCTCAATTTAACTAAGGGTTCAAAAATTGGTATCAAATCCAAGTTCCTTCTATATGAGTTTAACAACTGGAAGGAAATCCTAGGTCCCCAAGATGGCTAGTCTAGAAGGATGTTCAAAAAATAAAGCCCCTTTGTTTACTAGTACAAATTATGCCTTCTGGAATATAATAATGAGGACGTACATAATGTCTCTAGGAATAGAAGTTTGGGCTGCTGTGGATTTGGGATATGCCCCAAAGGATTCTGACACAGAGAAAGAAGCCAAATAATATTTTATTGCTAATTCCAAAGCCATTAATGCTCTCTTAAGTGGTATGTGTGAGGCAGAATTTATCAAAGTAATGAACAACAAGACTGCCAAAGAAATATGGGATACATTAGAAAGTATCCATGAGGGAGATAAAAAGGTGATGATGGCCAAACTACAAGTCTATCGAGCCCAATTTGAAAATATAAAAATGAATGAAGAAGAAGATGTTGCCAGCTTCTTCTTAAAGGTTGCAGAAATTGTGAATAATATGAAAGCTCTAGGACAAACCATTAGAGAATGTGTAATTGTTCAAAAGATATTGAGATCTTTACCATCCAGTTTTAATCCCAAGGTTTCTTCCATAGAAGAAACAACTGATTGGGAAACATTGACCATGAACCAATTACTTGGAAACTTAACAGCCTATGAGATGAGACTTCCACAGAGAAATTCAAATGTGAGGGAGGTAGCCTTTAAGGCTGAGAAGAGCAAAGAAGAAAAGGAAGATACATGCTCCTACTTTGATGAAGAAGAGGCCAAATTTGTCAGAAGATTGGATAGAGGCTGAGGTAAGTATAAAGGTAAGCTTCCATTTAAATGCTTTGACTGTGGAAGATTTGGGCACTATGCATCAAAGTGTCCCTACAAGAAAACAAAGAATTAGACTCAAGAGATAGAGAAAACCAAAACAAATAACTGGCAGAAAGGGAAGAGATTCAATAGAAAATCTCTTTATGCTCAGCAAGATAGCAGTGCATCTGAAATCTCAGATGAATCCTCAAATGAATAAGGAACCTCTGAATTTGTGTTGATAGCCAAGGAAGAGTCTGAAGGATTCCTTCTGGAATATGAGGAAGAAGGTGAGGTAGATCTTGAGGGGGATCTAAGAAGTGCCCTAGAGGAAATAGACAGACTTAAAATCAAGTGCAGAAAATAGAAAGACATTCTTCTCAAATATGTAAAAGAGGTACCAAATTCATAAAACCTCATTCAATTGAAAATGGAACTTGAAGAAGCTAAGAAGGTGGAAGACACGTTACTAAAGCAAATTAAGGATAAAATTCAGAAGCAAGAAAAATTGGAAGAAGAAGTAGTATTCTTGAGAAAGAAATTAGAACACACCCAAAGAGAATTGACAATGAACACTCCTCGGATGATAAGCACTGAACAGTTGAATAAAATACTAAATTCTCAAATATCTCCTCTCATAAATACTGGGATAGGTTATGAAGGAGAAACCAGCAAATCCAAGGTAGAGGATAACCAAAATATCATTTTTGTGAAAGTTGTAAAAGAAAAAACTAACTCTCAGCAATCTGAGATTATTGCAGCTAGAAGACTGATAGAAGAAAGGAGCAAGGGGTGTAAGCATCTTAGAGATGAGATTGCCTCCATGGAGACCTCGGAGAAGGTAGACATTGAAAGGAATGATGAAGCATCCCAAAAAGGAACCACAGAAGCAGAAGCCAACAAGAACTTCATGTGTGATGAAACAAACAGAAACAAGCAACTACATCAAGAGACAAAAATGAGAGGAAGAAGAAAGCAGTTGAAAAAATTTCAATTGTTCCTGAAGATCAATTGAACAAGTTTGGAAGATCTCAAACGAGATTCTTTCCTCCTATGAGAAATGTCACTTGTTTTTCTTGTCACAAACTGGGACATATTGCAACATACTGTCAAACAAAAATAATCAATTTCAACTAGCGAAGGATGCAGAAAATGAAAAGACTGCCTCAAGCCACCAAATGGAGAAGACAACCCTTCACTAGAGACACTAATTGTTTCCTTGGGTATTTTTTTTGTTGTAAGGGATTCGGCCATTAAGATATGGAGTGCAAAACGTATGGACAAAGACTGATGTTTAAAACACCAATGAGATTTATGAACAATGGAGAGTTCACCCGTACACATAATCCTTTTAAAAATATAATCAAATGCTTTTTATGCCATCAAATCATACACGCGTCTTCCAAATGTCATCTCAAAGAATGCAGTTCATCTTCTCAGAATAGTTTCCTACAGTGGAAAAAGAAGTTGAATAAGTGTGACCTGGCTCTAATAGCTCAAGATCAGAAAAGCCAATGGTATATGGACAGTGGATGCTCAAAGCATATGAATGGAGATCGAAGAAATTTTGTAACCTTTGATGAAAATAAATATGGAAATGTAACATTCGAAAATGATAAAGCAGGGAAAATCAAAGGAAAAGGCTCAGTCAGTCTAAATAATGGAAGAGGAGAGGCTCAAGATGTACCATTTGTGGATGGGCTGAAATCAAATTTGCTAAGCGTTAGTCAAATGTGTGATAAAGGTTGTGAGGTCCTTTTCAGAGCCCAAGATTGTGAGGTAAGATCGAGCACCACAGGAAAGACCTTGATCAAAGGTGTTAGAACAGAAAGTAATGTCTATATATTAGAAGAAGAGAATGAAGCATGCCACATAAGCAAACTTGATGAATCATGGTTATGGCATAGAAGATTGGGACACTTAAACTTTGACCACATCATCAGTCTGAGCAAGAAGAAAGCAGTCAGAAATATGCCTACAATAAAGAAGCCTCCAAATACTATATGTAGATCCTGCCAATTGGTAAAACATACCCGTGCATCTTTCAAGACCAAAGATGAACTATCTGCAAGTAGGCCACTTCATCTTGTACACATGGACCTTTGTGGACCTTCAAGAACTAATGCACCAGGTGGAGAATCTTATTTCATGCTAATAATAGATGATTTTACCAGATTTACATGGGTGCTATTTCTCAAATATAAATGTGGAGAAATTGAGAAATTCAAGATATTCAAGGCATTGAAAGAAAATCAAATATGATGCAAGCTAAAATGCATCAGATCAGACAGAGGAGGTGAATTCACAAACTATGATTTTGCAGAACTATGCAATGAACATGGGATAAAACAACAGTTTATAATTGCAGGTACACCTCAACAGAATGGAGTGACAGAAAGACAAAACAGGTCAATACAATAGATTGCTAGAGCCATGATGCAAGAAAGTAACATTCCCCAAACTTATTGGGCAGAAGCATTACACACAGCTGTTCACATTCTCAACAAAGCTCATCTAAGACCAAATTGTGATAAGACTACTTACGAATTATGGCATGGTAAACCAACATCAATCAAGCACTTTAGAGTCTTTGGAAGCAAGTGTTTCATAAAAAATATTGATGAAAAACTGGGAAAGTTTGAGGCAAGAGTTGATGAAGGAATATTTTTAGGATATGCATCCAAGAGTAACAGTTACAGGTGTTACAACAAGAGACTACACAAAATTGTGGAAAGCATTGATGTAAGAGTTGACAAAGATCTACCAAATAGAACAAGAAACACAAGCTGCGCCAATCCTCCAGATGATCACGAGGCTGAGAACCAAGATAATGATGAACATATCAGGACAACAGAAGATTCTGAATTAAACTCAAAAGGTCCCTCAAGATACACTCAAAATAACCATCCAGAAGATCAAATCGTTGGGGACAAGAGTGTGGGAGTCTAGACAAGAAGATAGCTTGCTGAACAGATAGAAGAAGTATACTTAGCCGTGCTATCTCAAATAGAGCCAAAGAAGTTTGAAGAAGCCAGCAAAGAGAAAAACTAGGTAAATGCTATGAATGAAGAACTAGACCAAATTGAGAAGAACAATACCTGGGAGTTAATTACAAGACCCTCTGGGAAAAATGTCATTGGCACAAAATGGATATTCAAGAATAAGATGAATGAACAAGGGCAGGTAATCATAAATAAAGCCAGACTTGTATGCAAGGGGTATTCTCAAATTGAAGGACTTGACTATGATGAAACCTTTGCCTTTTTAGCCAGAATGGAAGCAATCAGAATGTTTTTGGTCTTTGCATGCTATCATGATTTTAGGGTATACCAAATGGATGTGAAGTCTTCCTTCATGAATGGAGACTTAGAGGAAGAAGTCTACATGGAACAACCTGAAGGATTCTCATTAACATATAAACATGACTATGTATGTAGATTAAAGAAAGCCTTATATGGTCTGAAACAAGCTCCTCGTGCATGGTATTCAAGGCTAGACAAATACTTGCAAAAACAAGGGTTCAAGAAAGGAGGAGTAGACAACAATTTGTACATAAAGGCTAATGAAAATGAACTCTTAATTGTAGTAGTGTATGTAGATGACATCTTGTTTGGTAGCAACAAAGATGAGTTAGCAAAAGGATTTTCTGAAGAAATGAAATCAGAGTTTGAGAAGTCAATGATTGGAGAGCTCACCTTCTATTTAGGACTTCAAATTCAACAAAAGAACACAAGAATATTCATTGTGCAGGAAAAATATTTAAGACAAATGTTGAAAAGGTTTCAAATGGAAGATTGCAAACCTGTGTCAACTCCCATGATCACTAGATGCAAACTATGTGCTAATGATGGATCAACAGATATAGATCAAAAAATTTGCAGATCCATGATAGGAAGTCTACTATACCTAACTACTTCTAGACCATACATTTTGTTGGTAGTAAGACTTGTGGCAAGATATCAAGAAGCACCAAAACAAAATCATTTACTTCCAATCAAGAGAATATTTAGATATCTACAAGGAACTTCACATTATGGCTTATGGTATCCAAAAGATAAATGCTTCACATTGACAGCATACACAGATGCAGATTGGGCCAGCTGTTTGGATGACAGGAAAAGCACAAGTGGAGGTGCATTTTATTTGGGAAAAAGTATGGTGGCATGGCTAAGCAAGAAGAAAAATTCTATCTCTCTATCTACAACAGAAGCAGAATACATAGCAACAATTGGATGTTGCACACAAGTAATGTGGATGAAACAAACTCTCCAAGACATGAAGGTAAGCATTGATGAGCCCATTTCTATCAAATGTGACAATACAAGTGCAATAAGTATATCAAAAAATCCTGTACTTCATTAAAAAACAAAGCAAATCCCAATAAAGTACCACTTCCTTAGAGAACAAGTAGCACAGAAATTGGTGAAGTTGGAATACGTACCAACAAAGGAACAAATAACAGACATATTCACAAAACCTCTTGCTAAAGAACCATTCAGATATCTAAGAGACAAACTAGGGGTATTATCTGCAGTTGTTACTCTCTGATATGATTGAGAAAAAAACCAAAAACAAAAAAACAAATAAAATAATAATAAGGGCTGCATACAAGAAAAAGGATCAGTGCAGAAGACAATTGATAGTCAATATCAAACAAGAAAGCATCACTCCAAGGGGAGGGCAGTAAATAAATTGTAATAAAAGAGCTAGAACAATGGATCAGTGCATGGAACAGGTCCTCAAGATCAGAGGAAATGAAAAGATCGAAACTAAATTGGGAAATGTGCAACCCTTTGTCATTGATGTCAAACAGGGAGGAAAAGAAAGCAAAAGAAGAAAGGGTCTTCTGAAAAACAAGAAAAGGAAGTCTTGGAGGAAGCATTGGAGTATTGGAAATATTTTCATTGATGGCAAAGGAGCACAAAGGAACAGCACCAAGACACAGGAGCAGATCATATTCAGATGGAATTGTTGCAGAGAAAGAAAGTAAAGTGGCAAAGGCTACAAGAGGAGGGTTTAGATAGGAAGAATTTTTTTTGAACAATTAGGGTTTTGTTTTGTAAGCCTACGAGCAAATTAGACAAAAATGGAAGAATAATTTCTATCCTTTTTGAGCTATGGGATTATTGAAGTGAAGGAGATCTAGAGTTTGAAGTCACATTTGGGGGCTTTATTGTATTTATAAACGATTATAAAGACACAGACAATGAATAATAGAGGTTAAAGCCATGTGTGGAATGAATTCCAAAGAGGGTTTGAAGACTAGTTGATATCATTAAAACAGAAGATGTATGGCGCAACCATGGTGGAATTATTTCAAGTTGGAACCATAGTTCTGTTTAGAAACCTGAGTTAAATGAAAACAGAACGATGGAGTAAAGGAGAATAGTGGATGGTTTTGAAAACCAACCGGTGGTTTTCACATAGATCAAAGATGGTAAGTGGTAATTGTTGGAGTGAATGCGATAGTGGTCGTGGGTCAACGAGTAGAAATTAAAAACCACTAATTTCGCATAAGTTCTAAAGTTTTACCCATCGTGCTATTTATAGTGCGATATCAAGCGATGTTCGTCGGATCTAGAGTAGTTAAATGGACAAATGAGATTGGACTGCACAAATGAAAATGTAAGTTGTATATGCTGTGGGACTCGAATATAATATTATTTTGTGCTTTGGGTTTTAACCAAATTAAACTCATAAATACAATTAAACCAAGGTGTGATAGTTGTCATATGTGGGCCAATGTTAATACATGTTGGTACTTTGGTATATTTATCCAAAGTCAATTTGGTATAGTCGGAAGATAAATGAACGGGTTTTTATTATGGTTTGTTCAAAATTTGATATAAAAGCTTCCGCATATGAAGTTTTTACCATTGGGTTTATCATGGTTTATAACCATAGTTTTTTTTGAAAAGTGAGATTGACCGTCAGAAAATCTGTGGGCCCGAATATATATTGTAATGTTGATATCTTGTGTTTAAACCAAAGTATGGAAGGGAAATTAATATTGTATTTATGACTTATGTTAAGTCAGGTAATAAACCTTGAGAATTTGTGATGGATGGAGGACCGTTGGATTGAGAGAGAGAGAGCGATGATCGTCCAGTCTGACGCATATTAAATCGACAGTTGAGATTAGAACAACCAACGGAGTGAAGTGACGTGTCTGATCGTCAGTGTACAACTATGGGTCCAGATAAATATGATGTCAACATTGTTTTAACCAAGGTAAGAATGTTATTTAAGCACGTCAACATATTTCAAAATCCATAAGTCGGAAGTATAATTAAAAGCTTTAATTATATGGATAAGTATATGGTTTATCACCATAGGTCAAGAGAAGACGGAAAGGTAAGTTGGTAAAAGTGGGACCCTTCGCATATTGCATATCGGGAGATCAGATGGATGAAGGCACATGGGATAACTGGAATCACCGAAGTGCGATAAAGAAAACGAAATGCGATGCGATGCGATCACATATTGCAATCGAAAATGCTTATGTGATAAGAACTCACAAGTTATAGAAGTTGCAATGCGAAGTAGCGATAAATTCAAGTGGGACCCTGTCACAAAGGAATGGAATGAACGCATAACAGGAACTCGTGCAAGACAATGGTGCGGCAGCACGAGAAGATAAAAAGGGTGAACATAGCACAAAAGACACAGGTAACGGAAGAAACAGGGCAACCATGTAGCAGAGCTGGAATATAATAGCATAACACAAAAGACAAAAGGACAGCAATAATAAGAGGACGAATGCTCAGGAAAGCTAAGAAATTGAAAGTGCTAAGTAAATGTTTAATTGTAACTGTAAATGTATTATTGAATTTATTTTGTTTGTGATGCAAAGGCAAGTCTTCGCAGGCAAAGAAAAACTCCAATTTGATACTTTAATGATTGTATATATTGTTATAACATCCTGAATATGCTGAGCAAGAAAATAAGAAGGTGGAAGGAAAAGAGTCATACCTGTTCATTTCATATTCCCATATGGAATGCAAACAGCTATGAAGTGATCTCTATAAATGATGTTATTGTCATATGCATAAAAGGTGTTAGAGAATGGAAGGATAAGGAGCAGAGAGAGGAGTTGTGAAGATCCAGAGATGATAAAAAGCAAATTTGAAGGCTGTAAGGACAGCAGTAAAGAAGGAGAAAAACAAAGTTGATATCCAAGTAAATCATCATATGATTTTATTGTATAGTGAGGAATTGATGCTTCCATTTCAAGTTGTAGGTTGATAGATGTCCAGTTGTAGCTGGCTAAGGTAGGAGTCTCCTGTAGGTTGCAACCTGCAGAAAATAGATGGGAGTTGGAGCTTCCTTGCAAGTTGTAGCTTGCAGAATTGAGGTAGTAGCCTCCTGTATGTTGGAGCCTATAGAAAATCAATGGTGAAAGGGATTTGGAGCTTTCCTTTGCATCACAAAAATAATAAGATGTGGTTTTCTCCCTTATGGGTTTCCACTTATATCTGTTGTCTATGTGAATGATGATTATAAGTTGATATTCTGTATTTAATCTGCTTAATACCTGCTGCTCACTTATTCAGATTGTTGTTCCATTTTACATTAAGTTGGTCACAAGATTAAGATGTAAATAAGTGTAAAAGAAAGTTTTACAAAGACCTTGAATGCATTAAATTGATTCACCCCCCCCGCCTCTTAGTTTAACTAAGGGTTCAACATCGAATCCTTTGATCCTTTTCACTTCGTATTCATATCCTCATTGCCGATAGTGCTTAGTTACCTTCATAGGAGATCAAAAAACAAAAAACATGAAAGCACAAGACATATTTTACATAAACAATCTATCTAGTTGATCAAGGAGTACTAGAAATCAAATCATACATTATAGAAAAGAGTGGAAAGCAAGAATCAATTGTATAATAATAATATAGAGAGGGGGAGCTACAACCTATGCCTTGATGTCACAACTCTCCTTCAATGATTCCAGATCCAGGCACGTCTCCAAAGAGCTCGTTTCAACTTGATATGAAAAGGCCAAAGGTCTCAACTCTCCTTCAATGCTTATAGCAACAATTCTCTCTATTGTTCTTCTATCTCAGTTCTAACTAGCAGAGGTATGGGATGATGTCTATGTTATAGTGAAGGGAGAGGGAACATGGATCTGCTTAAGATGGGGAAATGGTTTATCTCCTTGTGTGGTTCCAATTTTTTAGGAACAAGAAACCCAAAGGGAGAAGCTCAGCCCTATCCCCATGAACAAACAACTAGCTTTTCGCCCACGAAGCTTCCAGATCTCGAAGCTTCGTTTCCATTTTTAAAATCCTTCTAGAAGTGGATCATTGTGGGTATGATATCCATTCCAATGCCGATTGCCGCTGCTCTAGACCAAAAAAGAGGAATCGGCACGAGGGATACAAGCAGAGGGTGCGCCGCTCTAGATTAACATGTTTTTAAGGAGCTGCTTCAGGAATGGTCAACAGAGAGTTTGTTCAGTATGCTGTAAGGGATAAAATGGCACATTTTCATGATGGAAAATAGACACAGGGGTTACTGTCGAAGGTCCTCCAGGATTCGGGAACAGGGTGTACAGGGACAGTGACAAATTGTTGTGTAACAAATGTCCCCTAAAGCATGACGGCCAAATGAGAGTGAGGGGTGAAATGCTTTACAGGTACGTGCCAGGACCAAGACGCCATCATCGAAAAACCTACACAAACAAGAACATATATACATAAATTAAATATATTAGATAAATACATGACATGAGGTATGGATGCAGTCATCCGTAAAATAGATCATGAAACAAGATCTGTTGTATGGTTGCAACCATCCAGAAATAAGAGGATGAAAAATATGGACTCAAGGTATGTTCGTAGCCATCCAGATAAAAGATTCATGTGTTCAATAATGAATTATACATATTGCCTCGTAGCCTGGGAATTATCTGAAAAAACCTAGGGTCTTGCGCTCTGTCACGACCTGACCATGTACAAATTTAGGCATGTGAATGAGTGAACTGAAGTCGAACATGAAATAAAATTACCTGATTACGAGTCAATGATGTAAGTTGTTAACAGGCATGAGAGAGACCATCAATAATGAAAATGGCCCTCAAGGTGCTACCAGGACAATGCACGAGATGCGAATAAGGATTTGACGTCGAATAATCATGAAATCATCCGATCGAAGGCTAATAATGTGAACCTATCATCGGACGCGAATAACCTGCCATTAGGGAATGCAGGCTCTAAGGTATTGAAAAGGGATCTCTATATCAACTTCCCAGATAATGAGTTGAAGTTGAAAGGAAGCGATTTGTCGAAGGAGGACCATAATGTGTCCCACATCATTGACACGAGACAAAGGAAATAATATAATGATGAAAGTGAACAGAGAAATTGGCAATGAATAAGACATAGAGATAACTTCTCTTGAACATATCGGCGACATGACTTTGGAGTTTCGCAGTATTTGACTCATGTTGACAAAATTGGTAATCGACTGAGAGGAAAATAGATTTCCCAAACCCATGGAGGCAAAGTGACGAATGTAGGATGTCCCCAACCCAACACGAAACAAAAGATGTGTCATGTTCAAGAGCGACATACTTCCGACGCAACTGAGAAATACTTTCCATTTCCCCCCACCATTTCTGGCGAGTACCCCAATTATTTTTTAATACAAGAATTAAGGGGATACCATATGCTTGTCATATAAGTTTTTCCTTCAGAAAAATCCATCCTAGTACATTTTACAATCCCTAGGAAGGAGGAACTCAGTGTCGTCATGATGATAGGTCCAGTGCTGTTAAATTTTAATGAGTTCGAAAAAGGTGGAACTGTGCATCTTTTCATGTTTAGAGAGTTTGAAAAGAGGCAAAAATAAAACTCCAGATGACCCTTTCGTAAATATTCCCTGATACCCGAAAAGGTAGAAAACAAAGTCCAAGAGAACCTCTTCGTCGAGATTTAATAAGGTATTCCTTTTTCGTAAATAATTTATCCCAGCCTAAAAAATGGGTAAATGTATACTAGGTAAATGACATTTCGTGCACTTTAACAAGTTCAAAACGACAAGAAATCAACAATATTTTCACGTTTAGAGAGTCAGAAAAGCACTGAAAGATGACTCTAGGGGATTAATTTTTCATTTATTTTTAATCGAATCTGAACAAGTAATAAACTTGAACTCGTATACATGTCATCAATGAAGAAATTAATCCTGTCGTTGCACAAGAACAAAACCATAATATGTTTTCGAGGTAAAAGTCATTAAAATATTATCAAAATATGATAAAAACCTTTAAAGTGACTTTGAAAACTTATAAAAATGAGGAAAGTAAAGACATTTTACTTTTTACCTTCACAAGCTTTGGAAGAATTTTTTACCCTCTTTTACCTCAATTCTTTAGGAGAAAATCGTGGGAGATCTGAGAGTCTGATTAACAAGCCATCAACACCAAGTAAGAGGCACACTCATTCTCTGCATTTCCATACATGTTTTGATATTTTTTCATAGCATAATCAATTTTTGGGAGAAGAAATTTTAACACAATGCCACAGTGAATCGACGCGAAGTTCCCATTTTAGGATCACGCTGGACTGCCATTTTTAAAAGGGGTAGAGTGCCGATCGGCATAACTATTTTTAAAATGGCCACACTAATCACAAAAATGGCCAAAAATATCGATTTTAAACTCGTTTTTTCAAGTATGAATACTAACAAGGAGCCATGTAAATGTTGTTACAAGAAGGAAAAACAAGCAATCATGGTGATTGAGTGGAAAGAGAGAGATCATGATGAATTTGACAGGGCATCTATGGAAGACATATATTGTCTCGCTATGTTGAGGAACTGTGGGCTCCTCAAATTATTTATGACTTTAGGCATAAGAGCACAAGCGGGCCTATTGCAGTACTTGATAAGCATCTGGGATACGGGATGGGAACGATTCATCCTTGGTGATCAAGAGCTTGACATTGAAGTGGCCAAAATTTACTTCATTACCAGCCTATCACGTAGAGGAGCATAGGCAAAGCATTGATGTATTAGTGTCCCATGTTCGTTTAGTTGCTCGAGTCCCATTGCTTGCTCCATTCCAAATCTTACAGGAAATGTGCTTATATGTTGTTTCGTGAGCTACTTGTATATTTAGTGATATAAATATGCGTAGGTGGTTTCCTTCTCTGCCCTTTCCAATGCCAACACCAATCAACATCGAACTAAACGATTGACTGGGGCCCAAATCATGGGCGAAAACATGGATATGCTCATAGGGAGAGCATGCGCAAAGGTAACGAAATATTCTAGTGGGAATATAGTGATAAACAGTGTGAAATTTTCCACTTAAGGTAATATTATACACCATTACACATGTTTCCGGGGCACAAGCTCCGCATGAGTCTACTAGGTCTCAGCTGCAAACCGTCGTGGGCTGCATGTTGCCCACCATTTTTAATTGGTCAGAAGATGTGGTGGAAAACATGAAGAAACAACTTACAAAGTGTAATAACGGTTGATTGAAATATTTTGGGCATAGGTCAATCCTGACAGTGATCTTCTTGGAACGAGTACCTCTATTCCAATTCTAGGGGATGAAAGTAGCCACGCCGACACCATGGGAGCCACGTCTGATGAGGTGTGCTAAGATGATGCGTCGTGGAGGAGGTGGGAAACAAATGTAATACAATCCTAATTTATTTTTATGGTTGAGGTGTCAACTAATTGTCGTGGAGGGTTTTCCATACTCCGGGAAGGATTTTTGGGGTGATCTAGATATACCACTTCCAGAGGGCGAACATTGGGATGACAGAGTTAAAACATGTTTTTTGTTATCTTTTTCATGTTTATATTTTTTTTTGTATATGTGTTCTAATATTGGAGCTTATGTGCTTGCAGATGTCGGACCATAGAGGATAGTTGGGATGTCTCCTATTTCCAGGAGAGTGGCGAGAGACTTTGGGGCTTCTCTATATGAGGAGGGAGCGGACGCTGAAGAAGAGATTACCACAAACTTGGATGATTTGACTTCTAGGATTACGGAATATGCTAGTGCTCAAGATATTCCCCGGTGTTATCAGAGGCACACCGTAGGAGTGTCTGATCATATCCACCGACTACTGACTCGACTCATTCGAGCAGTGTCCTCCTACCTCAGGTACCACGCTGATTAGTCTAGCTTTAATTGTATGAAGTTGTAGTTTTGTTGACACCTGCGAGTCTCGTGACGTACTAGAACATATATTTTTTTGGGGTTATGATGTACTTGAAAAACTATTTTCAAACCAAATCAACATACATATATATATGCTATATTTTCCTATTTTATACATGGTGTAATGAGGATCGTAGTTTTACAAATTTCACAAATGTCTATCTAGAACATAATTAGCCAATGCATCTGTTAATGTATTCATGTGTCATGGAATGTGATGATGTGTAATGTAATCAAAATTCCTTTCTAAAATATGAATACACATATACATTCTCAAAATTTGAGGGTGTCTGACAGAATATTTCCCATTGAGTTGTAGGACAACAAGCTGTGAATCCGGGTTTACAACCAATTCTCTAATGCCAAGAGTGGTTGCTTCTGACAGAAGTTCGATAATCGCATTGTACTCAACAATATTGTTTGTTGTATGACCTAAACATATACCTTGCAGATCTACTAACTCACCATTAGGGTCATAGATAACCCATGCCATAGAAGATAAATTTTGGGTACTATGACAAGCACCATCAGCAAAACCAACATAAGGAGTCACAGACATCTGCAAATCAAGTAAAACAGGATAAGTAGGAAAATTGCTTGCAAATGCACGCCAAACGAAAATGTACAAAAATTAAAAGAACACTAATGTACAAAATTAGTGACATGAGAAAATCACACATAATAATTCTTCAGATAAAGCCCATTTTATGGCTTATCCAAAGTATTACCTTCATAATCAATTATCTAAGAGGCCCCTTTTTGCAAAACATGTTTTACGATGTAAGTCCCATGGCACATAGGTTTAAATTTTACTACCCCCAACTTATCATGTGATTGGTCATAGAGAAGGACCAAGTCTCCTTCAGAGAAGGCATGTGGAGAAACGATATGATCAAAATGGGTTTTGACCCATTTATTCTAAGCTTCAGTAACTAAAGCGGCAAAGCAACAAGTTTGATCAAGTCTTTCTAGATACAGGAGACATTCCTCTTCTAGTGAGGTATTCAGAAGCAATTCGACAACTAAATTGAGTGAAGGAATTTCACATTCAATCGACAATGTTGCTTCAAGGCCATATACTAAGGAAAATTGAGTGCATTAAGAATTTTTAGCGGATGTTCGGTAAGCAAAAAGAGATGAAAATAGAATGAGATGCTAGTTTAACTTGTGCATCCCAATAGTGCGCTGAAGCATAGTAACTAAGACTTTGTTTACTGCTTTAACTTAGCCATTGGCCTGAGGGTAATATGGAGTTGAGCTGTTGTGATGCAAGCCCAACTGAGAGGTCAGCTCAACCATCATGTAATGGCAAAAATGAGAGCCATGGTCAGTGAAAACGGCTTGAGGGACTCCAAACCGAGCGACAACATGATTGAAGAGAAATTGAGCCGCAATTTTACCATCTACAACATATGTAGGCATCTCCTTGACCTATTTGGTAAAATATCAAATGGTGACGATAATAAAAGCATGCCCCCCGATGAGTGAGGGTTACATGTCATGAAGTCAATACCCCATTTAGCGAACGGGCCAACGATAACAACTAGGTGGAAGGGTGCGAGTGGGGCACACATCTTTCGCTGGTAAATCTAGCAAGCATGACATTTACGAACATAAATAATGCAATCCTTGAAAATAGAAGGTCATAAATAACCATCACGAAGGATTTTTTGATATGTTTCATACCTAGACATATGATCTCCACATGCCCCAGAGTGGCAGTTGTTGAGCACTCTTTCAGCCTCTTCGAAAGTCAAACAATGACAAAGAATTGAATATACATTGGTGCGGTATAAAGTATGCCCAATGATATGATATGGTTGATAGTGATGTCGAATACATCGATGATCAACTTTATTCAACTCATATAAGAAGGTTTTGGTTTGGAGATACATGATGATATCATCGTACCATGGATCGATAGTGCCGATCATGAAGAGAGTGTCATCTGGAATGTGTTCATAAGGATTGGATGGAGCATAAGAAGAGGGAAGGGAGGTTGTCATTTCAGCAAAAACCAATGATTTTTTTGATTTGGCAGTAGTGAATTCCAAATCAAACTCCTGTAGATTGACAATCCATTTTGAATATTTTCCTCCTAGCAACTGACGGGTCAAAATATAAGTCATGGGATTGTAGTCAGAGATCACAGTAGTCATGCAAAGAAGAATGTAATGCCGAAAGCACTGAACAACATGTACCATAGCTGAATCCAGTTTCTTGACATGGGCATATCGAGTCTTTGTATCCATAAGGTAACTAATGAGGTAATAAATGACATTTTCAGTACCATCGTCATTTTCCTAGACCAAAACCATATCAAGAGTACTAGAAGAAGTTGCTAAGTAAAGGAAATAGTCACGATGATAATTTGGGGGATGCAGTAAAGGAGCATTGATAAGAAATCTCTTTAAAGCATCGAAGGAGTTTTGAGAAACTTCATCCCATAGGAATGTGATCCCTTACTTAAGAAATCATGTAAAGCCTTTAGCAAGCTCCGCATAATTGAGAACGAAACGATGAAGGAAATTAGCTTTCCCTTGCAGGCTCTACAACTAAGATAAAGAGGAGGTAGGGGTAAATTAATGATAGCCTCGAATTTCAAGGGATCGAAACAGATGCCTTCTTTAGAGATGAAAAACCCAAGGAGTCTTTCAGATTCAACGTAGAAGACAAATTTTTGTGGATTCAAGTGAATATTATAGTGTCGGCAATGTAGAAAAATCACTCAAAGGTGCGCAGGATGGTCTCGGCGCTTAGTTTAATGAGCGGGAAGGTCATCCAGATAAGGCTAAACGATGTGCTTAATGTCATGGACAACATATCACATCGCGCACTAAAAAGTAACATCAACATTCTTCATACGGAAAGGGAGCTTCTTGTAAGAAAAATTTCCCCATGAACAGATGAAGGCACTCTTGTGTTGACCAGCCGGCAGGATGTTAATTTGGTTATAGCCAGAAAAAATATCCATAAAGGAAAATATCTCACTCCCAGCACATTCATCAATTATGTGGTCAATAAATGGAGTGGGATAGTTCACCTTCGGGTAGGCCCGATTTATATCTCAGTAATAGACACAAACGCAAATGGTACCCTACTTTTTATTGACAGGGACAACATTGGACACCCAATATATCAAAGGAATTGGATAAATAAATCCCACCTTAAGAAGTTTTTCAAGCTCTCCTTATATGGCAGCTACCTTTCTAGGATGTACAAGACGGAGTCACTAATGAATAGGCTCCGTGTTAGGGTAAGTCGGTATTTCATGCACCACTATACTTTGATCGATGCCAGGCATTCCCTCGTAGGACCATGAAAAAAAATATCGAAATTATTGAAAGAGATTGGTGTATAGCTTGATCTCATCTGGAGAGCAAGTTATTGCGATGTGAATGTTTTAGACAATTCCTGGTTTCACAAAAATGTCAATAGGCATTATCGCAGTGATGCTGCCCATTTTCCCCTAAGAAAAGACCTCATGTGCCAACATGGGTGTTGGGTGTGAATCATCTGGAGCATGGGAAGCGAAATTTTCAAGACACGACTGAATTACTCCAGGGCTTGGAAGAAACGATGAATGGTGATGAGTATCATTCCAGGGTGTTTCCTCAAGAGACATATTTTTTACAATAATTTCATTAGAGGGAAACCTCTCATTCAAAGGATCTGATGAGTCCGAATAACCAAGCCAAGGAGATTTTAAATACACGCTTAAATGCATGCTAGAAGTATCATGTTCAAAACCACAAGCCGAATTCGAAAGGATTTCACAATAATTGACTTCTACGGGGCTTAACGACATGACATCACTGAACGAATTAATATGGTCAGGGGAAGGGATGATCTAAGGATCAGATGAAGTGGATATCATATTGACCTGAGCAGTGTTCAGTGAAGGAAGAGAAAAGAGACCCATTAAAGAAAATTCTTTGAAAATTCCTGCCCCCACACTCTCATAGGGCGAGGTGGTATGCTCCATATAAGGGACATTTCCTTCAGAAGAAATCGAAGCAAAAAATGAAAAATGATCCATAGTGGTAATATTTCCTTTGTGTGGGAAATGAAGAACATGAAAGAGAGTGTACGACACGCAAAGCATTTTTGAGATTCAACAAGAAAATTCAGCACCCACACCTAGTTGCATTAAGCATCTAAACTAGGGTGGGGCCCATAGTGCTATTTTTAGTTATCCCTTAATTAGAAATGGACAATAAACTTAGTCTATTCGCAATGATGAATTGTAATAGTTAACTGAGTGTGATAAACTCAGTTAGCTCATGTATTTCGAGTTAGAGGTTTTTGTTGGGACATGTAGAGTATTTATAGTTGTAACAGAGTTCGAAGTACAATGGTGCATTAGTTAATGCATGTTGTAAATCAGTTTAACTCAATTAAGTGAGTTAAAATAAATTGTGCTAGTTGTAACTGAAGATACACTAGTGAGAGATAAAGTGAATTAAATATTAATTAATTCACATGCAACTAATTTTTTACTATTATTAGCTGCATGCATGTCAGATCCAGTGGGGACCCAGTTGAGATCTAGGTGAAAGGGAAGTTGATTATCAGTTGTAGGATTATTGGGTTGAACCCATGCAATCAAACACCCATTGGAGTGCCCATGATACTTGCACAGTCAAGGAAGGAAAGAATTCCTATCTTGTAGGGATTGCGCAAGCAAGGTGGGCTGTCTGGAGATTGAGAATTGGCTATTTTTTGGTCAGTTTTGCATATGACAGTGTGAGATAATTAGCTGAGTACAGGAGGGCTCTTGTGAGAAGATTTTTGTATGTAATTTATTCATGAACCATGTTGTGAATATACAATAGAATATAGTGAGGATTTGAGCTGCAGGCTTTCCCCGGGAAATTATCTGTGCTGTGTGTGATTAATCTTTATTCATGTTCATGTGATTAACGATTGTGTTTTTAATTCCGCAAAAGATTTTTAGAATCGATTCAGCATTTAACTTTAGTAAATTATTAGATGGAGAGAATCCAAGATATACATGCTTGTTGTATAATTTCTACATGGTATCAAAGCACAAGAAATTGCAGAAGTGAAGCAGGAGCTGAGTTTGTGGCTGGATAGAATTTGAATTTGCAGAAAGACTTTCTTGGTGCTACAGATGATTCAAGATCGAAATGGATTTCAATGGATTGAGGTTAGAGTATGCACTCGAGGGCAGCTCGAACTATATTTCATGGAAGGATGGGATGGAGGCAGTACTTGAAGATAACGGTTTGAAGGAATTCGTTGACAATGATGTTCCTAAGCCCGTCGTGGCAGATGCTGCAAATCTTGATGCATGACAAAAGAAAGTGGCAAAGGCGAGGAGGATCCTGTTGGAGGGAATCTGAGACCACATTGTCTGAAGCCTCCATGGGAAAGCCACACCATATGCAATGTGGAAGGATTTGACAGATCTATTCCAACGCAATAGTGACCATAGGAAATTGGCACTCAAAGATAAACTCAGGAAGATCAAGATGGAAAAGGGAGACACCATTCCAAAATATCTAACAAAGTTTGTCCAATGTCAAGATGAACTGGGAAGCATTGGAATAACATTCACTGATGATGATTTCGTGATTTTGGCTCTCCTAAGACTTCCCAAGAGTTAGCACAGTTATTAAGACTTTGTTAATGGAAGGGAAAAATTGCCAAATTGGGAATGACTGTGGTTGGATTTGGTGTAGGAGGAGTTCATATGGAACACCAAAGATGGATCTTCATCTAATAATGAGTATGAAGACGATTTTGCTTTGGATTCCAAGGCAAGGAAGGGGAAGTGGAAGAAATTCCATTCTAAATCTGAGTCCACGAATGGCAAGAAGTAGGACATGTCCAAGGTGAAGTGTTTTCACTATCACGAACATGTACATTTTTCTACTAACTGTCTATAAAAGAAGAAGAACAAGAAGGTTGGAGGATTTGTAGCTGGTGAGGCCCTTGCCTCACAATTGGAGCTTGACTTCTCATTGATCTCATGAACTATGTCTAGAGCATTAAGATTTGTGTGGTATTTGGATAGTGGTGCTTCCTTTGACATGACAAGAGATAAGGAACTTTTTAGCGACTTGGAGGAGAAGGATCTCCAGATGCATATTTAAATAGGTGAAGATGAGCGATACAGTGCTAACGAGAGAGGTAACATTACCTTCCATAGGCATTCAAGTAAACCCTTTCAATTAAAATATGTAATGCATGTACCAGGTCTGAAGAAAAAATTGGTCTCAGTCACAATGTTGGAGGATAGAGGTTATGATGTTTTTTTTAGTGATGGAAAAGCTTTCGTGTGAAATAAAATAATGGGACAAGTTAAGAGGATATGGATTTGAGTTAAGAATCTCTAAAAGCTAGAGGTAGATGGTTGCACAAAGATGATGGGCAAGGATCAAGTGGTGAGTCGGGATGAGGGTGAATTATGGCACATGAGATTGGGCCATCTTCACCATGGAGCCTTGAAAGTCATGCAGCAGATTTCTACTAGTCTTCCCAGGGGTACACCTGCGCAGTCAGACACATGCAAAGGATGTACTATGGGAAAATATGTAAAGGCCACCTTTCATGAGAAGGAAAAACGAGCTTCAGGGATCCTTGAGAGAGTTCTCACAAACGGGTGTGGTCCTTTCTCTGTTTCTTTGACAGTAAAAAATAAGTACTAGTATGTAATATTTGTTGATGACTTTTGTCGTAAGTGTTGGATCTTCTTCAAGAAAAAGAAAGATGATACATTCTATAAGTTATATGAGTTTAAGGCACTGGTAGAGAAAGAGTTGGGGAAGCAAGTGAAGGCTCTTAGGAGCGATAATGATGGAGAATACATCTCTAATGAATTCAATAACTTATACAGAAAAGAGGGAATTTGAAGAGAACTCATAGTGCCTCATAACCCACAACAGAATCGGGTCGCAGAGAGAAAGAACAAAATGATTGTGGGTGCGGCACAAGTGATGTTTCATGATCAAGGACTACCGATGAATCTATGGGTGGAAGCATGCAACATAGTGGTACATGTGTAGAACAGTTGTCCTAATAGAGTACTTGGCATAAGTACACCTAAAGAGGCTTTCACTGGTAAAAAGGTCGATGTTTCACACTTTAATATTTTTGGCTCATCTGTTTATTTTCATGTGACCAAGGATGCCAGGAAGAAGCTGGAGCCGACAGCTGAAGTTGGGATTTTTGTGGGGTACAATGAAACACCCCATAATTATCGTGTGTATTTTCTAAACAACAAAATGATTGTTGTGCAATGGGATATAAAATTTGATGAGGAGGAATCCATGCGGTTGTCCCTTGAGAGGGAGTTGGACTTGCATGCAGAGGAGGAACTATTGGTTCCCAAGGATGAGTCTCAATATGTGCATCAATCACATGAGGAGGTTCATGGTGTGGAGGAAAACATTCATGCAGAGCCATCCATCAGAAATGGCAGAAGGCGCACCACAGAAGCTGATAGATTAAGACTTGATGTTGTAGAGAATGTAAGAACCCCTACTTCACAGCATAGACAAAGACAGACTCCTGGTTGATTTACTGGATACATGGCTCTTATGAGAAAATGCATTCTGACTAAACAATCTTCCTTTCAGGAAGTATTGTAGCATCCAACTTGGGTTGATGCAATGGTGGAGGAATATGACTCCATTGTAAAAAAAAAGTGCATGGGAAATTGTCCCAAGGCCGGTAGAAAAATCAGTGGTTGGATCGAGATGTATCTACAAGGTAAAGCAAGTTGCTGGTGGGAGTGTGGAGAAATAAAAGGCCATATTTTTGACCTGGGGATTCTCACAGATTGAGGGGATAGATTAAGATGAGACTTTTGCACCTATTGCAAGGTACTCTTCCATAAGATCCATCCTTGCACTATCAGCGCATATGGGTTGGCACATTCATTAGATGGATGTGAAAATTTTGTTCTGAATGGGATCATGGAGGAAGAGGTGTACATAGAGCAACCTGAAGGTTTTGAGATATTCAACAATGATTTTTATGTGTGCCGACTCAAGAGAGCATTGTATGGGCTAAAGCAAGCATCCTGTGCTTGGTACACTCGGATAGATAGATATTTCAGTAGACTGGGCTTCACCAAAAGTGAAGCAGATGCAAACCTGTACTAGATTGTGGTTGAGGGTAAGCTATTGATCATTGTTATTTATGTTGATGATCTAATTTTGACTGGTGATGAGCAACTGATACAGTCATGCAAGGAGGATCTTGCAAGGGAGTTTTAAATGAAGGATATGGGCCTCGTTCATTATTTCCTTGGATTGGAAATATGGCAACGGGATGGTGAAATTTTTGTGTCTCAAGGCAAGTATGCAAAGGAGATACTGGTTAAGTTTAATATGGAGAGATGCAAACTCATGGATACTTCTCTTCCAGTAAATTGGAGGAAAGAGGATGCTAATTTTGGAGAGGGAGTGGATGCTACTATCTACCAAGGAGTTAGTGGGTTTGCCAATGTATCTATTGAACATGATTCCAGACATTTTCTACACAGTTAACCAACTGACTCAAGCTATGGTTAAGCCTAACAAGCTCTTTTGGAAGGTGGGGAAGCATGTCCTGAGATACCTGAGGGGCACATCAGAGTATTGTCTATGGGACAGATAGACAAAAGGAGTGAAGCTACATGGCTTCACGAATGTATATTGGGTGGGCAGTCCATCAGACAGAAAGAGCACATCAGGAGGGATCTTTAGTATCGGTTCGACAACAGTCTCTTGGTACAATAGGAAGCAATGATCCATGGCACTCAGTTTAGCGGAAGCAGAATACATGGTAGCAAGTCAAGTTACATGTGAGGCTATCTGGATGAGAAAGATATTGGTTGGCTTGTTTGGTTCTCAGATGGATTTGAGAGTGATTCATTGTGATAATAAGAGTTGAATTAAACTCTAGATTAATCCTGTGTTTCATGATAGGTCCAAGCATATAGATATCTGGTACCATCATCTCAGAGATTGTGTTCAGAGGAGAATAATGTTGCTTCAGTACATTCCCATGGAGGATCGGGATGTAGATATTCTAATGAAGGCGCTCACGAGGAGAAAATTCGAATACCATAGAGACAGGATTGGGGTGAAGGATAATCCCTTTCTTGTTGAGAGGGAGTGTTGAGATTCAACATGAAAATTTAGCACCCACTCCTAGTTGTATTAAGCACCTAAAGTAGGGTGGGGCCCCAGAGTGATATTTTTAGGTGCATGTCTCTTTTTAGTTATCCCTTAATTAGAAATGGACAATAAAATCAATCTATTTTCAATGATGACTTTTAATAGTTAACTGAGTGTGATAAAATAAGTTAGCTCATGTATTTCGAGTTAGAGGTTGTTGGTGGGACATGCAGAGTAATTCTAGTAGTAACAAAGTTCAAAGTGGAGTGGTGCATTATTTAATGCATGTTGTAAATTAGTTTAACTCAATTAAGTGAGTTAAAGTCATTTGTGCTAGTTGTAACTGAAGATACACTAGTGAGAGATCAAGTGAATTAAATATTAATTAATTCACATGCATTGATCTCACATGCAACTGATGTTTTACTATTATTAGCTGCATGCATGTCAGATCTAGTGGAGACCCAGTTGAGATCTAGGTGAAATGGAATTTGGCTATCAGTTGTAGGATTATTGGGTTGCACCCATGAAACCAAACAGCCATTGGAGTGCCCATGATACTTGTGCAGTTAAGGAAGGAAATAATTCCTATCTTTTAGTGTTAGGTCCCTATATTACTAGTATAGTCCCTTATTGTTGTTAGTGTAACCCCCTTATTGTTAGTATTGTACCCTTGTAACCCCCATTTTGTTATTATTGTGCCCTTAAATTATTATTGTTGGGTCGACTAGGATTACATTGTGGCCCACTAGGATTACATTATGGCCCCATGGACTCTTATATATAGAAAGAAGGTTTTGTAAATTGTATCATCCAAGAATTTTTCATTTCTGTAATGTATTGGAGGTTGCCCCCTCGAAGTGGCTCATTTATAAGGTGTTGATATCTCTTTTTTTCTATTTTTGGAGCTGGTTACACAACATTTGGTATCAGAGCTTTGGATTCTAGGGTTTCGCTGCTCCAAACAGGTCATCATGGAATTTGCGCTATAACTTTGTTTCTATGAAGTTTCAGAAGCTAAAATATTTAGGGTACGAAGCCGAAATCCTGAGGAAGATTTTCTAAAAATTTTAGAGCTTGGTTCACAACATTTTCGGAGATATGATTTGTGGAAGTTAGGTCGTTTTTCAGGCTCCTAAACAGGTCATCGTGGAATTTGCTCTATAACGTTTTTTCTACGAAGGTTCAGAATCTAAAATTATTATGGTAAAAAGTTGAAATCCTGAAGAAATTTGTCAAAATATTTCAGGGCTTGGTTCGCAATATTTTTGGAGATATGATCTATGGAAGGTAGTGCTTTTTCAAGCTCTTGAATTTCATCTCAAAGTGGTGATTGTGGGAAAAGTTCAATAACTCTCTCTCTGGGAATCAGATTTGAGTTCCGTAAAAAATTTTCACAATTAAACGGACTGTAGTTTCTTGGCTATCAATTTCAGAGGCAAAGGATGAAACAGTGACACGTGGCAAGTCGTACAAGTTTGCTCTACTGAACCAGTCCATAATGAGGTCATTGTGGGAGATTGGACACAACTTTGTCTTGGAGAATCCACGTCAGGTCAGACCTGTGGAATTCGAAAGATAATTCAGAGGGCTACGTTGGTACCGAAAATAAAATATTGAAGTGCTGCAATCGCAAAGATAATCCAATTTCAATATCGAGCTCCTCAAAAGCAAGAAAAAGGTGTGTATTTTGTTTTCCCAATTGCATAAGTCTTGTTTGAAGAATCAATTTGAATTGATTCCAAGGGAATATTGTATAATAGATATCAGTATTGGGTTCTAAAATATGCCCCGTAGAAATAATTCGACACCCATTAAGCCTTCAGAAGGCTCTACTATGACTCATGAAGATGAAGAATTGCAACATGATCTATCAAAATAACAAGAGCAAGTGCAACAAATTTCACTCTCGCAAAGAGCAACAAAAAATGAAATGGAAGTTTGAAGAAAGGCGTGGAAGCTAAGATGGATGGTGTGCAAGCTAATATGGATGGCGTGGAAGCTAATATGGATGGCATGGAAGCTGGCATGGAAGCTAAGATGGATGACATGAAATACAACATGGAAAACATGAAGAATGATCTAAAAACGGACATCGAAGGTTTGACAAAGTTGATACAAGAAATGTTTCCTAATGGTGAAAAGATAGTAGAAGAACCTCATGATGAGAACAAAATCAATGTTAATCTTGATTTCATAAACTCTAATGTTGGCGGGAAGAACCACCATATTCCAAAAATGGATATGAGGAAGTTTGATGGAAAGGATCCTGTAACATGGATACTAGAGATGGAGCAATATTTTGATCTCCATAATGTGAAAAACACACAAAAGGTACGCATTGCAACTTTACATTTAGAACAAAATACATTTGTATGGTATCGATGGCTTTGATCCCGTAAAAAAATTGTCACTTGGTCAATTTTTATGGAGGAAATGATAGCACATTATGAGGATACAAAGAGCAACACCTTCTTTAGCCAGTTGATAAATCTCAAACAAAAGGGTTTAGTGGGGCAGCACATTGAGGACTTCCAAAAATTGAATATAAGGGTAACTGATATTCCAGAGGAACACAAGATCGATCTCTTCATAAGCACTTTAAAGGATAACATCCAACATGAAGTTCGTGTTTTGGAACCAGATTCATTGGAGAAGGCATTCAGGTTGGCAAGAAAAGTTGAATGTAAAATAATGGTGACAAGGAAGCCTACCACTCAATTCTATAAAGAAGGAAGTGTTGCTACGCCTAGATTTCCACAACCTACAAGGTTGACACCACAAAAATTGGAAGAAAAAAGAGCAAAAGGGCTTTTCTACAGTTGTGATAGAAAATACACTAAAAGTCATAAGTGTGGTGAGAAGAAATTATTTTACATAGATTGTGAAGAGGAAGAAGAAAATGAACAAGAAGAGGATATACACCAGGAACCAACCCTAGAAGAAGAAGAAATGAATCTGACCATATCGTGTAATGCACTGGAAGAAATTACCACTCCTCAAACTCTCAATGTAGAAGGAAAAATCAAGAAGAAAAAGGTAATAGTGTTGATTGATTTAGGTAGCACCCATAATTTTATTCATTGTAAGGTAGCCAAGGAATTAAATTGTTTCCTATACCCAGCACCAGAATGTCAAGTGATGGTTGCAAATGGAGGAACTATAAATTGCTCTGGGAAATGCCATAATATCAAGCTAACCATGGGGAATATGTATTGACTAGTCCAATGCTTTCCATTCCTATGGGAGGTGTTGATGTTGTACTAGGAGTACAATGGTTACAATCTTTGGGGACGGTAGCTTTTAATTTTCAAGAACTTTTCTTGAATTTTTTTTCAAAAGGAAAGGAAGTCGAATTACGTGGTATTGAAGGGAAGCTGGAAAGGATAATAAGCTCTAGTTTCATGACAAATCTTCTAAATAAAGAACAATGAGGCGTAATTGCACAATTATGCTCACTAGAAGTTTCGACATCAAAATCATCTATTTCTGCAGATCTCCAACAAGTCTTGGAAAATCATTCCAAGGTGTTTGAAACTCCCAAAGGACTCCCACCTATACGTGATCATGATCATGCTATTCATTTGATTCCAGGAAGTGTTCCTCCAAACATCAGGCCTTATAGATATCCTTACTTCCAAAAGAGCGAAATTGAACGTATGATTGCAGAAATGTTAGAGGCGGGTATAATTCGACCTAGTCAAAGTTCTTTCTCTGCTCCTGTAGTATTGGTACATAAGAAGGATGGATCATGGCGAATGTGTCCAGATTATAGGGATCTCAATAAGCTCACCATTAAAGACAAATTTCCCATTCCTGTGATTGATGAATTATTGGATGAATTACATGGAGCAATTTATTTTACCAAGTTGGATCTTCATTCGGGATATCATCAAATTAGAATGAAGACTGAAGATATTCCAAAAACAACATTTTGAACTCATGAGGGTCATTATGAATTTTTGGTCATGCCTTTTGGCCTTACCAATACACCTTCTACATTTCAAGGGTTGATGAATTCCATTTTCAAACCCTTCCTTAGAAAATTTGTGCTAGTATTTTTTGATGATATACTAATCTACAGCAGGTCTTGGAAGGATCATGTTTAACATGTTGACAAGGTGCTCAAACTATTGCAGGAGAAACAATTATATGCAAAAACATCCAAATGTTTCTTTGGAGTACAAGAGGTGGAATATCTAGGTCATATTATATCTCACGAGGGTGTTAAAGTAGACCCTAACAAAATTAAAGCCATTAAGGAATGGAAAGTCCCCACGACCATAAAGCAATTGCGAGGATTTCTCGGGTTAACAGGGTATTATCGCAAGTTTGTTAAGAATTATGGGAGAATAGCAGCACCTCTAACAACATTATTGAAGAAAGATGCATTTTCATGGACTCCTGAAGCAGCTAAGGCCTTTGAACGTCTTAAAGAGGCAATGTGCCTAGCACCGGTCTTAGCTACACCAGACTTCACAAAAACCTTTATTGTGGAATGTGATGCCTCAGGAAATGGAATTGGTGCAGTTTTAATGCAGGAAGGAAGACCCATTGCTTTTGAAACTCGTCCAATCAAAGGAAAGTATTTACAGAAACCTATTTATGAGAAGGAAATGTTAGCAATACTGCATGCACTAAAGAAATGGCGAACTTACCTAATGGGAAGACACTCCAAGGTAAAAACTGATCATGATAGTCTTAAACACTTTTTGGAACAAAGACTATCTTCAGAAGAGCAGCAAAAATGGGTCACAAAGATGTTGGGTTATGACTTTGAAATAATCTACAAAGAAGGAAAGCTTAATGTTGTTGCAGATGCACTCTCAAGAAAGAATGAAGAGGTGGAAGCATTGCTTTGTGCCATTTCTATTATCCAACCAGATTGGATAACCGAAGCAAGAGATGAATGGAAGAAGGACAAAAATGTATGGACACTCATTCAAAATTTGCAGCAAGATCCTAGTACATCTGATACATTTAGTTGGAAAAATGATTCCTTATGGTACAAAGATCGCTTATATATTTGGAATAATTCCCACCTAAAACAAAAGATTCTTCTGGAATTACACACTTCTCCTTTAGGAGGACACTCAGGATTTTTAAAAACTTACCACAAGGTGAAGAAAGAATTTTTTTGGGATGGCCTTAAATTTGATATTCAAAAGTTTGTGGCAGAATTTTTGGTGTGCCAGTAGAATAAAGTGGAGACAATTAAGACCCTGGGACTTCTACAACCTTTATCCATTCCAAGTCAACATTGGGAGGAGATTTCAATGGATTTTATCACAGGTTTACCTAAGTCCGAAGGAAAGAATGCCATCATGGTGGTAGTTGATAGACTTACCAAGTATGCACACTTTTGTGCATTATCTCATCCATTTAAAGCAAGTACAGTTGCTACTACATTTATGGACAGATTTCAAAAGCTACATGGAAGCCCAAGGGTTATTGTGAGCGACAGAGATCCCATTTTTACTGGAAATTTTTGGACGGAGTTATTTTCTTGTTTGGGTACTCAATTAGCTCATAGCCCATCTTATCATCCTCAATCTGATGGTCAAACTGAGATAGTAAATAAATGTTTGGAAGGATATCTTCGTTGTTTTGTATCTGATAAACAAACACAATGGGTCAAGTGGTTACCTCTCGCTGAATGGCGGTATAACACTTCCTTCCATACTGCAGCAAAAATGACCCCATTTATGGCACTTTATGGATATCATCCACCATCGATCACATCATATTTAAGGGAAAATTCGAAGGTTCAAGCAGTGGAAGATGACATCGAGCATCAGCAAGAAGTTCTCCAACTCTTAAAGGATAACCTGAATTTGGCACAAATTCGAATGAAACAACAGGCATATCAACATCGCAGTGAGAGAATTTTTGATGTAGGAGATTGGGTATTTTTACAGCTACAACCATACAAACAAATGTCCCTCAAGCAAGGTAAGAAGGATAATAAATTATCGCCAAAGTACTATGGTCCTTACAAGGTGTTGCAAAAGATTGGTACTATGGCATACAAATTGGAGCTTCCTGTTTCTTCGCGAGTACATCCAGTTTTCCATGTTTCATGCTTAAAGAAGGTTATAGGTGAAAATCTTCCAGTTCAAACAATATTTCCATAACTTGATGAGGAAGGAAAAATCATATTCGAACCTGAAGCGGTTACGGAAACAAGAACTCGACAACTAAGGAATTGATCAATTTTAGAGTATCTCATCAAGTGGAAGAACTTACCCACTGAATATTCTACATGGGAGGATGAGAATTTTATACAGAAGCACCCAAAGCTACTCAAGCATTGAGGACAACACTTTTTTGAAGGAGAGGGGCATGTTAGGTCCCTATATTACCAGTATAGTCCCTTATTGTTGTTAGTGTAACCCCCTTATTGTTATTATTGTACCCTTGTAACCCCCATTTTGTTATTATTGTGCCCTTAAATTATTATTTTTAGGTCGGCTAGGATTACATTGTGGCCCACTAGGATTACATAATGGCCCCATGGACTCCTATATATAGAAGGGAGGTTTTGTAAATTGTATCATCCAAGAATTGTTCATTTATGTAATGTATTGGAGGTTTCCCCCTCAAAGTGGCTCATTTCTAAGGCGTTGATATCTCTTTTCTTCTATTTTTGGAGCTGGTTACACAACATTTAGGGATTTAATTCATCAGGGATTACGCACGCAAGGCAGGTTGTATGGAGGTTGATAATTGGCTATGTGTTGGTCAGTTTTTCATATGACCGTGTGAGACAATTACCTGAGTAATGGAGGGCTCTTGTGAGAATATTTTTGTATGTAATTGTTTCATGATCCATGTTGTGAAAATACAATAGAATATAGTGGGGTTTTGAGCTGCAGGTTAACCCCAGGAAATTATCTGTGTTGTGTGTGATTGATCTTTCTTCATGTTCATGTCATTAGCGATTGTGTTTTTAATTCTGGAAAATATTTGTAGAAGTGATTCAGTATTTAACTTTAGTAAATTATTAGATTGGGTGAATCCAAGATATACATGTTTTTTGTATAATTTCTACAAGCATAGTGTGAGTCCAACTACAACCGAGTAGAGGATTATAATTGAGGGTAGCTTCAACAACTTCTACTTCCACTTTGATCGTTTTTCCTTCCAACATGATAGGAAAGTTGGGGAGGATACCAAAACAATGAGAGTCCCTTCCATCAAATACCTCCAAAGTGTTTGGAGACTAGCTAAGAGTTGGAGAGTCAGTGTCTTTCCAACAAGAGACACACATGATGCAAGTGGATGCGCCTTCATCCATGACTGATTGGTGGATATTATTTCCATTGATAACAACCTGAATAATGAAAGAGAGTTGATGAGGGAGACACAGAATGAAATTTTCTAGATCAAAAGTAATGAGGCTCGAATCATATGGATCGATTCCTCCAATAGAGGATAGAAATGATTTTAATTGCGACGGACAACTCTGAAGAACCTTTAGCATAGACATAGTGGAAGGCGCCTGAGCCAAAACCTCAAAAATATTGTAGTGTTGAGCGACGCGTGCGATTAGATTATACGAGGATTTTTGGAACACAAATTTAGAAGGTTGTTAGACAAGAGGATCAGAACTAGGCCTTTCAATATGAAGAGGGACGAAAGTGGGCAGGGGAGAAGGATTAGGAGCATCGGAGATTTCTTTCCCCGCTGACTGATGCAAATTCAAATAATCTTTAGATATGGTAACTACAGAGACAGGTGCAACACCATTCATCATGAAAACCTAAGAACCAAAAGAGGTGGAATATTGTGGTTGTTCCACAATTGGATTCTTTTTTGATGGAAATGAGTCTTTAAGAACAACCAGAGTCCCGTGAGCACCCTTCAACAAAATGACTCACCTCGGCCCATCGAGGACAGTCCTTGGTGTAGTGTTCTTCATCACATATCGAGCAAGGGTAATTTGTTTTATTTTTAATTCCATCATCAGCATGAGGTTTGCGGAGATCCTGCTTTGGGGAATTAGATTTAGATTTACCTTTTCCTTTATTTTTACCTTTAGAAGATTTTTCGGCCGTATAAGACTGAATGATGTTAAAATATGAAGTATTTCCAGGATTCAGAGGATTCTGAGGAACAAAATTTGATGAAGAAGAATATTTATGCTTAGAAGCATAGGAATACTTTCGGGAAGTCTAAGAATCAGAACCAATGACGTCGTCCACCAGTGGTGTCACCAGAGCTTTTGGGGTTGCATTCTGGGAACCTGGGTGCGGAGCATCAAGTAAAATATCATATAACTTTCCGGATTGGGAATAAACCAAATCAAGATATTGAGCATGAGAAATGGCTTGATCTTCTGTGACAGCTACCCCCATAACAATATCCTTGGCAATCTGATTGACGAATGATTTGGTAAACCATTTAGTCAAAAGTTGATCAGGAATCTAGAACGTGATCAAACGATGATGTCATCTCCATTCATGGATATGATAGGAGATATGCATAGCATTACATTTCTTCAAGGATGTAAGGAGGTGGGTTCTTGTTTCATAATGAACAGACAATTGAAATGTGTAAGAAAATCCATAGCTAAAGAATTGAAGTCCTAAAAAGTTTCACACGGAAGTTCAATGTACCACTTTGCAGTGGAACCAGTCAACATCCTTTGAAAAATAAGAAGACAGACAGAATCGTCAACCCAGGAATTGGAGGAAAACCAAATATGGTATGTCATAATGTGTGCCTAGGGGTGTTCTCCAAACTTTCCTTCAAACTTGGGGTAATCGCTTGGAATCTTGGTTGGAACCAGAAGCCAATATGGATTATGAAGAATTGGATCATTGGTTAACCTCAACACATTGGGAAGTCCCAACGTCACGAGAAACACAAATTTTGGATTGAAAGGCATGATTTTCAATCTTTGATACATGCCCATTTGTGGATTTACACCAAGTTCGGAGAAATTCTTCCCCCAAGGGTTTTGTTCCGAAGGATTTTTCTAATATGGATTTTGTTTGTGAGGATTTAAACCTTATGGATTTGGGAAACATCTCAAATGCTGACCCAAAAATAGATTCTGACCTGCAGCATATCACTGAGGCCTAGCTTTACCATAATTTAGAGCATATAGATTTTTCTGATGAAATTTTTGGAACTAAGTGCCCTGTGGTTGACCCTGTGAACCCAAAAGGTAACCTTGGGAACCCAATTGTTGACCTTGTTAGTCCAAGGGTTGACCTTGGGGTTGCTGGACGGTACCCTAAGGGTTTGATGACATGATATCGAGAGGTTGCTGAGGTTGGCCAGGTTGCCCCTGATGACCAAGTTGACCCAGCTGATCAAAGACCTGGCTTTGTTGAGAGGAGAGTTGTCCTTGATGGAAAAAAGGTTGACCTTGCTGAAAGTGAGGTTAACTCTATTGACCAAAAGGTTGTCCCTCCTGATAATAGGAGAACTGACCTTGATGGGAAAAAGGTTGACTAGATTGTACATAAGGCATTTCCTATTGAACATAAGGTTGAACTTGCAGCCCATAAGGTCTATTTTGACCAAAGGTAGGACCCTGCTGAAAAGTATAAGCCCCTGCCTAAATGCCAAACTGCCCTTAGAATCCTCGCGGATTTAATAATGGGGTCTGCAACTGTTGGGAACCATACGGGATGTAAGTATGCTGGTTAAGGTTATGCAAAAATTGTTGATATTGATCATATGTTAATCCTGTTGGACCAAATGATGCAGCAGATATAGGAATACTACCAACAACTTGGGAAGAACCTAGGATGTGAGTTTGTAATCCACTCATAGATGGTCCAACGGAGGATTGGGAAAAATTATACAGGGAAGGCCCCCCACCAAAAATCGGAGTCAATTGAATCGACGTAGGAGCACTGAAGGGAGTCGTTGAAACAACGTCGCAAATAGTTGGCTTTGCGAGAGTAGGCGTAAAGGCTGATTGAGTAGGGATGTAAATAGAGACGTTGGATACAAGCCGACCAAGAGCAGATACCTCAGTATTCTACCAGATAGTATTGTAATAAAAAGGTGTGGCACACGAAATAATTGAAACTAGGTGTCCTAATGAGGTGTAATCATGCGGAATGTATGACTGGGTGGAAGGATGAGAGGTCTACCCCCCATGAGGAAATTCCTCAGGAGGGAATTTATGTCCCTCAAAAAAAGACTCATCTACACCACTGATGGTGTTTGAAACCTCTAGGGGAGATGAGACCTCTTATTTAGAGGCCATTGGAAATAACTAACGAGTAGTGGTCCAGGATGGACGCAACGAATGCATGAATGGTACACCAGGTGTATCAAACGAACCAGATGTATGAGATGAAGTAGGAAGAGGTTGGATACTTAGAATGAGGGAAAACTTATCAGTTTGAGTCCCAGTTGAAGGCAAAGAATCAGAAGAGATAGGTGATAATGTCTCTTCGGAAGATGATGATGCAGAGGAAGCTGAACTTGATGGTTCAACCACAATGATCCTATATCAAAAATAAAAAGAGAGTAAAAGGTGATTAATTCAAGGCTTTAAAAAATATCTTTAGAAGGAGTTACTCATGATGTGGCCTAGAAATATTATAACAGGTAAGCCATGTGATAGTGGTAAATTAATTTTACAACTTAAAAATGAAATAAATTGAAAGGGGTAAACTAGGCAAAAAGGATTATCAGGTAGCCATGAACTACAATATACACCTTGGTGATCAAATTAAAGAGATATGACTAAGGACTTCACGTATGACAGCCAATCTCTTCGAATGATGTGTTAGACGTATTACGTCTACAAGGTGTCTGAGTAATTTACCTATATTGTTCTATTGACTAGAGGTTGTTCACCTTGGAGACTTGATGTAGTTATGAGTATGATCGAGCATGAATGGTACTTGGTCCTCCAGATTTTCAAGGGCCACCAAGGGCGCACTAGACACCGCAAGACGTGCAGTGCTCTTCTAGTTGTTGGACCCTATTTCTGGGTGAACCGATTCTAGGGTGGGAAAGTTGTTAAAAAGAAAAGATAACTCTTTCTAGGGCCCCCGACGACGTATTTTAATTTCCTAACATTGCCACCCACCGCCATGTCTCGGTTCAATAATATTAGCCTGATTCCCTTTTGATGCTCATGCAGAGTGCACCCTTGATACAAGGCTTCCCCATCTCTTAGGATCAACTAACCCATGTTCAACTGTTTTTATAGCACTGGGCATAAATCACATTGCGTAAGCATCTGCAGGGACCATCACAATGCTTTGTTTTAATTAAACAGTTGGATTCCCCTTGTCTGTACTAGTTCTGAGTTGACTGTTCACCACCTAGGGAAAAGCCCCTGTGAGGGGGAATTCTATGCCCGTAGCTGAATTGGCACGTGATTTCCCACCCTCGCCAAGAGAGTAGCTCAGGCAGACTGCCGACATCCCACGAGTTGAGGACGCAGAAGCCTAGGCCCAACCCTTAGAGGGGGAGTTACAACCTCTGCCTTGATGTCCAAACTCTCCATCAATGGGTCTGGATCTAGGCACATCTCCAAAGCACTCGTTTCAACTTGATATGGAAAGGCCAAAGGTCTCAACTCTCCTTCAATCCCGATAGCAAAAATTATCTCTGCTTTTCTTCTATCTCTGTTATGCAGGAAAATCCTCTTAGCTAGTAGAGACGATCCCTCTAGCCCTAGGGTGGGTGTAGTAACAACAGGGAACAATCTAATGCCTACTTTCCTAGATTGCAAATGGACACATATCGTATATAGATGATCTACCTTGAGCTGATGATGTTCCTTGCTCAAATCCTTTGGTCCTTTTCACTTCGTAGTCATATCATCACTGTCAACAGTGCTTAATTACCTGCACAAGAGATAAAACACCAAAAAACATGAAAGCACAACATATGTGTCACATAAAAAATCTATCTAGTTGATTAAGGAGTACTAGAAATCAAATCATACATTATAGACAAGAGTGAAAAGCAAGAATGAGTTGTGTCATAGTAATATAGAGAACCTACACCTTGATTTCCTAGCTCTCCTTCAACGGTTCCGGATCCAGGAATGTCTCCAAAGAGCTCGTTTCAACTTTATATGAAAAGGCCAAAGGTCTCAACTCTCCTTCAATGCCTATAACAAAACTTATCTCTGATATTCTTCTATCTCTGTTCTAACAAGTAGAGGCATGGGAGGATGTCCATTTTATAGTGAAGGGAGAGGGAACATAGATCCACTTATGGTGGGGAAATGGTTTATCTCCTTGGGTGGTTCCTCTTTTGTGGGAACAAGAACCCCAAAGGGAGAAGCTCGACCCTATCCCCATGAAAAAAAAAATCGTCTCTGCACCCATGAGGCTTCCAGATCTTGAAGCTTCCTTTCCATTTTTAAAAACCTTCAAGAAGCATATCAGCATGGGTATGATATCCATTCCAGCATTGATCGGCACTGCTCCAGACCAAAAAAGAGGAATTGGCAAGAGTGATACAAGCAGAGGGTGCGTCACTCCAGATTAACATGTTTTTAAGCAACTACTTTAGGGATGGTCAACAAAGAGTTTTTTCAGTATTATCTAAGGGATAAAATGACACATTTTCATGATGTAAAATAGACACAGGGGTTACTTTCAAAGGTCCTCTAGGATTCGAGAAAAGGGAGTAGAGGGACAGTGAAAAATTGTTGTGTAACAATATCCATATTCTATAATAGTATCGTTGTTGAGCGAAATATCATCCTCAGCTTATTCAATATATATGCATGTTGTGGGTGTTGTCGATCTCAGAGGGACTTACAATCCAAGGGTGTTCCGAGGGGATTTTAAATCTGAGGTTCTGCGGAAGTTATAATCTAAGGGTGTTCACAGGGCACCATGGCAGAAAACAAGGCTAGTCTTTTACTTCGCAAGCAACTCAAAGCTGAAGGTGTTCACAGGCCACCATGGCAGAAAACAAGGATAGTCTTTTAATTCGCAAGCAACTCAAAGGTTAGCGCATCGTCCTGTTTTTATGTATTTCTACCTAGTTTTGTTTTGATTTTGTTTTGATTTTGAATTTATCCATGTATGTGGTGGATCTATGTCTATAAATGAAGAACATCCATATTTTGTGGAGTTGTAAAAAATTTATTGTGCCTCGAGGAACAAAAAATGGTGTTTCTTAAGTCTAGTTTGATTCCATTTACAGATGATTGTATCTCTGGTTTATCCATGACATGGGAAGCTTTGAGAATCCTCAGTGGAATTTTTCCTTTTTAGCCGCTATATGGAAGCTTTTCTTAGTTTGTGGCTTTTCCCTAAAGGGTTTATATGATGATCCACTGGTTTTTCATCCAGGAATTGTCTATCTTCCTTTATTTTTATTTTTCTCTCGATATTATAATACAGATTCTTATTATTTTTTAAATGGACTGTAGATTCCTTGGTATTTCAATACGGGTTTTGTCTTATGGAGTTTCATATTCTTGCAAGTTGTTTTATTAGGTTAAGTTTGGTGGGAATTTCTTGTGTATATACACAACCTTAGTGTGTTTTGTCCAGTATTACCTCGTGGTTAACATTTTCACTATGATGGTATATTGTATGTCTGATGATGATTGTTCCTGCCAATTTATATTTTGGAGTTCCAAAAATAGGTGATTTATGGGTTTCATGTGCTTTAAGCCTTTAGGTTCTTGTTCTTCTTAGATCTAACAAGTTGTGTGTTTCTTTCACAATTTGCTTTTAGTGGCGTATTTATTATTTTTAATCTGTATGGTTTAAAGATTTATTTTTTTCATCTGTAAGTGTATAGGAGGCACTTAATGTTGTCATTTGTGTGTGCAGAATTGTCTAGGAATCTAGTGGTTGGATTTTCGACTGGACTTGTAGATGATTCCAATATTTTTGAATGGAATGTAGCCATAATGGGACCACTAGATACATTATAGTAAGTTGGAATTATTATCATATTTCTTGATTCCTATTATTTCAATGATATCCCTGTTTTACATCTATGACAAAAAGAAAATCACTTCAACTATGTATTCTTTCATTTACTTCTTTAGAACAGAATTCTGTCAGTTAAAAACATGATTTCTTCTAGCTAATATGTAAAATTTACAACTGGAAAAAGTCCTTTCATGTTGTCAGTGGATATGCTAGTCTATTTTCTTAATGGATTAGCTAGGCTTCATTTTAATTTAAGTAGTTATTTTCCTATCCTCAGGGTTCTCCTTTATTCTGCAAATTCCTTACTCTGTTTACAACTGATTCATTTTTAATATTAGCATCATGGCTATTGGAGTTAACCTAGCGACAGAATTATCTGGTGGGAAGGTTGCACATCTTTTTTAGCACCTAATGCTAACATTTGCAATAGCTAGTTGTATGTGGCTCAACGCTGGGCCATAGGAGTTATCCACATACATGCACGAATTCCCTAAAATGAGGTTGAATTAAAATTAATTATTCATTACATCAAAGTCTTAAGGAAAATTGTTAAGTCGTTCAACTTGCACAAGGCCTCATCCTTTACTCGAAAAACACCTTTTTACTCAGTGGTAACTTGTAAATATCTTGCTATGTTCATTTGATCAGAGAAATTCTTGCAGTAAAGGGATAACCTCATTATCCATCTTGAGTATGCTTTGAAACATTGTATGCACAACCTCAAGATTTCATTGGATAGTTTAGAGTTTATCGATTGTTAACATTGGCATTAGGTTCAGATTGAGCTCCATAATTGGATATCAGAAAGGATCTATAGGATTTTTTACCTATGTGATGGGAAATAGATATCCTCCTAGCCCTAAATATCACCTATCCATGTGTTATAAACATGCATATGAAGAGCTATCTGGATTTTTATTATAAGCGGGTGGAAATTGCGTGAAGGAGAAGCATCTAGGAATAGAGAAAGTATCCATTTTTCCTTCTTGTGACTGAATGAAAACCTGAGAGTTGTAGAAGCAAGAGAATCCATTTTAGGCAGAGGTAATATTCATGTTTTTTTCAGTAGAGACAGTGCACTATCATAAAAAAAATGTACTTGATGAAGGGTTTGGAGAAGCAACTGAAGACATGACACACCTCTTACCTAGATGGTTCTTCTAAAAATTGGCGGGCGTTATGGCCATTAGCAAGTTACCCAAGTGACCCACTAGATGGGATTTTTACCCACATGTGGTCTTTGGATTTTGAGTTTCATTTATCCTTTGTGAAATACATTAAGTAGCCTTATGTTAAGGGGGTGGGTAATAATCTAGGAATGCAATTTTTTTGTTAAGGGGTGTGTTACAACTTACAACATAACATGGGAAGTTGGAACATATGTAAGCCATCAATGTCTATATATATATATATATATATATATATATATATATATATATATATATATATATATATATATATATATATATATATATATTTGTAAAGTTCCAGCTATTATATTATTGTATAAAATATATATTACATGCTAGGTAGCTAGAGCAATCAAGGGGCCAACGACTATTGACCTCTGACGTAATCAAAATCAAGGTTTGGTTGGCGCTAGTGGGCTACCCAATAGTGGGAAAACAATCCATGAGTCACAACATGTTCAAAAGCATAGATAAAAACCAAAAAAATAGATAAAGAGTCTTGTTTAACAAAAAAAAATGGACTTGAGATTCTTCCAACTTGACAGATAGACACCAGAAAGCATAAAAAAAAATAGGGAGGTAATTCCTCCAAAATCCAACAAGAATAGGGGCTGGAAGTAGTACACACAGATTCCTTAGGTTCATCAGCATACCCAACCACTTGCCCTGCATGCATAATATCAAGACTTTCTTTGTGCTTTTTTTTGTTGTTAGAGGGAGCGCCACCGCTCTCGAGCATAACTACCACCCTTCCTTCTTCTGTGCCCTTTCCAGCCTTTCCGTCGTCTTCCACAACCAACCTTCCCGCAAAGGAGGTGGAGATGTCTATGTATTTCTTAGACATGTTGACGTGTGCTCTTGGCCCTAGTATCATTCTCTTGGGCTTGGGCCTCAACGATGCCGAAGGACTTAGAGGATTAAGGGCGGCGAAAGGTAGGGGGTGGAATATGTCCCCTACTTGCTTCCCTCCCACCTGGAAATAGAGCTCACAGTCATATAAGATGAGGTCCATGGCTTCTCGAGATTTTTCCAATGCATGGTTTCCTTGTGTAATTTTGTGATTTAGCCTGTCCACCGAGAGGTTTTGTTGAAGCAGTCAGGCAACAAAGAAATTATTCATGAGCCAGTAGTGCTTTGCCAAGGTACTTCGGGATTTCGCAGCATCGGCTAGGGCTTCCAACTCCAGTGCATTAACTTGGAATCGTATGTGTACAAGAATGTGGGGAGCATAGGCAGAAGCTTCCCACCTTTCAGGGACCTCATCATCATCATCAGGGACGTGCACCTCCAATCGCCCCCCACACATACATCTCATTTTTCGCCTCGGCATGAGGGTTGGTTGGATGTTGGAAAGGGACTAGTGTTTCCTCCTCTTCCAGACTTCACTGCAGGAGACCTTGCTATGGAATCTCACTAGGATGCTCAACACAATGGGATGATCCTCCTGATTGAAGGTGACTTGAAGGATAAGCCTCGTGAGGAGAGAAGATTCTCGCACATGCGTCCTATGGAAACTAACCTCATCTATGTGCTTTGTGTGATGCCCCTCCTGCAACTCACTGACTATCAACATTCCCATCATCTCGCCGACAATTTTCCAAACCAAGATAGTACTCCTCACACACTTCGGTATTAAGACATTAAGGGGGGGGGGGGGGGGGGGGGGGGGAGGAGGTGAGGCAGGTGGCTCGCTTATGGGATCCATCTATCTCCTCGCATGCACTTCGTTGTGCCATATAACACCCGCATCTGGGGTGATGTGTCTATATTAATATTACAATGCTGAGGTTGATGGATTAGGTGGTTAAACTAGCATAATAAGGCTAGGGTGGTATATAATGACATCATAAAAATTAGATGAACTGGCGGTAGTAAGAAAATTTTAAAAATTATGTGGAAAGATTCCATTTTGTGATGGACTTGTATAACATTCCCATATTTGAATGACTGTAAGAAGCTATTTTTGATGTTTTCTATGAAAATGAAAATCCTTTCAATGTGCACGGTCATCTTACCATGAGAGAATGGTTAAAGCTATCATTGGAGAACCAAAGGCTTCAAGCTACTTCAACATAAACAACTAAGAACTACCTTGAATGATAGGGATTTGACTAGAGTGGACCAAAAAATGTAAGGGGACAAACTAAAAATGGTTTAATATTTTTTTTTAATCATAATGGAGAATTGGACAAATAGGATTCACCATTTCTTGTCAAACATACCTATGAGCTCTTGTGATGATCCTTTCTGCCTAAAATAAATAGATTTATTTGAAAAACACAGACATAACTTCCCAATATGAGATCCTTTGGGATACTATTCAGAACGTTTGAACCTTAAATGCAGTTTAGTGGGTAACAAATGGCAACATGGATTTGTATTTTTGTAGGCTTGATGTTGTAGAACCAATCTTGATCTTTGTTTTAGACGCCATTTGCAATGCTTGCATTGAATAATTCATTACAGACATAGGGAAGATTGAATGAATTAGAGAGATAATTTTGTAGGCTAGGTCTATAAAACTACATTTTTTCAATCATCATACATGTCATGTCAGATATAGGTCACATACATGATTCAAACTGATAAAACTAATCGAAACGAGGTCTGATTTGTATATTATTCTTATTGAATGAATGATTCAATGCAAAGAAGCAATTCACACCCTTTTTATACTTATATATTGGGAGAGATGAAGTGGATTTAAAATAGAAGAGGGAAAATGGTCTAATGGGAGGACCTAGAATCTATGACAGTGTCTATGGAATTTATAGTGAAGGCCATTAGATATCTTGACAGTAATTCCCCTTCTCTAGGAAAACATGATAGAAAACATTTGAAATGAAATTGAAGTGCTAAAGGATCCTAATGGTGAAATTTATCATAAGATCAATAAGGTGGTGAAAACTTAACTCTCAAGATTTATCTTCCTCGGGAAAAATTGTATTTTCTATTTAAAGAAGAATAAAAATACATTCTTCATAGTGCAGAAACTGCACATGTTCAATAAATTGTTTCATAACAACATGTCCACCTATGATTTGGATTATTGGAGCTTCCAGAATTGTTTACAAATCATATATCTCCAAAAAAATACTCTATAGAAAATACAACTTGACCATTTTCAAATTATTAACAAAGTAACTTATTAATAAAGTACATTAAAATATTCCATACTGACATAATTACTTATATATTCCAATCCAGAGACACTTAAAATTCAAAGGCATAACCCCAGCATGCTGAATTGTATTTTATTTAGACATACTGTAGACAATATCATCAGAGGAGATTCTGGTTACCTGTAGCATGTTAGTATATCCTGATACATGCTATTGTAATTCTCAAAATAGCCTCATATGGCATACAGTAATTTAATCATTTGTGAATTTAGTAGCTCTTAAAAAATTATCTGCTTCAAGACTTCCCTCTACACAAGGATGTCATGGATCTTTCCAACGTCTTGATAGGCCATACTGAAGTAGTATGCTTCAAATCTGAATATGTCCTTGATTCCTATGCAACCTATATTCATAGACCTGGTTCATTCTATTTAAAACATCTAAATTGTCATCCATCTTGTTTATTTTATCGGAATGTGCATATTCTATCGACAGTGAGGAATAAGTGGTCTTATTTACAAAGCATACTTCCAATTTGTAAAAGTGCTCTTCTGACTATCAACAATTTTACTTTTGATCATCATATAGAGCCAATGGAGAAGTTTATGTCCAATCAAATTTCCGCAATAAGTACTTAGATATTCCTAAGAAACTTGGATCGATTAATATTTTGTCTTACAAGTTGAAGATGGCAACAAGAAATAGTGAAGGAGGCATCTTGAAACATCTTTCCTGATCCTAGTTGGAAAGTGATCACCTAAACTAGGTGGGGGCCACACAAGTGATTTTTGTCGCAAAGTCTATTTTTAGACTATGTCTATTTTTAGACATATGGATCATGGTCTATGAGTTGCAGGATGCTATTTATGGATGATTGGTCAAGTTGGTAAAAATATATGGACCTTTATTTTTAGACATTGGGCGAAGTCTATTTTTAGACTGCCAGTCTAAAAATAGATCAGTCGAATATTATTAGCCCTTAATAATATTTGGACTATAAACATTATCTTATCCTCTTGGAGCACTTCAGTTTGATGCTTGGATGTGGAACATGCAGCTGACAGAAGGAAATATGATTTTCCTAAGGGTTAGTTGAGCTATTGCATGGTTGACTTCAGTTAGAACTCATGTGGCAGAGTTTGGTGGAGTTGATGAGACAGTTGGTGGAGTTGTGTTCGGTTTAACTTAGTTGAACTAGTTGTATTTAGTCTAACTGAAAAATAAAATAGTGATGAGTGGTGTGAATTAATTATTAATTAATTCACTAATTATTAACTCATAAATCAACTAAAGAACACATCAGTTAACTGCAATGCATGGACAGTTCGGTGGAGACCAGTGTTAGAGGTGGGTGAAAGGGTGAGTCTACTATCAGTTGTGACTATGGCTGTGCATGAGATTTGCACACACATTGATTGAGATTGCCAATGAGGATTGCGTAGTACAAGCCAAGGGGATTCGAACTTGGATCTCATTCATTCTCATCTTGGATTGCACAGTAGAGGCAGGCAGACTTGTGGAGGAGATTTGAACCTGTGACTTGTTCATCTTCCGTGCTAGTTTGTGTGTAGCATGTGAGATAGTGCTGAGAGCTATGAGGAGCTTTGTGCTATGTATTGTTACATGTTCTCTATCATTATAATATACAGATAGTTGGGGGTTTTCAGTTGTATGCTTTCCCCATTACATGCTGTGTTATATGTGTGCTTGATTATGTTTTAATGTGCGCATGCGACTGCTTCTATTTCCGCATATTGATGATCAATTGTAGAAGAGGTTATGTATTATGCATGAAGCTTAAATAGTGTGTAATCAGGATAATATCGGTGAATAATTCAGAAAATTATTCAAATTTCTACATGGTATCAAAGTGAAATTGATCATCGGATCTATTACGGTGACTACATTTTATTTCTATAGGCAGAGTCTGTACGAGAGCCAGGTAGCCTCCGGATCCATCCTTTCTTTGAAAGGTGATATATCCGATAAATGCCCCTACAGTCGATCTGCAATGCTAAGTAATTTTGTTTATACGAATCTGAGCGGTTGAGTTTTGAGCTGGTGGAATTCGAATTTGCAGCAGTGTTTTCTTGGTGTCGAAGTCAAAATGTCTTATCAAGGATTGCGATTGGAGTGTGCTCTTGAAGGCAACTCGAATTATATTGCATGGAGAGATAGGATGGAGGCGGTGCTCGATGACAATGGGCTGAAGGAGTTCATAGATGCTGAAGTTCCAAAGCCTAGCGATGCAGCCTTGGTTGAGGCTTGGCAAAAGAAGACAGCAAGGTGTCGAAGGATTTTGTTGGAGGGCGTGAAGGATCACATTGTATCCAGCCTGCATGGAAAAGCTTCTCCATACTTGATGTGGAAAGCGTTGACAGATTTATTCCAAAGCAAGAGCGACCAGAGGAAGTTGGCGCTCAAGGATAAACTCGGGAAAATAAAGATGGAGAAGAATGACACTATTCCGGTATACTTGAAAAAGTTTGTCCATTGCAGGGATGAGCTTGGGAGTGTAGGAGTTAGTGTGGAATGAGAATACTTGAGTGAGCACAACTCTCAGCAGGCTTCCAAAGGATTGCACATCCACCAGACTGTCAATGGTGGGAGAATTTCCGGGATGGGAGT
The DNA here is from genome assembly GCA_034641835.2 of Pinus albicaulis. Taxonomy (NCBI): domain Eukaryota; kingdom Viridiplantae; phylum Streptophyta; class Pinopsida; order Pinales; family Pinaceae; genus Pinus; species Pinus albicaulis. The sequence continues at coordinate 411,481,289 of CM076574.1, read as the reverse complement.
GACTTTGGTCGGATCTTGTGCAAGAGGAGATAAGGCGGAGTACCGAGGATGGATCTTTATCAAAGGCATCGATGAAGAATATTGCGCGCTTTGAGTACATAAGCAAGGAAGGGGAAGGGCAAGAAGAATGCTTCTCAGAATGCAAGTCATGGTAAAGGCGAGTGACATCTACAAAGTGAAGTGTTTTCAGCATCACCGAGCATGGGTATTATGCCACAAATTGTCACGGAGAAGAATAAGAACAAGCAGGCTGTTGGAGCTACAGCTGGTGAGGCTCTTGCCTCGCAATTTGAGCTGGACTTCTCATTGATCACATGCATTGTGTCTAGTGCATTAGGATCGGGGTGGTATTTTGATAGTGGCGCTTCCTTTCACATGACGGGAGATGTGAATCTTTTCAGTGACTTGGTGGAGAAAGATCTCCAGTTGCATGTTGAGTTGGGGGACAATGGACGATACAATGCGACCGGCATTGGTACCATAACCTTTCAGAGGGAGTTAGGTAAACTCATTCTTTTACAAGATGTAGTGCATGTTCCAGGTTTAAAGAAGAATTTGATCTCAATCGCAATGTTAGAGGATAAAGGGTATGAAGTTGTCTTCAGTGAAGGAAAAGTTTTCCTTCGGCACAAGGCAACAGGACAAGTCAAGAAGGTTGGGATTCAAGCAAAGAATCTCTACAGACTTGAAGTAGATGGGATGTCTACGGAGCTTCCTACTGTTGGGAAGTGTAAGAAAGACATGCAATTGATGCTTGAGAGGGAGCAAGTTTTGCATGCAGGTAATAGTGAACCTCAGGATGTGGAGCAGCCACAAGATGAGGATCATGGAGTGGGAGAAACCACTCATGCAGAGAAATTTCGTGCCAGATGGGCAGAGGGAGTGCATGCGGCTATACCACCAGGTGAGAGGTGGGGCGACATGCATGATTAATCCCAAGAGGAGATTTCTGGGCAGGATTCATGAGATGGTGTGGATCTCATGAATTGAACCTGGCTACGAGGTGCCCACAACGCAACAATAGCATGATCAGTTGGAGTGATGCAGGCAGATCAAAGTGACAGTGTCGGATACTGGAGCGCGGATCAGAGTTGACAGCAAGTGCAGAGTGCATGGGTGCAAGATTTCAATAGCGCAGTGGTTCCTGATGACATGTGCAATTGGCCAAGCAGAAGTCGAAGACTTTGATGATAGATGCATCAGATTGATTGAGTTTTTTGGAGCCTATTCAGTTTCAGAGGAGTTGCAGAGCAGATGCATGGAATTCCATGGCGCTTGTGAAAGGTTGCAGGGCGAATGCATGGAGTTGCATGTCGCATGCAAAGATAGTCCTTTCTTGTTGAGAGGGAGTGTTGAAGATTGCAACAAGAAATAGTGAAGGAGGCATCCTGAAACATCTTTCCTGATCCTAGTTGGAAAGTGATCACCTAAACTAGGTGGGGGCAACACAGGTGATTTTTGTCGCAAAGTCTATTTTTAGACTATGTCTATTTTTAGACATATGGATCATGGTCTATGAGTTGCAGGATGCTATTTGTGGATGATTGGTCGAGTTGGTAAAAATAGATGGACCTCTATTTTTAGACATTGGGCGGTTTCTATTTTTAGACTGCCGGGATAAAAATAGAACAGTCAAATATTATTAACCCTTAATAATATTTAGACTATAAACATTATCTTTTCCTCTTGGAGCACTTCAGTTTGATGCTTGGATGTGGCACATGCAGCTGACAGAAGGAAATACGCTTTTCCTAAAGGTTAGTTGAGCTATTGCATGGTTGACTTCAGTTAGAACTTATGTGGCAGAGTTTGGTGGAGTTGATGAGACAGTTGGTGGAGTTGTGTTCGGTTTAACTTAGTTGAACTAGTTGTATTTAGTCTAACTGATAAATACACTAGTGATGAGTGGTGTGAATAAATTATTAATTAATTCACTAATTATTAACTCATAAATCAACTAAAGAATACATCAGTTAACTGCAATGCATGGACAGTTCAGTGGAGACCAGTGTTAGAGGTGGGTGAAAGGGTGAGTGTGGCTATCAGTTGTGACTATACTTGTGCATGGGATTTGCACACACATTGATTGATATTTCCAATGAGGATTGTGCAGTACAAGCCAAGGGGATTCGAACTTGGATCTCATTCATTCTCATCTTGGATTGCGCAGTAGAGGCAGGCAAACAGTGGAGGAGATTTGAACCTGTGACTTGTTCAGATCTGAGCTAGTTTGTGTGTAACAATTGGAGATAGTGCTGAGAGCTTGTGAGGATTTTGTGCTATGTATTGTTACATGTTCTCTATCATTATGATATACAGATAGTTGGGGGTTTTCAGCTGTAAGCTTTCCCCATTACATACTATGTTATATGTGTGCTTGATTTTGTTTTAATGTGCACATGCGACTGCTTCTAATTCCACAAATTGATGATTAATGGTAGAAGAGGTTATGTATTATGCATGAAGCTCAAATAGTGTGTAATCAGGATAATCTCGGTGAATAATTCATCTATTATTCAAATTTCTACATTACATGCTCTGCTCAATAATTGAGGCTATGCCTAATATAATAGTTTTGAAAGTTTCAACCAGTGCATCAAACTCTTGAAAGAAAATTAACGATAATAGTACACAACACTATTGTTCACTTAAGTATTTTTAAGAATGAGATTCCAAGTAGAAATATTAGTTCATGACTAAAAGTCTTATGCAAGCCTTGATAAGAGTACTTCTACTTCATTTGAACGATGAGTATTTTGAAGAGGAATTGGAAATTTAAAAAAGGTATAGATATCCAAGATCAAATTAGATCAGAGTCACATATATTAATGACTTTGCCAAAAATATTGTAACAACCTCAAGTCACTATTATGGAATCTCTATCATGCATCATAATGTATAATAGGGTCACCAACATGATAGATATTACTCCTCAAAGGTCAAGCTTCAATAAGCTTAAAAACTCTAGAATAAAGACTTCAACTCATGCAGAAGATGTGCCAAAGAAAGAAGAGGTCCCTATATCTTTTGTTAGCAGGAGAATTATGCTCAAAATTTTGTCTTCATATTTCTAGAACGATGAGACAGATTCAAGCATAATCATCCAAATATAGATCTTGGGTCATCACAATTCCTACGCTGTAAAAGACATCACTACTCTATAGAGGCTTGAGATTATGTTGGAGATAGTTCTTCAACCACTGAATTACTGTCGTTAATAATTTACATTGCCACATGATAGGGTAACTGTAAAGTCGTTGTCATATTCACAAGAGTGACTCCCATCATTACCATTATAAAGAGGGTCCAAACTTTGGGCTTTACAATGTCTATTCTAAAGAAAATTCCTTGTCGTCACCTAGATTGGATTTATGATATCAAGTTGTTTTGGGAAATTCCCTTGTACTAGGGTCAAAACCTTAGATAGATTAATCCAAAACTTCAAATATATGATGTTAAAAAGGCCTCACATCTCTCAAGGAAAAATATCATGGCTGCAAAAATATATGGGTGCAGAAGATAATATTCAAGTTAGAAAGAAGCTTTTCTCATCAAAATCTCACCTTGGAATACTCATCTATTCAGTGAGCTCCTACAAGGATGAGAAAAATCCAAAAAAATATGTAGCCCAGCGTGTCCATGATTTGAGAGATGCTTCGTCCATTTTTAGAAATCACTCCATACCAAAAAACCTTGATTTTAAAGAGATCCAAATCCACTCAACGTTTGATTTTTTTAAATAATCCTGGAATACCTTCAGGAGTCCAGAATAAATGATAAACAAACCCTATCCTACTTGCCGATTTTTGCAATACTACTCCTCAGGGATACTTATAGACCTCAATAAAGGTCTCAATTTTTAGAGGTACATATCATTAGAATATATATCCTTATCACTTCAGACTCACAGAGAGAGAAAGGAGAACATCGAGATTTGTCCACATTTTTTTGTAGTGATTGCTTTCTCTTCCTTGGGCTTGTCCTCAATTTGGCTTTGAAACCATATTAATTTAACATGTTCTTTGCTACAATAAGTTACTTTCTTATCTCATCTCTAAACCATATGAAATGAATCACAATATGACAGTAACCAATGAAAGAACTTTAAATAAAATAGCAGAACACAAGCCAAGACAAGAGAACATAAAGATATGGCACAAGCCAGGGAAACACCCCAAGCTGGGGAAACTCTTGATCAATTCTTCTTATTATCATTATTATCAAATGTTCAGCATAGGATAAGAGAGTACATTCAATGCCAATATTGACTTGTCAATGTGATAACCAGGATCATTGTTAAAATGCAAAATAAACATCTCAATCGAATATGCATCATGTAGCTCAAATGATCATTTTTCACAAGGATTCATTTACCAACCTTCACATCAAGGATACGCCATTGCACTCACTGAAATTTTGGCTCCAACAATTACTGTCACAAAACCAACTTCATTAACCTGCCAGTTATAAACATAAAGAACCAACCAGATACCTTCTTCATGTTACTTCTTAACCATGAAGAGACACAACCCATACACTCAGATGATTTTGGCCCTCTATAGGCCTCCTACGGCTTCTCAAGAAGATTCCTTAATAGTTTTAAAACCAATCCTAAAACTCTATGTAAACCTTCCTTGATATACCCTTAACCTCTACGTATACACTGCTGAAGTTCAGCTCTTATTCCAGCATCAATCAAAGGTCTTATGACCTTCCTGTACACCAAACTGAAGGTGCTCAGACCTCCTTCAATTCTCAGTGATTACCTCGGCCTTGATCATAGAGATATGCCCTTATCAAATGCACAAAAAAAACTAGTGAATATTGCATTAGATGCAGGTTGGGGAGAAGAACCCTTGACCTCCAATTGGACGAGGGTGGAAAGCAGTGAAATAAGGCAGAAATTAGGAAGACTATTTGCAAAAATTGTACTAGTAGTTATTTATTTGAAATGGAGGTGTTATTATGTTGTTTACCAATTAAATAATGTTGTATTTAATGCACACTGAAGAAATAATTGAGGGTTGATTTATTAGTTGGGAGCTGGAACATATGTGTTTGAGTTCTCGTTCATGATGTTCCTTATTGTTGCTTCTAAAGGTGAGTGAAGGAATATTTTATTTGTTGAAGGCGAACATTAAAGTTGAAGTCCTGAAGAATCAACCAATGGTAGTCTGCAAATGCCAAAAGGTTGATGAATGAATATCTTGAAATCCAAGTTTTTCTTTCAAATTATTACGGTCTTTTCCCAAACATGCAAATGATGGAGCTGTGCCAATTTACTGAACTATTTAGCTAGAAAATTAGGGCAAATTTTGTTTGCCATGTTTTTTTGGCTTCTGTATTGATGAATTATGTCTTACACCATATAAATTATAGTCTTACATGGTGTATCTCATTTTAATGCATTATGTTTTCATGGTACATGAAATTAATTCAAATATTTGATATGTTAAATTTCAATACATAATGTTTATTTGAAATTTTTCATATATGATATTTAGTATGGTCTTCCTTATTTCTCTCAAAAATGGAGAAAACATTGCATATGGATGTTTATTTTTCTCTGTGGTTGATATATCTTGTGAACTGCCTATGTATGTTCCATTTTTGTGGTGGAAACTGCATTGTCTCACGTCTTGCCTTAACATCTTGATACAAAATCGTTGTTAGTGAGCATTGATAGGTCATTTAGTTATTGTTTTATTTTAATTTTTTTTTTCAAATATCAATCAAGTGAGAAAACTTATAAAATGTGTTTTATCTTTTTCAGAATCTCCAAGGAGAAATTTGTCTCTAATGTCAGACACAGATATTTCAAATGATGATATGGTTGGACCTGCCAATCACATTCATAGTTCTGAGGTGATTTCAACTGTAATATGAATCATATGTTGATATTTGCATCTTCCATCATTCTCTGATAATGGCTATGTGGAAAGATATTTTAGTCAGTGTAGAATCTAACCCTTTTTCAACGTTGATAACAAATTTGCAGGATCATCTGCATAAGAGACCGAGAGAAACTAGTAGGAATGTTGTATGGGTAGGCTCTTCGTGGATTTGTAGAAAGAGTTGATGCATTACCATTCTTTCTGTCGCAATGGCAACACTATTTCAGTAAGTTAGAAAAATCTTGAAAATAATTTATATATTTTCTTTTTGGCCATATTTGTAGAGTTTTCATTCCTCTATTGGAATTGTTCTTTATATGGTTTTCATAGATAATTGCAGATGATTTTGGTTGGTAGGTTCATGATTTTGTATATATGAGGGCAGAAGGAAGGGGACATTTCATTTCTTATTTGGAAGAAATGTCTGACGATTCAAAGGCAATGAAGTTAGTTCGGGTTCAGTGGTTTCATAAGGCTAATGAAGTGCTTGAAAATATACCCTCTCCAGCACCTCATGCAAGAGAACTTGTTTTTTCTTATTCCTCACAAGTTCTTAATGTTAAATTTTTTGGTGGCCTGAAAACAATACTTACTCAAGAACGCTATGGGGAATTTTGTGCAAAACTACATCCCAAGGCAACAACTCAACTTTACATGTGTTGTAGGAAGCTTGACAATGGCGTCATCAAGTCATTCGATTTAAGTCAATTGGAAGGATATCAACACCAGAAAGTTCTTTCATCCACATATGTGCTCTTGCTTCAGTTTTTACCAAATCATGATCAGACAAGTGATAGCTGGGATCTGGATGAAGAGCAGGAAACAAAGCTTAGCACTGGTTTAAGCAAGGGGCCTAGAAAATCGAGGAGCTCTAAAAGACGGTCTGGGGAATTTAGTCACAGTCGTCGAATGTGGATGCCCTAGATAGTTTATACAGATTATCTATCTCTATTGAAGTAGATGAAGATAATAATTGTACACCAGAAACTAGACCCCCAATCAAATCTATGGTCGAGAAGAGAAAGGAATATGTGCATCTACAAGGATTAGCAGATTCGGGTTTTAACATTGGAGACAAGGTAGAGTTGCTTTCAGAAGACAATGGTATCAGAGGTTGTTGGTTTAAGTGCATAGTATTAAGCAAAAAAATGGGTCGTCTAAAAGTTCACTATGAGGATTTTCAAAATGAAGATGAAAGTGATAACTTATAGATTAGTCTCCTGACTTTTTATTGTAATTGTGATAACTTACATTTTAGCTTACAATTATAGTATATACAATCTTAATTTGAACTCGTAATTGCAGGAGCGGATTCCCGCTTTTAGAGTAGTAGCACCAGACAAATTTTGGATTCAAATCCATGGATGGCTAACCATCCGCCCCTACCCTCTTGAAGAAGAAACTTCTAGCAACATTGTAGTTGGAATTGCAGTGGATGCATGGTGGAATGATGGTTGGTGGGAAGGTGTGTTGGTTATGATACATGAACCAGAGGCTCAAGTACAAGTTTATTTTCCTGGTACAGACTCACCTCTTGATTTTCCTTTTTTGTACCTTTACTGTGATAATTTTTTTGGTCCAGAGTACAAGACATGAAAAATAAATTGAATTTTCATATGTTTTAGGTGAAAATGAAATATCAGTATTCAAAACAAGATACTTGCGCGTATCTAGGGATTGGGTCAACAACCAATGGAATTTGGTAAAAGAGGCACCAGATGCAGCTGCTATGCAAGTCTCTTATGATAAAAAGGATGGATTATAGCCTGCGACATTTCCTGGGAGATGTACTGTATCTCCAAGTTCATCAATTTCATTGATAGAATCTAGTGAGTTGGACGGGTGTGGAAATTATCATACTAATGAAAGCGATATGGATTTAAAAGGAGAGGTTGGAGTGGAATCTGTAACTAGCGAGAAAGAAAAGTGTGCATGTAATCTAGTAAATTATGGACTGCTTGGTGATTTGAGATGGAAATCTTCAAGAAAGTGAAAATGCACCAGAGAAGGTACAACTTTATCCAAAACTAGCTCTTCTAGTGGTAAGTTGAAATTGTCGAAAAGGAAGATCGTGGATAGTAACATGTTGAAAAATGGGGAAGACTTGTTGGAATGCAACAACGAGCAAGCCAAAAGGTAGAGAAGTGGTGAATAACTTGTTAAAAAAAAAAATTTGAGGCAAGGGCATGAAAACCTGAAACCAATACATGGATGCCCCATAGTAAGCCCCATTTTCACAAATCCAATGCCTTTGTCTAATCTTGTGATGTCCAGATGAATTCAATTGGCTAGGAAGATGTTCCATAACTGTAGTGTACTATTAATTTATTGACAAATTGGTGACAATTTTGAGCTCTTTCTGAAAGGAAGCAAAGTCCAAGATAAATTTTACTAACAAAAATTTTCTCAATCAAGTTGGGAAGTATAGAGGATGGTATATGTGTGATGATTTGTATATGGTAGATGTGTGAGGATGCATGACAAGGACCTCATGCTTGTCTAACTTATTCCAAGTATGGCAAGGATGTGGGATTGTACACATGGGCAGATTTGTTTGTTAGATTCAGTTATGCTGTATAATTTTGTAACATTAATACTGTCAATATGTGTTGAAAAAAATGATAACATCTAGTGTAGGGGAGATGAAAAATTATGGATGTGAGAAGTGGCATTAAAAATGCAACAACCCAAATTTTTTTAATTTCATTGAAGTTTCCTCTACATCATGCAATCTAGTTGTAATGTGTAAATATATTTATTTTAAATGAGGGCATTTTGCAATGCCCATTGTACCAGTAAAATGAAATGTTCAGATTGAAGGAGTTTGTCATGTGCCTACTTTTGTTGTTTCATTAACAAATATTTATACTTGATTCTGAGCGTAAATTAATATATATTTTTAAATCTGAATATTAGTATTTTTCAATGACATCGGGCCATACAACATAAAAATAATACTTTCAAACCTCTATTCTTGATAAATATTGGTCATCGAAGTGGTTTTCCCCATGCATACTGTCATTTGATCAACAGATATTTGCCCTTGATTTTGAGCCAACATCTTTTCTTTTTCTGAACATTTATCTCTTTTTATTACCTCAGGTTGTACAACATTAAAAGAATATTTTGAGATGCATATGATAGATAACCACTGGTCATGAATAAACAATTATTAGTTATCTGACTTCATTTTTCATTGCAAAGGGTGGGCATAAGTTACCAGATTATTTCAATAATCTTGGCATATGATGCATTACATTTACTCGACAAAACAAAAGTTATCAACCTTGTTTTTGTGTAGCCACATTACATTTCATTTATGTATTCCCACCTTTTGCAAAATGAGTTGGAAAAAGTTACTCACTAGTGTATTCATTTATTTTTACAAAATTTATTGAATATAATTATGTAAACGTGTTGTTTGTTGTGTGCTTGGTCAAGAATTTGGCATTGTTTTGGAGGGTTTCTCCTCTTCTAAAATTTGGATGCTACTATTGCCTTATTGAAAATGACATCCAAGCTTAATCTAAAACATAAAAATGTGACTTTCCCTATTTTTTTCCCAAGAGAGTATACTTTTCTCGACCTTTTTTTTTCCCATCTACGTTTGTTGTCGTCGGAATTGCGACGATGTTGTCCATCGAAAGTGTGACGATTATGTTCGTGGGAAGTGCGAAGATTATGTCCGTCGGAAGTGCGACGATTATTTATGTTGGAAGTGTGACGATGCTATCCATCGGAGTGGTGACGATTATTTCCATCAGAATTGTGACGCTTGTTTCCGTCAAAATTGGGACAATTGTTTCCGTTGGAATTGGGACGATTGTTTCCGTCAGGATTGTGACGATTGTTTCGGCGTTGTAGTGAGGACATGTGTCGTGTCAAGTGTCGCTATTCTAAAAATTATTAGAATTGTCATATTTGTGATGGCAGAAGAAATGTCATTTTTCCCAACCACAAAGTGCCGCTCTTCGAATGCCTATGTGTCGCAATAACGACATTTTGGAGATTGAAAATTAGGCCAAATGTGCTAGTGATATGATAAAAGGGTTGTAGTAAGGGACAAAATTGTAATTAAAAATAAATGTGAGCCTTTTATTTTCAATAGAAATTACCAAATCCTTATTCTTGGATCATAGAAATTACTTATGGTCATCAAGACTGCATTTTGAAACTTCTTACATGGATAGATTATGGAAAATTTCTTACATAATAAAAGCAACAAGCATAACATGGTTGAAATGGATCGTGTGTTAAACCTCTTATCACTATTGGTTTTACTATTCAAGGAGATGTTTTTTTTATTTGCTATTGTCCTCCAAACTTCTCCTACATCTAATGAGATTGTTGATTTCCCTTCTAGTATGCATTTGGCTTGATATTTTGGGTTCTATTTGTTCTAGAATCACATTTTCTTCAACTTGGTCAACCTATCTCACATTATTTTGAGGGCTAGGTTGGAGTTCTACCTCCCAATCTAGAGTAGAAGGACAAATAGATTCTTTATCCTTTGAACCTTTTGATACCAAAGATACTCTAAATAAGGGCTTACAACTGACTCGGATAATTTATGATTTTTCTTCCTAATTTGGTTGGACCTTTTGGCTACTGCACCACTAAAAGCCCTATTTCAAAACATACTCTATAGTGGAAATATTAATGTTCTTCGTAGCTAGAAAATGCACTAATAATTAACTGGTTTGTAGAACTTATAATTAATAAATAACATTGATGCAATAGAAAAATTATTGTTAACATATACCAATGAAATTGCTTAATAAGTATGGTTTACCGTCAATATCTATATTTGCATTTTTTATGATCAATTATAAACTATAACTTGCATAATAACATTTGAATTATCTCTCTCTCTCTCTCTCTCTCTCTCTATATATATATATATATATATATATATATATATATATATATATATATATATATATATATTACATGTCCATGGATCATCCATCATTTATGGATGCATCTCTTTCAAACACGTTGTTGAAGAATTGAATACCAGCCTTTAATGGAATTTTAAAATAGTGCTTTACATGACAATTGGCTTATTGGAATTTACTAGCTAGTACAGAAGAACAACAAGAACATGACACTTGTGTGTGTGTGGGTCATTTTTTTATAATACAATAATATCTTGACAACAATTTAATTGCAAAAACTATGTCAATCAACAAAATTTGAATGAGTATCTGTATCTTTCTATACATATAGAGACCTGAAGGGCTTTCTACATATACAAGTTTTTTCCTGATTTTTTTTTTTGAAATATGTTTAAATGAAAAAATATTAGGCTTGTGAACTATAGTGCATGGTGATGATTAATGGATTTTGGAATTAACTCAAGTAACTTCATTTTCCTCTTATTCATGGCGAAGAATACTATTCACAAGTGTGATCTTGAAAAAAAAAGGTGAATAATGAAGACAAGAGGCAGAGAAAACTACATTTTGTATGGAAAATTTCATAGTCCTCTGCAATAATACTTGTCAATCTACTACACAAAGTATTATATGCTTCTTCCATTAAAAAGATAAATTGCATTGGGAAGTTTTCATATTGCACAACAACATTCATGGAAATGAAAAATGATTTCGTATTAAATGTATCATGTTTTTAAGAGATTGATCATAGATTGAGAAAATTCAATTTATACATATTACAACATTTCCGATATTATCCAGGGGATTGTATTTTTGAATCATTTGACTTTCTCCTTCACTTTCATTATACATTGACTGAAATGTGACAAGGAATTGTAAATCAATTCTTCCATTTCTTACATCACAATCATGATGCTTCCTCACAATCACTGCACATTGAATTGAATTTTGAATACCTTCAAGATCCCCACCATGTTACTGATATTGAAACATACTTGCAAGGATTTTCTACACCTACTTCTACTTCGCCAATCAACTTGTGGGGAGATTCCTTTTGTATCAAATGGTTTTCTAATTGGTTTTAAATTCTAGTGAATGTTTAGTTATTTACAAGTGAAAAATCATATTTGCGCTTCAACCAAGATGGCTATCAGTTTCATATATTCTTGCATAACCAAAATCTTGTGTGTGGCCACTTTGAACCACTCCTCCAATATCACATAATGCACATTGTATCATCAAATTCTAGATCGATTGCTTCATGCATTCCTACATACCATTGCTCTCCTATACAATTTTACATGGTGTTCATTAAAAACATCCTATTAGAACAAGTATTCGTGATTCTTGATCACATTGTTAATGAATATCATGACTCATTGTTCAATTTTCTTTACAAATTTGCACCTTGGTTTGACATGTTCACAATGAGAAAAACAATTACACAAACCTTTTACAATTGTTATGCAAAAATGATATTAGAGCTATCAAATAATTAGAAAATCACCTTGATGCTAAACTCATTGAACATGAGAAATGTATCAACAATTGGCAAAGTTATATTATCAAATAAATTCCATATGAAAATGGACAAATAGAGGGAAATCATTTCTCAATCAAATGGATATGTGAAACACTCAATGTTAACATCTACATTTGGAGCACAAGTATCAGAGATATCTCTTTGAGATTCCACTCATCAAATACCGCATCATAAATCCTTTACCTTATGCATCTGCCAATAATAATATCACATGCACAATTTTTTACACTTTTACAAATTAATAGTATTTATGGTGCTAATGATTCATGCAGTATAGATACACCTTTGTAGAAAATGTTGAAAATGTAAAATATCAATGTGATTCTAGGTGTTCCGTACAAAAATATTCTATAGAACAATCCAATGCTAGTACATCTTGTTTCCAACTGGAATATTTATTATTTTTCAATGAAATTTCAATGATAAAAATCACTATTGAACTTCTTAAACATTGCACACTATCAAAACAAGATTCTCGTTCTTCATCGAGTGAGCAACACAAAAAATCAATGCTTCTTCTTCTTTCCAATATGTCCAACAACCAAAATACATGATTGAATCAATTTAAACATGCAATGTGTGCACATGGTTCTTTTCTATCCCACGAACAAAAAACAGTTGCAATTAATTAAATCAATTGAGGCATATTTGCAATCAATACAAGACACACCTACACATCCATATTGTAGTTGTGATAGAATTAATTTTGAGAAAGATATGCGGCTCACCAACAATAAAACATTGACAAATTTTCATACACTTGCAGCTATCGTTGAAGCCAAACAAATCATATCCAATTAATATATCTACAAATTTTGCAATAGTGCAATAGTCAATGGAAATCTTCCTAAATTCAAAACACCTTTACATATCGGCTTAAACCAAACATTATTTTATGTTCGGGAATTAACATTTTTAGGAGAGATATTAGTAGCACCAAAAATGACCTTTGCACAAATACGACAACTTGGATACAAAAAATCATAAATAGGACAAACAGGCACAATCATAAATGTTCCTGCCAATTTGAAAAAATTCCAAATTACCCTACCTAGAAGTATTGATGTCACGACAGTTGCAATAATGCTAAAAATAAATATAGAATACAAAAATGCCTATTTGTCCGAAAATATTTGAACAAAATAATGAAATTAAATCTCTACACGACTTGTGAAAAACAACTCTTTACAACAAATAGTGATCAATAATGAATGGCAGAAACACTTTGAGCAACATAGGAAAAATAATGAGAACAATATCTTAGAAATTTATGAAACGAATACACCATGTCTTGACGATGATCTAGAATCAGAATCATAAAAACGTTTTCATGGATGCTTAGAAGCCCACCTAATCAATGAGCTTGCAACAAAAATAATAAAAATTATACCTTTTGAAGGACACCGTGCATTAGGTATATTTCAAGAAAAGTTGTTTAAAGAGATTAACTTCCCAATGCTATTTTATGGCTCAAGTTGACCAGTTGATGTGATGGATTAGTTCGTATATCAACATATTGCAAAATGGGAGCTATTGCATATATATGAAGACTTCTCAACACATGTTACAAATATATTGTTTAAGGCAATTCATATATTGATAAATCAGGTTTCAAGTTCAACTTGACTTTCCATTTGCAAAGGAGACATCGAAGGAAAAAAGCTAGTTGTGAAAGATGTCAAATATCAAAACAACCTTAATTTTTTTTTGAAATCAATAGTTGCATATAAATGTCTCAAAAACATACACACATCTCCCGATTACTTTGAAAACATGAAAAAAGACATATTTGCAATGATATAACAACTTGGTCCACCAACATTATTTGTTACATTCACTAGTGTTGAGCACCTATGGGATCCATTGATAGACTCATTGAAAAACAAAATTCTACCAATTCAACAAACCAACCTAATGAAGCTTCTAACAAATGCATTGACAAATTGATCAAAATTCATCTATTCATTTGTAGTAGGTACGATAGACATAAAATATCATCCCTACGTACTTTGATCACAAAACATAATGAACTATTTGGATAAGTTCAAGGCTATATTTTTATCACAGAGTTCCAAAGAAAAGGAATAGAACATGATCAAGAATTTCTTTGGATTAAAGATGCTCCAATATATAAGCATTCTCCTAAAATTGATGTTATTTCTTTCATTGATAACTATTTAACTTGTGATTGATCAACAATGTTGCCACATAAAATGGTATAACTACATACTCACCATCACACAAAAACTTGTAGAAAACACAAGCATTTTTCTTGTAGATTTGGTTTTCCCTTTCCACTAATGCATGAAACTTGTATCTTGAAACCTTTATGTAATAATGACAACCACAATGAACAGATGAAAAAAAAACTTTCTTCCCTCTTACATAACAAGTTATATGCAAAAAACATGATGTTTGATACTTTCTTCGTTGATCTTGGTATTACAAACAAATAATATACATTGGTACTTCACTACTACAATGTTCAACCAATCGTACTATTGAAAAGAAGTTCATGAGACATCTAGATAAATTCATTCGCAAAAAAAATCCCCTCATTGTGGAAAGCGAACAAAAATTCCCAATTCATATTAGAGCTTATGCTACAACGACATATTGTAGTTCCTGTATGACAAATATGGATCGCACAATGACATATTCTTTAGATTTTTTTACTAACAATAATGGTAAAATTGAAACCATATGTGTACTTGGAAATTCATTATTGAATTTGCAACAAATGGCAAGGAGACATGTTTTTCACATTATACTCTCATTTGATTTGCACTCATCATCTAGAAGAATATTTTTCATCAACACTAACCCATTTGAAAAATGAAATTATGTCATTAAAAAATCTGCGTTATTGCAACATGAAGAAGACAACTCCGAAGATATCATGTGAAAATAAATCATTGATAAATATGTGACCCGACCCATTAAACCTGAAACAATTTGTTTAGCATAATATGCTTCTTCTTACTCAACCAAAAAAACTACGATGAAAAAAAATTTCCCATTTGTCATAAGATGTGTTCGATACAATGAACACAAGGATCCTAGAAACTTATTGCAAAGTGAAAATCATGCTTTATCTTCCATATAGGGAATCTGAATACAATTTAAAAAATTACAATGAAACATGGACCGAAGCATACTTTTCTCAAAAGAACATTTTTTCTACTGTCGAAAAATAATTTTCCTGTGCAATATCTCTATGGGGAAACATTGACCTTGCTTCCACTACAATTGCTTCCAAATGTGATGACATACTTGTACTTAAGGTGCCATCGGAAAATGACCATAGTACTTTTTTTCATGAGAATGTGATATTCAACATCATCTGGTGCAAAAAATGTAATCCAAAAATATGCATATTGAAAATACAAATAGAATGCATATATCAGGCATCCCTTTGTTTTGACAACAATATCATATCACAAACTCAGGAGAAAAATAAATGAAGAACAATTTTTATCCTTAATTTTTTTCTCATCTTAACTTTAATCTTATGAAACTAATGATTTATGTATATACTCAATTATTAATGGTTTAGTTTTTCAGTTGAAAGAGGGAGACGTTTTCAGATATACTTATTCATAATTCGAGAGAATTCACATAATATTCAAGAAAAAAAACATGAATACACCAAATATAAGTGGAACCCGTAAGGGAGAAAACCATGAATTTTTGGTTGAAAGTGATGTGAAGGAAAGATCCTAATTCCTCATTACATCATATTTTTGTAGAATCCAACCTACAAGAGGTTCCTACATCAAGGAAGCTCCAACTCCCACAAATTTATGCATGATGAAACCCAGAGGAGGCTCATACCTCAACTTGGATACAAATTGTTCTTTATCGAGTTACAACTTAAAAGGATATTGCAATCTCTCAATCACAATACCAAGTAAAGAGTTCTGGTTACTTGACATAAATTTCAGCTATCAAGTCTACTACACATCTTCTCTTCTTCTCCTCTTCAATAATGTTCTTCTTTCGTTTCTCTCATACAAACTGCTTAACATCAAAAGTCATTTTTCCATTCAACAATGTATATTTTATAAGCATGGATTCTTGTTTGTTTTTATTCTTTGCAAAAATATGAAAAGAGGCATTGTGTTTTGGTCTGCTAAAACTATTCGCAACATGTCTCTTCATTTTCAGATTTGAAACATAGAATTTGTAATAAAAATAGAGTTGAAATAAAACAACTCATTTGTAATGATTACAAGACACAAATCAGATTTGTATTATCTACATTTTTTTGTACAATGAAAGCATATAGTTTCCAATTTTTGTCTCAATATTTTATGTTCTATTTTAAAATTGTTCATCCTTCACATTAAATATCATAGTATTTTCACTTTACATCACTTTCAGCCTTCTGAAATAATGAAATTCAACATAAATTATCACCAATTTGGTTAATGACATCAATGCCAATATTACCAAAAAATAGTACTATAGAAAAAAAAATCTAGAAAAGTGTCTTTTGTTCTTTATCAGTAGAGGTGCGGGAATAGGAAAATAATTCACTTCACAAGAACCTTATCATTCACTAATGCGCTATTATAACAATGACCTTGAAAGTGATCCCCTTAAAAAAAAGGGCCCCATAGTTGCATTCACTGGCAAGGGTGCATATATTGCAAATGGTGTAACAGTACATTTGGATTTGCACTTGCCACTCTCAACATTTAACATAATTCCATTGAATTCCAACACATTTGATATGTTGGGAAAATAATATTCAGGACTTAGACTTTTGTTCATAACTGAAGCATTGTTGATTGTCTCTCAATTAATATACAACATTAACAAACAACTTCGTGACACCATGCACACACCAACAATGCCATTTGGAAACCTTGACATAATATTTTGTGGTGATCTATGTTAGTCACAACCTTTCCATGATCATTTCACATTTGAGCATCCAAGTCTTAAAGCAACTAGTACTCCTTAGAACTTATGGAGAGATAATTTCGTTGCTTTTGAACTGAAACAAGTGATGCGAAAAATAAACAAGGAATGTGTCTCTGTCCTAAATAGAATTAAAACTTGTTCACATAACAATAATGATCTTGAATATTTTAAAAATAATTTCTATAGGTGCTCACAAAATGATCCAACATTTTCATACTTGTTCTATTTAAACAAAAATATCCAAACACACAACGAAAAAATGTTCTCTCGTTGACACAAAAACCATAACATTGGTTGTAAATGACAAAACCATTAAATCATTAAAAATAGATAACTACACCAACACAAAAATGCAATTGTCAGTTGTCATTGTGCTAAAATAAAATATGCTCGTTGAATTAATAGATGGAAATTATGATATTAAATACGACTTGGTTAATGACATTGAAGGCATTTTTAGAACATCAACATCAACAAAGAATGGTGCAATTTGGATCGAATTTCTCAAACCAACAATTGGTAATGTTTAATGAACAAAATTGTAGTATTTGTTCACAGGTGGAAAAATTCCTAGTTGGACACCTATTACCAGAGTCTGCAGGCATGTCCAATCAAAAAACAAAAATAGCTATACAAGAGAACTATTCTCTGTTCAACTGGAATGTGCAAGAACCATACATCAATCACAAGGTTTAACAATGGATAAACTAGAATTTGACCCAAAAGGAGTTAGACAACATGGACTTGTGTACCCAAAACTTTCACGTGTTAAAGATATTAAATACTTGTATCTAATAAACAAAATATTACAATCAAACTTCACTCTATCTAACAAATTTGCTATTAAGCTACAAATACTTAAAGAAAATGCTCCTCTCGAACTTGAGTACATTATACAATCAACAAAAAAAAAAAAAACTTTCATAATATGCTCATTGAACACATGTAGCCTCTCTTTTCATTTTGAGAATATCATTGCTGACTATGATCTAATGAATGCTAATATCCTTTATTTCCAGGAAATAAAAACAAGCACACTCCTGTCAAATCCAATGTTCACAGGAAATTATAATCACGTACAACTATTACATTTGCATGGCATTTTCACGTGTTACACAAAAAACATAACAATTCACAATGTCTACATGTACAAGAAAAATCACATTGAATCAATAATTTCTTTATTACAATTTCAAAAAAATTCCATTGCAGTTGTAAAATATTTTGTCCGCCAAATGCAAAAACTGAGGAAACCATTTATTTCATCAAATACATCTTAAAATATGTGCCGAAAAACTATTGAACTATTATTATTGGTGACTCCAATTTGGACATGCTACAAAATAGTTGTGCACAAAAAACCTAGTGTTTTTTATGCAACAAAACAATTTAAAATTACATAAAACAACACCAAAAACTTATTATGGATTCATGCTTTACCACTTTTGGAAAAATTTTCCAAAAAACTTTGTATTTGTCCATGTTTTTTATGCCTATTGGACCTACCATCCTACTTTTTTCCTGATCAAATTCTTAGTGTTAAACTCAAAAAAGGAAGTGCCTAGAATCGATTGGAACCTGAACAACAACGAAGAGCTTGTCGCCAAGAATCTGACACAATTCGTTTCATAAAAAATCGACTACATTTGTAAAAGTTATAGCCTACTGTTCATTTTCATAAAGAGCTAAAATATTTGCAGAAGTGACAAAATGGTGACATGGTAGCCTAGTGAGCATAAAAGAGTATTATGGAAATATTTCTTCAATTTTCCCAATGAAATTGTGACAAGTGTCACTTCGTGGTTGGTTGCTGAGTGGATGATTTGTTCCATCCTTATTGGTTTGGGAGAGAACCAATGGCATGAGGACATGTGGCTAGCTCGGAGGCTGCCACGTGCCCCCTTGCAAGGTTCGAATTCCAACTATGTCAAGGTCAAAATTATTTTGGTTAATCAATGGTCAAAATAACATATATATTTGGGTGGAAAGAAAAAATTATACACAGGCAGAAGGGCGGAGGTTGGGGTCGACCCTGTGAACTCACCCGCGCCAACACACCTGGACCGTGACACTTAACAATGTATGTTGTTGAGATATATATTTTATTGCAGCTACACAGTTGGGTGAAGGAGGGGAAAACCCCCTAATACACATGACCTAGATGTTATAACCACAGGTCGGAGGCTCCAAACTTAAGAGCGCATTAGCCACTAAAATGGGGTTATTTAACCCTTAAACATGTTTTATTATTGCGCTAATTCAGATTTGGGTTAAACTTGTGTTTAGTGCTAAATACAGCTTATCCATTAATTAAAACCACACTTATCAGTTAATTAATCCAGTTTAATTGGGTAGTGGAGTTGGAAGATTCTGCCATTTGTGGAGGGACTCCAAAATTAGTGGCATTAACTGGAGTTCTCTCCAGTTTTGGAGGAGATTCCTAGGAAAATTTTGAGTGAAGCATAACTGGTGCAAATTTCAACCATTTTGGCTCAGAAAGAGTCTACACCACTAGATTCTGATGTTCTAAGCATGTTGGAGTACATTTCAAGAGCAGTACATGATTTTAAACAACAATGTTTTCCATTTTAATCTAATGTAGAGGCCCAAGCCATGGAAGTTGGACCAAGGAGATGTAGCCTAGGAGGGGTGAACTCCTTCATCAAAAAACTATGTTAATGGATCATTTGATGGTTTTATGTACATTTTATTGTTTTTTTTCAACATTATTTTTTAATGTTGTTATGTTCATGAATTTAACATAGAACTCAATACATTTACTTGTTTAACACTCACAAACACCTCAAGAAACCTATGCACATGAAGCAAATGATCACTAATTTATTTATAATTCTGAAGATGAAATTAGCACAACAAAACTAACATTTAGATCCAGATCAAGGTGGTATCAGAGAAAAGTTTATTTGCTTGATTTTCTTGAGTTTTGTGCAAGTAGGGTTTTAATGGTTGCAAATTTGTTACTCTTACAAGGTTGAAGTTGCAGAGAGGAGAAGAGAAAGTATTGGTTGCTAGTCCTGACGTTAGGAACAGAAGAAGGATATCCACAAGGCCACCATCTCCACCCAAAGTTTCACTCCTAGCTACACCTGAAGAACCTCAAGTTTTATCTCTAGCTGAGATTGAGGAGGTATACGTTGCACCAGAAACTGCGCTTGAATCTATAGCCATCATGTCAGGTGTAGGAGAGACTGAAGGTCTTTCAGAAGAGGAAGAATCCAATAAGGCTTTCTATGACCTAACTGATAGGGTTGGGATCCTATTTGAAGAGAGGAGCACCAGGATGGTGGAGAGAATTCTAAGTCTCCACATGGAGAGGGAACCTCAAAAGAAAAAAAGGATTAAGAGAAGGATTCAAAGGGAAGTGGAGGAAAGCCTCCTCCATCTCCACCATCTTCATCATCATCCTCATCATCTCCATCAACATCGTCTTCCACTTTCACCACAAAAACCACCCATACTCACTCAAAAAACCCAAAAGGAAAAAATCCCTTACTCAAATTGGACATTAAGTTTGAGCTTCCCATGTACAATGTTGAGGTAAATGCAAAGAATTTGGACAATTGGATTCATCAATTGGAGTTTTATTTCATAATTCAGAACCTACAATAATATGACATAAATATCCAGTTGGCTTCATTGAGGCTAGAAGGAGAAGCACTAGTCTAGTGGGAAGCAAAGACTCAAGAGGAAATGTGAATCCATGGTAAGATATCCATTTCTTGGGTTGAGTTTATTTCTTCAATTAAAAGACAATTTTATCCTTTATCTTACATGAAAAAATCCATTATGAGTTGGCAAAACTTTAGGAAACTCAAGGGTCAAACAATTCAAGAATATACCCAGGAGTTTAGGAAAAGGGCTTTCTTGTTAGGAATAAAATTGAATTCTGAAGGCACTCTATTGAAATACATTGGAGGTTTACATTACTATTCGAGACACACTATCCTTATTTTCAACCCAAGAAATTTAGATGAAGTTTGTGTGCAAGCCACACATCTTGAAGCAAGGAGAAAGAACATTCAAGAAGAAGGTAGTAAGAAGAAGCCATTCAAGGGTAAGGAGAAAGAGAGGGGAGGAAAATGGAAGGGAAAGAATAATGAAAGTGTTAAGAAAGAAGGGGAGAAAACTAAATGCAAAAATTGTTCTAAAGAGGGAAATTATGAAGCCCATTGTTGGAAACTACATCCCGAACTAAGGCCTACGAAACCAAACAATAAGGGGAAACACAAGATGACCGCTACCACACAACATGATCTTGGATCTGATTTTGGTGATGAGACCAAGATTACAACCATGGTCACAAAGGAAAAGGAAGCCATAGCAAGCACTAATTCCTCAATTTGTCACAAAAACACTCCAAATGAAGAAACAAGGATAGAGTTGTTCCATGTAAGGGTGATATCAAACCATACAAAGATTGATGAATTATTTGATAGTGGGTCACAAGCGAACTTAATCTCAGAAGACTTGGTCAAAAAGATTAACCTTGAAACTATACCTCATCACAAGCCATATCCTTTGGGTTGGATAGTGAAGAATGAAAATTTACAGGTTACAAGGAAATTTATATTCACGTTTTCCATTATTGCAAAATTTGTTGATGAAGTTGAGTAAGATGTGGTTCCACTTGAAATTTCAAGAATTATCTTGGGAAGCCCATATTTGTATAACAGGAAAGCATTATTTTATCACCATGAGAACAAATATCATTTTCTCAAAGATGGGGTGTAGTATAATGTGAGAGCTCATCGAAAAAGCTGAATATTTCTTTGGTTGATGCATGGAAGATGAAGAGACTGGTTAATGCAAGTAAAAATTTTGTGCTTCTCATGATCAAGTAAAAGAATGATATGGAATATGAATCTTTTGAAGGTTGTTCTGACAAATTAAAATCCAATTTTTTTGATGCGATAAGTCAACATGGTGAGATGTTTCAGGAGCCAAATGGGTTACCTCCCAAGAGGGGAATTCAGCATGAGATACAACTGCGGCAAGATGTTCCACTTCCAAACATTGGCATGTATCACATGTCGATAATGGAGAGCATGGAAATCAAGAAGAAAATTCAAGAATTTCTGAACAAAGGTATTACATTCCCATCTACTTTTCCATGTGGTTCACCAATTGTCTTGGTGTCAAATGAGGACGGGACTTGGCGCATGTGCGTGGATTTTCGTGCACTAAATAAAATCATGGTAAAGAACCACTATCCAATCCCAAGAATTGATGATTTGCTTGATAATATAAGGTATTCAAAGTATTTCACCAAGTTATACTTATGATGTGGTTATCATCAAGTTAGAATAGCTGAAGAGGACATTTGGAAAACCACATTTAAAACTAGACAATGATTGTTTGAGTGACTTGTTATGCCATTCGGTCTTACCAATACTCCAGCTAATTTAATGAGAGTTATAAATGATGTATTGAGACCATTTCTAGATGATTTTTTCATTGTTTACTTAAATTATATTTTGATATTCAGTAAATCAAGAGATGAGCATGTCATGCATGTGAACAAAGTACTTGATGTCTTGAAAAAAGAACAATTATTTTTAAAGATGTCGAAGTGTGAGTTTGGAAAGAATTCTTTACTGTATTTGGGACACATTGTTGGAGGAGGTGAGCTAAAGATATACCCCTCTAAGGTTGTGGTCATTGTGAAGTGGCCCAAGCCCAATACAGTTACGGAGGTAATAAGCTTTCCTAGGGAAGCACAATATTGGAGGAAATTCATTGCTCATTTTTCTTACATTGCAACTCTATTACATGCATTGACAAGTGTCAAGAAAGTACTCCATTGTGGATATATGAAGAAAAAGGAATTTGATGCTTTAAAACAAAAGATCAGTTCAACACTAGTATTGGCTCTTCCGGAGCTTAGACAACCATTTGAGATTCAAACAGATGCTAATGATTACGCCACAGGAGTAGTTCTCATGTAGCATGGTAAGCCCATTCTGTTTCCTTCTAATATTTTTAATGGAGTCGTGACTAACTATCCTACTTATGACAAATATTTATATGCATTGATACAAAGTGTAAAGAAATGGAAACACTATTTTATGGGGAAAGAGACCATTATCCATACCGTCTATCGACCATTGTAGTAGTTACAATCACATTCAAAGCTACAGCAATCAAGACACTTCAGATGGATGGGATTTCTAAGAAAATTTCATTTGTTTATTAGGTATAAAAACGGAATCTACAATAAGGTAGCTAATATGCTTTCTAGGCCTATTTTTAATTCATTTATTATACTCCAGCACAATTATGTTATGCATGAAAGTTACATTGAATAATATGCATATGATAAAGAATTTCGAGATGTGTATGCAAGCTTGAGTCAAGGAAACCAAATTGAAGATTTAGATTACCATGTACATAATGGTTTTTTGTATCACTTGGGAAAGTTATGTATTCCACAAGGAGAAAGAAACAATATCATAAGGGAGGCGCACACTTCATTGATTGCAAGACATTTCGGTGTAGGCAAGACGGTAGCGAATCTCCAAAGGTATTTTTATTGGCCATGCATGTTTGATAGTGTATCTCATTTCATTAGAGGATGCTCCTTGTGTGAAATAAGAAAGCCTAGAAATAGGAAACTAGGATTGTACACTCCACTTCTGGTACCTTCACGTCCATGGGAGAGTATCTCAATGGATTTTGTAGGAGGTCTTCCATTGTATACGAAAGGTCATGATTACTTGTATGTAGTTGTAGATAGGTTCAAAAAATGTCTATTTTGATGCCATGTAAAAAGAAAATTACAGCTGAACAAGCAACTCATATTTTCTTTCAAAATGTTTGGGTTCATTTTGGTCTTCCTACTTCTATTGTAAGTGATCGAGATTCTCAATTTGTTGGGAATTTCTGGTTAAATTTGTGGGACATGCTAGAAACTAAGTTGAAGAAGAGTACAACCTTTCATCCACAAACAAATGGTCAGAACGAGGTGGTTAACAGGACAGAAATTAATATTCTTAGAGGATATTGCAGCAAACATCCCAAGTTGTGGGATGAACAGTTGCATTACATTCAACATGCATACAATAGGGCAAAGCGTTCTTCTACAAACACACTGCCATTTGAGTCATGTCTTGGGTACTTGCCAAGATCGCCATTGGACTTCATATTTGGGAAATATGTTGCTATTGATGTTCATAGAAACATATATAAAGCAGTGAATTTCATTGAGAAAATTAAGTTGGTACATCACATAGTGAAAGAACAGCTTGAAAAGAGTCAAAGCAGCTACAGGGCAAGGCATGATAAACATCGTGTTGATCATAAATTCCAAGTTGGTGATGAATTTTGGTTGTATATTAGCAAATGGAGACTTCAAGGGGAAGGTAAAAATATTAAGCCAATACGTTATGGTCCTTTTAAAACTATGGAAAAGATTGGTAACAATGCATTTAAGATATATTTTCCTCCTTATATGCAAATATACTTTGTTTTTAATGTTGAGGATTTGGGATTGTTTAAGCCTATGTTGATTGATGATCAAG
Organism: Pinus albicaulis; assembly: GCA_034641835.2. Lineage (NCBI taxonomy): Eukaryota > Viridiplantae > Streptophyta > Pinopsida > Pinales > Pinaceae > Pinus > Pinus albicaulis. The sequence goes on along the minus strand of CM076574.1, from coordinate 411,456,487 downwards.
GAGAGCATGTTAAACTACCATCAATAGATCATTTCTCACTAGAATATCTTGATGAACTTCAACAAGATCTCATACTTAACAGAAGAACCATAACTTCAAGGAGAGGGAATTTTGAATACCTTCAAGTGGGACTCAAGGGACAAAATTCTTCTAAGGCCAAATGGATCGAGATTGAGAAGGTGAGGGAATTGTACCCTCACCTTCTGAACAATTGATCGTATATTTTGGGGTCCAAAAGGCTTCTAGTGGGGAGGAATGATTAGGTGCTAAATGTAAATCTCAAAACTAGAAGTGCAAAGGATCAATTGGAACCTGAACGACATCTAAGAGCTTGTCGGCCAGAATTTGATGCAATTCATTTCATAAAAAACCGACTCTGTATGTGAAAGTTATAGCCTATTGTTTGTTTTCCTAAAGAGCTAAATTTTTTGCAGAAGTGACAGAATGGTAACATGGATGCCTAGTCAGCAAAAGAGAATACTCTGGGAATCTTTCTTCAATTTTCCCAATGACACTATGAAAAGTGTCACTTTATGGTTGGTTGCTCAGTGGATGATTTGTTGCATTTCTATTTGTTTCAGAGAGAACCAATGGCATGAGGACACGTGGCTAGCTCGGAGGCTGTGACATGCCCCCTTCCAAGGTCTGAATTCCAACTATGTCAAGGTCAAAATTCTTTTGGTTAATCAAAGGTCGAAATATCATATATTTTTTGGTGGAAAAATTTATACAGAGGAGGAAGGGCAAAGGTCAGGGTCGACCCCACGACCTCGCCCGCACCAACACAATGGTTTACCAACACACCCGAACAATGAGACTTAACAATGTATGTTGTTGGGTTATATTAATTTTAATGTAGCTACAGAGTTGGGCGGAGGAGGGTTCCAACCCCCTCATACACATGACCTAGATGCTATAACCACAGGGTGAAGGATTCGAACTTAGGAGTGCATTAGCCACTAAATTGGTGTTATTTAATCCTTTAATAAACATGTTTTATTATTGCGCTAATTCAGGTTTGGGTTAAATGCGCATTTAGCGCTAAACACAGTTTATCCGTTAATTAAACTCACACTTATCAGTTAACTAATCTAGTTTAATTCGGCGGCGGAGTTGGCGGAGTTTTCCATTTCCGCTGGGACTCCAAAATTTGCAGCGCTAACTGGAGTTCTCTCTAGTTTTGGAGGAGATTCCTAGGAAAAAATTGAATGAAGCATAACTAGAGAAAATTTCGACCAATTTTGGCTCAGAAAGATTCTATCCTAGCAGATATGGATGTTCTGAGCATGTTGGAGCAGGTTCCAGGGGAAGTAGAGGTTATTAAATAGCACATTTTTCCATTTTGAGCTAATACAGAGGCCCAATCCATTGAAGCTTGACCAAGGATATGTAGCCCAGGAGGGGTGAACTCCATCAAAAAACTGTGTTAATGGATCATTTGATGGTTTTTTGTACATTTTATTGTAGTTTTTCAAAATTTTGTTTTAATGCTATTATGATCATGATTTTAACATAAAAATCAATACATTTACCTGTTTAACACTCACAAACACCTCAAGAAACGTATGCACATGAAGAAAATGATCAAAAAGTTATTTATAATTATGAATATGAAATTAGCATAGTAAAACTAACATTCAAATTCATATCATTTCCTCACCATACCTTCATTATACACTTGAGAGACAATGGAAATGTCGATTTAACTACAAGAAACTATTCAATGTTCACAACATTGTCATTAAGCTCTACATCTTGGCATATCTGCAATTTGATACCATATTTTTTTCTTGGCTTATGAAACACTCATAACTTTTGAAATTAGTGACAACTAGTTTCAACCTAGCTTTCTTGGTCTCTCAAACAATGACATGTTATAGCCATTGTCTCTTAGCAACATAGAAAGAACTTTGCAGCTACCAACTATCGAACAATAGAGAAAATATAAGAAGCTATGCCATGTTTTTTTGTCACAAGAAGTTGTTTTCCATTGCAAATAATTTTACTTTGTTCATGTTGTACGCATTGTCTTTGCATATACGGTGAGACCACACCTAGAAATACAACATACTTGAATTTTGACACTCGACATTCTTGACATCATGTACATCAAACACACAACTTGTTTTTGATTGCCATAGATGTAAATACTTAATATTCACTGTTGAGGTGCCTACCATGCTTGACATATGCATATTTCTTATTTTTTCACTCTTTTGATATAGTTTCTATCTACATATTGCAATGTGCATTCCCCTTTAAAAGGTACTTTTATTTATGAGTTATTTATTTATATACATCTAATTTTTTATCGTTGAACAACAATGTAAATAATTGTTCTTCCAATAACTTTCTTCTTTTCCTCGCCAAATCATTGAACAATGATATGACTGTCCCCTTCTCAAAAAATTGTTTATTGCCACTTATTTCACCACAAAATATCAAATATTTACTTTTTCTCTTCCTCTCCAATGATCAATATTCTATGGAAATTTACATTGCCTTTCATAAATTTGCTTTAAAAAAACATAGCAAGTGCTTCTCATTCCACCACTTTTCTTTTTGATACTTCGCCTCTTGAGCCCTTCTTCTCTATTTTTGTCTCTAGCCTCTAGTTGTTAAGTAATCTTGTTAGAAAATGTGAAAAATAGCTAACGATATAAAATAATAATAAAGTTAAAATGCATGTGAAAAAAAATAAAAGAAATAACCCAAACCATTTCGTGACAAATTTTGTCCTGATACAACAATACAAAACCTTCTTCTGGAAAATGACACATACCCAGTTAGTTATGTAGTGACTATTGTTATAGCATGCCTCCATAACAACATAAAATTTGAACTCATTATCAAGTATGGTGAAGCTACCCATGATACAACTATTGTAAGTCTATCCTCACACCAACGCAATTTACAGATTCTACTACAAATTGATAGAAATATATATTTTGTTTTTCCTCTCAAATGACATAAAAAGAAAACATGTGTTTCCATAGTTACAATTTTCCTTGACTCTGATACTCAAAACTTTGCATCCAATCCTAGATACAACTCAATGAAACTTACAAAGAAGGATTTATAGCCATAAAGCATGAGCACTTTATAAACAAATCACTTTATCTATTCAATAATATTGTTAGAAATGGTCCAAAAAGATTCCAGATGCTATGATCTCCAAAAAAAACTTTCATTGATGTTCTCAATGACAGTTGTGCAAAGACACACTTGTCCTTCATCAAATCAAGGACACATGTATTTATTTACATTTTCCTTTCTCATTCTATGCACATCTAATTTTCTGTTCAAAATCTTAATATTTTTCCTATCAAAACAAATCAAAATATGAATATTATACTCATTTTTGGAGAAAGTACAAGGAACACTGAAACCAAAAAATGTTTTCCACCACCCTCTGAGAAAATATGTGCAAAATGTTCAAATCTGATGTTTCCAAATTCCATATATTGCACACTGTGCAAAGAAATTACATTGATGTCATATCATTCTAGTGTTGATTGTACAGTGGAAACACACATCAACAAAATAGATTTCAAACTGCAAATGCCACAAATCCAACAACACTTCCCAACAATTACTGAAAGAAGTTTCCAACAATATACAAGGAACATATCATCCACAGTGTTCAACTTGTGCTCTATGTTCATGGCATCTTTACATTGACAATAAATAACATACTTGTTGACATCAAGCAACTATGAACAAGTTTTGTTGCAACACCAGTTCTTCAAGTTTCACTATTCTCAGTGTATGTGTCTTTCTAGAACAATGCACCATTAACAAGTTCATTTACTTGTTGAATATCTTGAATTAACAATTGTTTTGTTGCACTAATATTTTCTTTGTTGCACATTTCTATAGATTTTGTTGCAATGCCACTTGGACAAACATTGCCAATTGCAAAAGAACTCTACCAGTACCACTTCTAATCACATGCACATTCAATTCACAATCATGTTCTTGTAAAATTTTGTACCCACTATGTTTTTCCACTATGTTTTTCCTTAAATAAAACTTGAACAAAAAATTCCAACAATGAAAAGAAGCACTGTTTTTTATTTCCTCTTTCTATGTACTAAAAGACACAATGTTATAGCTTAACTAGTATTTTATTTTCTTACGGACAAATGCAATGTGTTACAGCCATAAATGTTCCAATGAAAACATTGGTTTATGATATTGAGTTAATCGGAATACTCACCTATTGGTCAATTGAATCGCTCACTCCATCTAAATATCAATCACAAGTTTGCATACTATATTAAAAATTACAATGCTTCATTTGCTTTTAAAAAACTATATTGTGCATTCTATCCATTCAACCCAAAAACAATGTGATCTTTGAGATCTGATAATTATTTTATGCATCCTAGTATTTTGGACTCACAACATGGAATACAAATACAATGTATATATTCTTTTTCTTGTTTTCCAGTTTTTGTTCTTCATATTGTTTTTCTCAACCTTGGTGAAACAAACAGTATCCCAAAAGAGTCAACTGCATTGCAACAAAATACTGAATTTTTATCAATTGGAATTTTTAAATCATGATATCAATATCAAACCCTAGTCTAGATACAGCTACATGCACTCACAGTCATTCATGTCTCCATGTTAACATAACCATATTATTTGTCTATTCTATGTCTATAAAACATTGTCTCTCCCTTTATGGGCTTCTAGAATGAACAATTCTACGACCATGTTCTCTGTCCTACTCTGTTTGAACCATGTTTTATTTGCTTCATCGTACACTGTCACTGACCTTTCAATTTATATACTTGCATCTTATTCCAGTTGCATGTCCTTGACAATTTTGGCGTATTAAGTGTTGAAACAACATTTACTTATTGTTCTCTAATAATTAAGATATAGCGTTGGAATTATTCAGCACACGTATTCTGTTTGGCACGATATTTTCATTACAATATTTACAACATTCTTTAAAATCTGGCTGTTGAACTGTAGGGCCTTATTTAGATAAGGCCAAGTTCACTTACCAAGATACTACACATACACAACAAGAGCCAGATTATTCCTCATGGACAAAACTGACGTCAAACAATTGATTTCTGATTGGAGAATATCCCGCAAAAAATCTGGAATCAAATAAACTTCAACAGATGCTCTTGTGCATGGTTATTTGACAGATTTTGTAGTTTACTGTAAACTAAAATACTCAAGCCCACGTGGTGTACAACAAATGGTGATGGGGTGCATCAGTTAAGGCACCTCCGTTCCGTAAGGTCACCGGCTTCGGAACCCGTGGGTGGGATGGGAGGAGAAAAATGGAAAGATTAGGATTAGTCTAAACGAGAAAAAAAAAAAAAAACTAAAAATACCAAAATTATTTTTGGCTTTGCATGGTGGTTTATAGTTATTTTATAGTCCCTCTGTTGGAATTTGGCTCAACGATTTGTCTTCATTTCCTAGTGTTGCACCTCTTTTTTAACCCAAATGTCTTGAACAAAATTGATGGCCCCTTCACTTTGGTTTTTCTAGTTCCATTAGGATTTTGAAAACCCTAATTTGGGTAGCCAACATGGGCACCTATACCGCTTGTCACAACCCTAATTTGGAGACAAGACATGGACAACTAGTCCAGAAACCTTATTTGGTATTTTGTTGAAAGAAAATACAATCACATATATCAATTCATAAATCTCATCACAAAATTAAGAGGTTTATGAGTTGATTATGTAGAGTTGTATTGCAAAATATAATTTTTACATTTACAATCACTATTGAAAAATTACAGAACCACCATTCAAGAATTTTAGTGATTCTACACTAATCACGAGAATGACTATTATCCCGTATTTGAATAATATATACAACTAAACAACAAATAGATGGGCTGGTAGGAAACACGACGAGTCACATATTCTTCAACATTCTACTGGGATGCACACTGCTCGCAGCTTTAATATTTTTCGACCTCTATAACTACAAAAAAAAATTCCAAGGGCTCGAGAACCCTACTATAACAACTGTAGGAAATCATAAATTCTTTTATTCCTAAACATTCCAACAACTTAAAGCGCCACTCACAATTTTTGCATTGATAATCTCCTGGGCATAGGCCATTATGAAACGGTCTACAAAGCCATAGTTCCAGACGAGAAGGTACTAGTAGCCAAGAGAATTGATAAAATTTAGGAAACACATCATGGATTTTTTGAATGAAGTTGAGCATGAACTTACAAATCAAGGAAGAATGGGACAAAAAATGGAAAAATGTCCCAATTTTTGGAAGACTAAGTGAGCTTAGTACTAGCTATAGGTCATTATAGACATATTCAACATAATCAAAGCGTCAATTGGGCTAGAGGAAAGACATTGAGAATCCTAGAAGCCTTCCATTTCTGAGACCCTCCATGGTCAATGTCAAGTACAGAAAAAATATGTCAAGGTTACCACTTGAAGATTTTGATATAGAGTTGGGTTGTCAATTTCTTTCTTTTGTCGTGGAAAGTAGAATCTTGACATGTGATTATAAGACACACAACACACAAATTGGAGAAAAACTCAACAATATATAAATGAATGTCTCAAAGAATGATGGACAATGTGTACACATATAAATACATCAAGAAATTGTTGAATCAGTTCTCCAGGTTTCTTGGGCTCTAATAACTGATTACCTAACACAAACTAACCCAAGGATTGGTTGTCTAACATCCCCCCCTTAATCCGAAGGGATATACCAAATTCCAAGAATGAGAGCTCAAAATGCAGAAATGCATTGTAGCCAAGAGTTGAATGTCTCTCGGAAATGGTTTTTAAGGATGACCACAAACCAAAAATGAGAGAATTCAATGTCTCAACCAACACTAATTCTAGAACCTACATAACAATTCTCAGAACAAAAAATGTGGTTTTAAGAGGACCACAAGCTTTGGAACTGATGTTGCAATTCCTTGAACAATTCGATTAAGGGTATTTTGAGGTCTAAAATGAGCCTCCTAAGGAAATTATAAAATAATATTAGAAACAATAAAATAAGATTAGATTACATAATCAATTTTTAGAGGGAAAAAAGGGAAAATTAATTTTTCAACTCGTATTTTCAACTTATCTCCCTATGGGTCTACTCAAATTTCTATTGGAAACACTCGTTGGATGCATAATTTGATTCTTCATCCAAGGAGTACCCATGTTGCATACTTTCGATGAACCCTGCTACACGAAAAATGAGAAATACATGAAAACCGTGATTGCAATCATGTTTTTTCATGTATTTCTCATTTTTCATGTAGCAGGGTTCATCAAAAGTATCCAACATGGGTACTCATTGGATGAGGAATTAAATTTTGCATCCAACGAGTATTCGTGCTCGAAATTTGAGTTAAAACTTAGGGAGATAAGTTGAAAATAAGAGTTGAAAAAGTAGTTTTATTATTTTATTATTTTTTAATATTTGTACTTTTTTACTCCAAAAATGATGAATCATCCCCCATGGTTGACATCGTCATGTTGAATCTTATTGGTTCTTATAAAGTGCATTTTGGTTGTACATTTTCTTAGGAGGCCCATTTTAGACCTCAAAATTCTCCTAATGCCGAATTTGGAAGTGCTCACTAAAAACCAACTCAATCAACTGATGTTGTGGCTCAGGATGTGGATCACTGACTCAAGCTCACTTGACATCTTGAACTCGAACCTGTAGGAGACCACCCACCAATAAATTCCCCCTTTCGAATACAAGGTGAGAAGTATTCGTCATCACTGCAAGACTCGTCACTCTCAAAAAAATTCTTCGATATGATCTGTTGATATTCTTGGCTCCTTTCGTCCATTCCCAAGAAGAAATCCATCCAAAACTTAGCTTCTCTCTAGTAGTGTTCTTCTTTTTGGAACATCTCTCTGAATTCTGATTATGTTTTCCACAATGCTCACACGGGTGAAGATCAAAACACCGACCTTTCACATGCCCAACTCTGTTACATTGTTGCCATCTATCAACTTTTTCTAGAACTATACCATCTAGAAATCCTGCACTTAGAAATTATATAGGTTTATCGAAGTCTGGAATGTGAAAAGATACATCATTGTTATAACCAAGACCAGTTCTGTGTTTATTGTATGTAATCTCTTTACATGGTATTATAACAAGTTTCACATCAGCACTTCTAACTATATCCAAATTTTCACCTGAAATCACTTCATTTTTCTGACCATTCTCTGACTGATGATCATGCTCAAAAAAATCGTTGTTCTGAAAAAACACTAGTTCAGAATCACAAGTTTTCTTTTGAAGTTCGTCTCGCTGTAACTGCGACTCTAGCTCCAAGAATTCAATTTTTCTTTTAACATTTTCCAAATATGATTGTATGTCAGAGAGTGTGTCCTTGGTGACTTGGACATTGTTATTAACAGTAGACAACATTAGACTACTTAATAAATGTATCAAGCCATCGAGTTTGGTCATCTTCCTCAAAAATCAACTTTGAAAAAGGGGTGTCGACTACCATCGAAAATGCACCTAATCCAAAAAATTTACAATGATTTAACTAGGTGTAAGACACACAAAGAATTGATTTTTCTTTGTGCAAGCTATATATTTAAACAAAACCACTTTTCATTCTACTAGATGGCCTTGAGGCACAAGAACTCTATGTTCTTGTAATGATTGGCAAGAAACAATAGGACGCGATTTCCGAAGTCTACATTTTTATTCCACTCAAAATACAATCTAGCGAAAAATCTTATGACCGTGTACTAGGTAAAAACAATGCTTAGGAATTGAATAGGGGATTCACCAGTCCCTGTTTTGATATTAAAAACCTTATATCATTAATTTATATTATAAAATATTATAAAAATGGGATAAGTGGTCTCTGATAAATATCTTCATCTGTTAAATCAAGTAGTAGTGGCCATCATCTGTACCAGCCTTCTCAAAAACTTCAAGAATCTCTTTAGAATGAGGGCAAGCAAATGCCAAACAGAGAACTAACATTCATGCAAGCTTTCCCCCATAAAAAAAACAAAAACGCTCTCTATTTTGGAAGAAATGAATCCCAATAAAACAACTAGACAATCAAATTGCCACTATGCCACCATGTTTGAAATCTTCCGGCATCATAAATGGCCATCACGTCTGAAATCTTCTGGCATCAGAACTAGCATATGCTCACATTTCTTTCCAACAATAGAATTTTGCAACTAACCTAGCATGCCAGATACATTATTTTGCCTTGTTTTAAAATCCATCAGCATATTATTTGAAAAGGAACCAAAGCCATGAAAATAGATCGTGCTAATCAAGATGGCATGGGTTGATCTAAACTCCAATTACCAGATGTCAAATTTTAAATAAGCGTACATAACACTGACATTGGAGGCATTAAATTAGAAGCATACATAACACCGCCATTGGAGGCAGAAAAGTAGTTTTTTTTTTTTTTTTTTTGTAGCGCATTCGGATTTCTGATTTCTAGTTTACCAAAATTGTCATTAGTGATAAATGAGATAATCATCACAGGACTGCCAAGAAAACCTCCCAATTCCCCGCATTCATCCTTTCTGGATCACACTGCTCCAGTTTTAACTGAACCTAAATTATCAATCTTAAGCAACAATATTCTGGCTGAGGGGCTTCCTTTGGAATATTTAAGACAAAATCCAATCTTTTACACAGAAACAGATTAGTTATGCCTTCTGGTTATGGTGACAATTGGTTTTATCCCAGTGCAGTAAAAACCTTCCTACTATGAAACACACGAACTTCGTAGACTTCCCAGTACAGGTTTCGAATTCAATTTCTTCTCGTCATTAAGGGCTCGACATTCAAGGACATGGAAATTTTTTAAATCATGGTCGGTCAAAACTAAGCGGTTTTTCATGCAAGTGATAATTTATTATCAATAGCACAAACAACAACTGTGGATATAACAGCATCAGTATATAGAAAATATGGCTATCATAATTCATAATAAAATACCCTTACTACCAAATTTATGAATAAGGTTATCGCACCGGGGAGAATTACAGCCGAACAATGCTCAATGATATAGGCACTGATAGTTGTACACACAACAACAATACGTAGAGCACACCAAAACACTGAGCGCACAAGAAGGCAAGTGTTCTCCTTCAAGCTGGTCACTCGATTTTCTCCTTCCTATTGGTCGTAAACAACGACATTGTCTGGATCATCTAGTGGCCCATCTATTCAATCGAGTAAATTAACCTTTGCTCTCATTCAACAGAGCATTCTACCCGCTTTGATACCACTGTAAGAAACACAACAAACAAACTGGAAACAAACACAACAATATATTAATGAATGTCTCGAAGAATGATGTACAATGTGTACACATATAAATACACCAAGAAATTGTTCAATCAGTTCCCCAAGTTTCTTGGATTCTAATAACCAATTACCTAACACAAACTAACCCAAGGATTAGTTGCCTAATAGTGATTGATTGAAATTTGAAAGCATAGTAGTGTTATTTTTCAATGAGTGACTTGGCATGATGAGTTTCATAATAGGTTTTATTCACATTAGTCTCTAAGTTCAAATATATGAGGAGTTTCACCTTGTCTGCCATAAAATAAAAAGGTACAGAACACTGAATGATCTACTCATGGGAATAATGGACATTGAAATATTTACCCAATACTCTCACTTCATTGTTAGCTCAATTTTTTTTTGCTAGAAAGTGGGGCTTTTAAATTTAAAGAATATGGAAACCAAAGCCATAGAATTTTTTCATTATAGTGAATTGTGAGTGTATCGTTGCTTTCCAATGTTGAGTGGTTTTTCAAATTCTATTTCTCCAAAAAAATTGAAATTAAGTTGTTTCCATTATGCTTCTAGAATAATTTTTTAGGTTTCGAAAATATTGAGAGAAGAGAATCCAATAACACACTAGTTACCATTCAAATTATTTTCAGTTCCTAAATTATTATAAAATTTCAGCCATGTGTTATTGGCAAATTTTAAATATGTATTATTTAATATTTCACCTTTCTATTATGATTCATTTCATAATAATTTTTTTTTACACATCAACATATTTCACTTAACATTCATTATATTAAATAATGCAATGCAAAATTATGAAATGATGTTGAAAAAAAAGGAAGATAAACATCAAATGATATCTTAAAACTCTTCTTTAATTACTAAATTTGGTTTTTGTTTTATTTTTAAATAACTCTAAAATTCCAAATAATGCTTTTAATTGATAAAATGTGATCAAATAGTTTTTAAACTCAACCAATCTCGTTTGAATAATAAAATAAAATTTTTAATATAAATAATTTTAAGTATTTAAATATTTTTATTTTATTTTTTATTTTATGATTTATTTCTTTCTTTGTAAAATTATATAATTTTATTATGATTAGAAAAAAAAAAAAAAAAAAAATTAGAAGAATGTAAATGACAAATAAAAAGTTTTAATAAAAGTTTTTGTAATTGAAAATCTTATTAAAACTCGTCGCTATATATATGTATAGGTGAGGGGTGAATAAATTTCTCAATTATGATCTTCTAACCCATAGTATCCACTGCAATCCTATACAAATAACAAAAGCCACATGGACGAACATTACCACCATATAATTTTAGTTAAATACTAGTTTTAATATATATAAAATATTTTAATATAAATTCTTATTTCTTTAATAAAATTTGATATTCTTTAAATTTTTTAATTGAAATTAACAAACATACACATACATTACCATTTCTTTAATTTAAATTTGGCATGGATATGTCGGTGAGACTACGCACGTCACTTACCTGGTCCATAAATCTTGTACAGCGTACATGTGCTTCCTCCGTCACTTTCGTTAATGTTCGCGCCAAACTAACGGGCTCCGTCACACGTTAATGTTTATCCAACCAAACTGAACAGCGGAAGTGTAACAATCAACTACACGTAATAGCAAAGAACGAACCTAATCTATAAAAATTGGACACATATTTTATTGGTGGAAATAAGAATTTGAAGAGAGGTGACAACCTTTGGTAGAGTGCCACACAAATTGGTAGACAAGCGGACACAATAAAATAACAAGTGAGTTTGGATGAGGATTGCTTGGATTTGGTAGAGTTTGGGAGAATGATTGATAGAGAACCCCCGGCCCCAAGTTTCGTTGGAGGACGCGCAATCGTAATTGAAACTTTGAGTGGTAAGTAACGGCACTAGCCCCACCTCAGACAGATTTTCATTGACGGATTTGTAGTATTATTTTAATGTTTGGTGAAAGAATGTTTTTTCAATGGTATGATGCTGTCGTATTGTTTTTTTTAAGTGAAAAACAATTGAGTTTAGGATATTCTTAAATTTTATAAAGTTTTAAAAAAATTATTTTATTTTATATTTAAAAATAAAAATAAAAATTATTATTATTATTATTATTAATATAAGTCACTGGGGTTATAAATAATATTTGTCAGAAAAATATAAAAATAATAAATAAATTATATAATACAAAGTATATATATCAATGTCAATATTTATAATTAAATTTTTATTAAATATCATGAGTTGTTAATATTTGATTTGACATGTTATCATTAAAATATTTTATAATTAAAATGTTATTAATATTTTTTATTGATTTGACATGTTATTATTAAACTATTTTATAGTTAAAATGAATTAAAATTTTTAATCAAAATCTATCTTTTACAAATCAATATGAAAGTGATGTGTAACTCTTAATATTAAAATAATATTTCAATATTTATTAAAAGTAAAGTATTTTAATATCTATTTTAAATAAAATATTCTAAAATCAACCACTGATTTTTATTTAAATTTCATTCAAAATTGTTTTTATATATATTTGTAAATGTTTAAAATTGAATTGGAATATAACATTTAAAAAATTGTTTGAATGTCAAACATAAATTATATATATATATATATATATATATATATATATATATATATATATTATTGGAGTGTTATTTAATATGAGTGATGTGTAATTTTTAACATGTTCAACAAGGAGTTGACATGTGTGTATATGCATTTATTGGTGTGTTGTTTAATATGAGTTAGATGTAATTTTTATCATGTTCAAGAGTGTCATGTATGAACATGCACTTGTGCATGTATAGATGATTGGTAAACAACAAACTAGTCTACCATTTTACTACCACATTTGTGCAATTAACTTTTCAAACAATATTAAATTTACATACTTGACTTGGATGTCCATTGAAATGGTTGAATTTTCAAATAATATTTTAATTTTAGACATGTTTCATCATATTACATCTGGATTTAATTTCTTTATGTTATTTTAAATTATACATTTGACTTTTTAAATAAAATAGGATTAACTAGTATGTTAATCAATTTATGTACAAGATTTATTTTCTTTTGAATAAAGAATTATTTTATGGTGTGGTTTTCATAAGTAAAAATTTCCAAGATTCCAGAGTAATTAGATTAAAGTAGTTATTGACAGTTACCTTTCCTCTGAGAATAAAAGGGAAATCCTAGAGAGGAAAAGGGGTTATGTACAAAGAAAAAAGAATAGTGAGAGGCCTATAAGGTGACAGTTTCCAAATCTAGTATGAACCAGTTGAACTCTACAACTTGACACTAGAGAAGAGGCTGGAAAAAGTTCTTCAGGTCTACCTCTATAAGAACTACTAATAAATCGTACTCTGGTGAGGAGCACGGGGGGAGCTGAGGACATAATTTCCTCTCATGGTTGAGAGGCCACCATCAACTTTACTTATTTGAGATAAGTATTATAATCCCAAATTAAGGTGAAACAAAGGTTCTTATTATGCATTTAGTAAGTACGCTAATATGTGTAAAATCTCTCTATGAACTATTTATATCAGATATAAATGCTCAGCTTAGGGTGGCTGCATAATTTTTAGTATATCTATGATGTTTATAGAGTGAAGAAAAGAGAATATATTTATATACATAGAGAATTTCAAGATAAACATTAAACACCTTGAACAATAGTGGGATAACAGTTTTGAATTTGTAGCAAACTAATGAATGGATTGGGATAGTTAGTCCATCCAGGAGGGAATCCCCAGACAGGACAGTCTATCTTGGGAAGATTTAGGAAAATCCTACACGCACTAAGGGCTTGACAAATAAAACCCCTTTTGAATGTTTCGATCATCTGTAGATATTTAAATTGAAATAAAATGTCGAACTTAAACAAAAAATACAAAACAGAATAGGTACTGATACTACATATTATAATACAAAAAGTAATTCAACAAGTACAGGAAACATGTAAATGTTTTATAGCATTACAGTGAACAACTATTTCCGAAATATATAAGACTAAAGCAATAAAAGACAATTGAACATAGAAACCCTTATGAGGAGGTAAAACCATTTGTCAGGGAAACTTATAAATAATCCGGTCATTTCCACTACATAGAGAGCAGGCCCGAGTGCGAACGCTCTATCTGGAGTCTACCATAATCACATAATTAAGCAAAGGAAATATGTTGTGTTAAAAACAAAGAAGTACCCAAATTTATTAATGGTGCGATAAATTAAAACCAGCAGCACCCAACTATTTAAGAATTAAATAAAGTTTGTGAGAGAGTATCAAAGAAAACATTCATAGTAGAATTGATAACGTTTATAACTATGAAGAATATATAAACACTTACAGACTAGTTGATACACTAAACCAAAAACTGGAAGAGAGCCAGAGTAAGTTCCTTAAACCCAATTCAAAATAAAAAGAACAAAGTTTTTCTGTTCGATAATATACTCGGATTCAAAGCTCAATCCTAAGCAAAAATAAATTATTCATTATGCATAACAGTAAGGCCCTCGAAGGGCTATAAACATTCTCAGTGGATAAGAGCTTAGTGGCTCGCATGAGAACTAACAGAACAACATTTAACAAGTCAAAATAGAGAGAAGTCCTATTTATAACCAGATTCTGAGACATCTTGGAGGAGACACTCCTGGAGGTTCCCATAATACCTAGAAAATAGACGATGGGTCACAAACCGAGGTAGGCAACATATTAAACCTGGGACACTGGCGAGATTTGGGGTTTCGAGAACACCTATAGGGAAGAAAGAAAAATTAGAAGACTGCAAGTCTTTAGGATTGAACAATAACCAGTTTTCATAAAAATGAATTCAGAGAAGAATATTGAAACATGTAATACCTTACAATAGCATTGGGGTTTGATCATGGAGACCTGAAACAGAAACAGTAGCTAACTATGAGGTTGATATATAATACTCTAAACCTGAATTGGTAAACCAGACGAAGAGGGAATATATACCTGTCCTGGTCACGCCAACGTTGGGTATCTTTCTTCCTTGTTGAAGATAAGCTCAGAGATTTGCCAAAAACTCCACAAATATCGGATATGGCAGCTAGTGCGTGCAAACTCTCCAAGAAGCATTGGAAAAGTGGAGTGGAACTCTATTAAACCTATGAAAAGCTACAAGAGAACAGATATGTGCATGCACAATAACTCAACAAGCTAAAATACAACACCGAAAGTGAGAATGGTATAAGTGGTAAGCGTTACCTCCATGTTTGGGCCGAGAGCGAAAGGAAGAGGTACAATCCGAAGCAGAATTTGCAGAGCTTAGGCTTCCTCACAGCGGCGACGAATGGAGATAATGGTTAGGGTTTGGGGGGTAGGATATTACCCTAACCGTCCCATCCATCATCATAGCCATAGATTCAAAGAAAACACAAACGGTGTAGATCTATCCAGATTTCAAGCAACTTAAATGATAACAGAAATCGATGCCACAGATAATCGTTTCTTTAAGATTAAAAATATGTGTAGAATAATTACAAAGGTAATGAATATATGTAATGTGCTTCGGAACCAACAGAAGTTTAATTATCCCATAAAAAAAAACAACTATATCCACTCCAAAACTATAGTTAATTCCAAGGTTATGATATGTTGTGCATTCTAATGTTAAAGGTCACGGTAATGAGACATGATAAAGACAATATTACATTAGGTATGATGATTGTTAAGTTAGCTCTTAACAATATACTTTGTAATGTTATTTAATATATATATATATATATATATAAGTACAAATTATTTGGTTTATAATTAAAAGTAATTTATTTTATGTCTTTTCTGTATGGTAAGATGTTTATATGGTAATACATCAGAGGTGGTATCAGAGCAGCGTTCACACACTGGGACCCATATGGGTCACATTAATAACATTAGGTATGTGTAAAATTGTGAGCAGAAATAGGAAGAAGGGATTGACGAAGTGAAATGAGGAGGGGGTCCATATATCAAGCTCCTAGAGCTATAGGGGAAGCTTACCCCCAGTCTAACCCAAATATGAATCTAGAAATGTCGGTGCAGCTGAGGTGGAACATCAACACCCAGCAGGTTTGTTGTAACCTATTCCCGTACCAGAATGGAAATGTGAAGTTATATCGCTATATTTTATTCTAGGCTTAACAAGATTAAAGAGACACAGTGACTCTATAATGATGGTAGTTGATCGGTTGAGAAAAGCAGCTCACTTTATTCCAGTATAGTCAAATTATAAAACCATGTAAATTGTGGACATATTCATTAGGGAGGGGTTTAGATTACAAGGAATTCCAAAAATAGTCATCTTAGACAGAGATGTAAATTTCACCTCAACCTTTTGGAAGGCACTGTTCACTAGTATGGGCACACAAATCCAATTTAGCACCACATATCATCCACAGACGGATGGGCAGACTGAGCAGGTGAATCAAATCTTGGAAGAAATGCTACAGATGTATGTAATGCAGCACCCCATGAAGTGGGAAGATTATTTTCATTTAGTATTTTTTTCTTACAATAATGGATACTAGGAATCCTTCAAGATGAGTCCTTTTGAGGCATTATACAGAAGGCAATGCCGAACACCCATCAATTGGAGTAGCCCTGAAACCAAACTAATTCTTGGCCCAAAAATGTCAATTGATATGGATCAAGAAGTAAAGAAGTTTCGAAAAAATATAAAAGCTGCCCAGGACATGCAAAAATTATATGCGGATCGAAAGAGAACATATCAGGAATTCAATATGGGCGATCATGTATATGGGAGAATTAGACCCAATAAGAGAACCTTAAGGTGGACTACCTGCGCCTAGTTGGCTCCCCGGTTCTATGGACCTTTCCAAATATTGGAAAGAGTGGGACTGGTAGCCTATCAGCAAGCTTTACTGGGACACATACAGGTGCACAATGTGTTACATCTATCTATATTGAAACAATATATGCATGATCCAAAGCATGTAATACATTGGAAAAATGTTTTTTTGGAATAAATTGGATACTAAGATCTCTAAAGGGAGATAAATATTCTATTAATTAATTAAGTCTTTGTTGGTTTCAAGTCAAACCAGACGACGAATGTTTGGAAAAGCCTCAACGTATTCTCGACCTGTTGGGGCCTTTGTTTTGGGATAGAATAGTTTTGAGTTACAAAGAGCTGCAGGATAGGTGGCAGAATGCAATCAAGGTAGAAAGGGAGCTGTCACAGTCGCAGAAAGCTAGAAGATAGGTGGCGCGGCATGGGAAGAGAGCAGTGTAGATGAAAGAAATGGGAGACAAGAGAAATCAATAGAACTCCCACTAATAAAGAAGAAGTGGAAGGAATTAGAGCGCAGAAGAGGCAAGGACTGATAGTGTCAGCTGGGGAGAAACAAATAGGTAGGCAGTCAGTCAGTTGAGTTAGTTAGTCAATCTGATGAGAGATTGAGGAGAAGAAGAGCCTTAGAAGAGCTCTGTGTGAAGTCTTTTGTACTGAACTAAGACTGTAATAGACTCTATGCAACACATGTATGTTGTTTTCTTATTAATAATTAAATCGGGTTGTTTCTGTGTGTGATATCGTGAGTTGATTGATGGTTAATTTATTATGATGAATGTATGCCTAAATTAAATTTAATTCAGCGCTCAGAAGATGCCTTGACGAATGATAGCTCCTTATTAGAGTTAATATATATGTGGCTTCTAAATATGCATAACTATTATCTATGTTCATATTTGTCTTCTACATGATCTAGATGCTAACCTTATTAAGGTCACAACACGCCTCAGGTGAGACGCCCTACTCCCTTGAGTAGGGTGAAAATGTCAGTGTTGTTCTATAATAATGTGGAAACCTTGTTCAGCTCAACCCTAAACATGGGTCTTTCCCATAGACCTCCTTTTTTTCCAACAAATGGTTTCGTTGCTGGGACCTGAAACTTATTTAGAAGTTAGATCTTGGTATCATAGATCTATGATAAGGAACTACGAATTTGGTGGTACAAGCACATAGATTAGTTCATATCACAACAAGCAGAACTTCGGCAGTAGAGGGAAAAGACTGTCAAAGATCGGGTCCTATTTTCTGAATCTGAGAGTGAAGTGTATGAAATTTTATGGGGAAATTTTCCCGAAGAGCTTTACAACTAGTTTCAGAGACTTCATATCAAGTCACTCCCAGGAGGATCACACAGATTTTATCGCAATTGGACGCACAGGATCTAGTAGCACTTCATCGGTTAGATACAAATATAACCCGAGCAATGGATTTTTGGGAACAATCTACCTTGAGGGGTATATTATATAGTTTGCAGCCGAGTGTTACTAACCTTTCACAAAAGCCTAAGACATATTTAGATCTGAGTTGCGAGCATAACTGTTGAAAGAAATCATGTTGTGGATTAAAGCTCTAATGGTGGACGAGGGCTTGATTTCATTCCAAAACCCTAAGATGAAGACCTAAACCTCCAGTACTGGGCGAAGGAGTTGAGGGAAATATGCTACGAGTAAGGAAGAAGGGGGAATAGGGATATGGATGCCAGAACCTCCAATAGGTTGAGAGATCGAAGAGCGCATCAGAGGGCGTAGATTGCTGAGAAGTGGCAGGAAAGGGCGATGAAAGTGTTTGAAAAATAGGAGAAGAATCGAAAGAAAACACAAAAGGCACCACAAATGATAGTGGAAAGAGAAGGTCAGATGGGATCCCAAAGAATGGGAGGGACCATTAAGGAATTTAGGCAAGTTTATGGGAGCCCGGCTCGAAGAGAAAAGGGAGAAAAGTCTGATGAGGAGGATGCATGCCCTGAGGAGGAATCCGATGTGGAGCTGCATGTTGCAATGGAGCAACTATTCCAAGAGAGGCCAACACCCATAACACAAGGTAATCCAATTCCCCAAGTTTCAAGTAGCACTATTCATAACCTTCCCCTGGTACTCTATCATCCACCTGATAAGTTCTTTGTTAAGATATGGGAGTTTAGCAAGTTGACTAGTACTAAATCCACAATAGCAATATCTACTAGAAACAATGTTGGTAGTAAAATCTCTCAACCAGGAAGTAGAGTTTTTGTTTTATTACCACCAATACAAAGAAAGATGGCGGGATCATTCACCTGATACCCAGAATTTTCTGGGAAAGGTAATGATGATGTAGAGCAGCATTGGTACCTATGCGAAGCAATTTGGAAAGCTCGACAGACACCAGATGTAATCAAGTTAATCGAGTTTCAAACCACACTGATAGAAAGAACTTTGCACTGGTTCATTAAATGGTCAGAAGTACACCAAAACTTTGCAATAGATGATCTAAAGAAAGAATTTGTCCAAGAATTAAAATTACCTCAGACGAATCAGCAGGGATTGTCTGAACTGTGGGAAATAAAACAGCAGGAAGGAGAAACAACCTGGGACCTAATGAGAAGATTTAAGACACGATTCGAAAGCTAAGTTACCCAATCTATCCAAATCACTAGCAGGATTGGTTCCTTAAAGCACTCTTACCATTGACAAGGAAACCACTGACGTAATATAAGATTGATACCCTTCAAGATGCTCTCGAGCAAGCCATGAAAATAGAAGCTATGGTGGGTTACCTGTAGGAGTTCACAGGAGGAGCAGTAGTATAGGATCCTTCCATACTAGGACTACAACATTAAATAGCCAGTTTAACGAAGAATTTGAAATACATTCAACCGGTATGACTTGCAAGGCCCAACATGTGGTGCACGCATTGCCTAATGGAAGGACCCGTTGCCACAGAATGTCTGAGGTTGCGAGGAGCAGGTATTGGAACTTCGGCGACCGGAACACAGGGAGCCTCACTAGTTGGTGGAGTTGCGCAGATAAATATTCAAGGACTATACCAACCACAACCCCACTTCCCGAGGTTCCCCAATCAGCAGAATCAAACAACAATCGAGTGCTGCGAAACATGCAAAGGTATTGGTCATCCTCCATGACTATGTCCAATTCTGAAAATTTATTATAATGTTCCAAACAACATATACTATGAATTTTGCACCTCTATAATGAATAATACAAAGAAATGTAGAGACCTCGATTCATTGGTAGAACGATTGGACATGTCGTCTTATAGAGTGAGTGAAACTCCAAGCGGGCGAGGAGGAGGAATGAGAGGTAGAAGGATTGGAGGAAGAGGACCAGTAAGATGTTATAACTATGATTAGGAAGGGAACGTAGCAAGGGAATATCTGCTACCTAGGAGACCATGGTGCTCTTAATGTAGAGTTAATGCACATGAAAATGAATACTGCCCATAGTTGATTAAGAGATGGGAAGAAAGAGCCAGACAAAGGGGAGCTAACCTGGTTAATGAAGAACCAAGAATAACAGAAGCTCAGCCTATGCAAAGTGTAGCTATAGTAATGCAGGGAGGGAAGAAAACAGGGGAGGATGCATTGGACATGGACTTGGTAAAGTTAATTTGCTGAAATCATGCTTGTCGTTGTAGGTGTTTCTATTTCTGCTAACTTGGAATTTTCCAGCATTCTGGTGCTTTCTTGCTTCATGCGGGTTAAGTAATGTTACTGGCACGAATGAGGTTGATATGACCCCATAAATAATTAATTCTTGTTGTCTTTCCCGTGGCTATAATCATGCGATTAGTTACCGTGGTGAGGTGTATTCTGACAGTGCTGATGCTGGCTTCGAGAGTTGGGTAGACATGATGGGTAATAATTATGGCTTAATATGGAAACTTTATTATGGTATGGGGGTTACTAATTACGATAGTTATTTTTAAAATTCGGGTGATCCTACGGACTAAAAATGGTATGATGGGTCATTATGAGTGACTAATATTTGACATGCTTAGGCTATCTGACACTGTAGAATCTCTCCCCCCCGACCACAATTGGTTGCGATGTGGTCTCCGCATCGCAACAGGGACGATTGCTACTTTCCACAAAATTGTGCACTTCTTATTGAGGATTCCTACTCTAACGAGCTAAAAAATGCTTAAAATATAATAATTCTATCTCTCATCTCGGTTGCGAGAGAGTTATTGACTCCATCTACGCTACTCTACCCTATTGACTTCTCTCGAGTCCGAGAGTTATTAAAAAAAAAAAAAACGGTGCTTACTCATGATAGGGTTTCAGGCATGCACCATTCACCCATACTTGAATTATTTGTCCATCTAGTTGTGCCAGTTTGACCGCGCTTGACTATTTAATATCTATGACATGATACAGTCCCATCTAGTGCATTCTGATTTTCCTTGGGAACTTCTAAAATTTTTTGTCGTAGAGGAGGATTTTTCTGCTAATAGTGAATGTTTTGTGCTTGATGTGATGGTCATGCCAAGATTTTTGTCTTTCCTTTTGTATTGATTGATGAAAATCTGCCAGAAAATTATCTTCTTCAAGCTATTGCAGTTGATGGAGGTGTTCAGTGATGGATTCTTCGTTTGTCATATGTATTGTTGAAGCAATTAAGAGACTAGGTATGATAAACTCGGCTGGTATTACTGCCTCTTTTCCGTATACAAACTGGAATGGAGTCTGATTATGAAATCTCTTTATGGTTTTCCTATATTCCCACAATGTAGCTGGTATCCTTTCATCCCAGTCATCACGGTTTCCATTGCATATCTTTTTTAGTATTTTTTCCAAGGTTTTGTTGAATTCCTCAACAATCCCATTCGCCTGAGGGTGGTATGGGCTACTTTTGTGGTGTTGTACCATAAAGTTTTCCGGTAGAGATTTAACTATAGCATTAATGAAATGCATGCCTTGATCACTTATTAGGCTCTTGGGATAGTCGAATATACTAATGATGTTCTAGAAAATAAATCTAGCTGCTGTGTCTACTCTGCAGTCTCTTACAGGTGCCGCCTCTGCCCATCTTGTGAGATAATCAGTTATGGTGATTATATATCTTGCCTGCGAGTGTCTTTCCATTGGTGTAATTGGTCCTATGAAGTCAACGACCCATTTCTCAAACGCATGCATTGCCCTCAAAAGTTGCAGTGTTAACTCGTCACGCTGTGATGGTCATCCTGTTCTTTGGGAGACAACGAATTTTTTCACATATGATTTGCTATCTTTATGCACTGTGGGCCACCATAACCCTACATGTAGTATTTTCCTTATGGTGGGTTTTGCACCAACATGGCCTCCCGCAACTCCATTATGACACTCCCACAATATATATTCTCTTTCATGATCCAGGACACATCTTCGTAACATATTATCTAATCCCATTTTATATAATTTCCCTGCTATAAGTTGATATTCAACCTCTTTCACTTCCAGATGTATTTTTTGCATTATCATGTATTCTTCTGGGCATTGCCCTGTGGAAAAATATGTCGCTATTTGTTCTAAATAGTCTGGGATGGCTTCTACTCTGAAGAGATCAGCATCTGGCAACTGGTCATCAAGGAATCCTCTATTTTCCCCGTTCTCCAATCTTGATAAGCGGTCAAGACCAAAATTTAGACTTCGTGTTTTTACTGTTACTTCAAAAGTGAATTCCTCAAATAGTAGGAACCATCTACAGATTTACCTTCCAGCACAGGTTTTTTCACCAGATATTTCAATGTTGAAGGATCTGTGAAGAACTTGAATGTACCTCCCAATAAGTAGTGACAAAATTTCTATAGAGAGTATAACATACCAAGAGCCTCTCTTTCTGTTGTTGTATAATTTATTTCAATTGTGGACAACTTCCTGCTTGTGAAGTACACTGGATGATCTATGGAGGTTTCTCCTGGCTGAGCTAACACCCCTCCCAAAGCAATGCTTGAGGCGTCAATGTGGACATGAAATTTTTTATCCCAATTGGGATGAGCCAAATGGGTGCACTTTCTAGTTTCTCTTTCAATGTGTCTAGTGCCTTAGTACAATCAGCATTCCACATAATTTTTTCTGACTTCTGCAACAGTTTTTCCAATGGTGTTGTAATATTTTCATATTTGCAGATGAACCTCCTGTAGTATCATGTGTGTCCCAGTAGTGACCTCATTTTTTTACAATATCTGGTGCTTCCATGTTCACAATGACTGCTACCTTCGCTGGGTCCACACATACACCCTTCTTATAAAAGACATGTCCCAAAAGTGTTGCAAAAGGTACTGCAAATATGCACTTCTTAAGGTTGAGAGAAATTTGAAGTTGTTTGCATCTATCAAACATTATTCTTAACAAATTTTCATGGTTCTTTACTAGACTATAAATTGTACAATAATCCATGTATACTTCTAGGAACTTATGGATATTGTCTCTGAATGCTGCTATCACTATCTGTGAAAACAAAAATGGTGCATTCTTTAGTCCAAAGGCATGAAATGGTGGGAGAATGATCCCAATTCTGTTGTGAAAGTAGTTTTTATTTTATCTTCTTCTGCTATTCTCACTCGATGATATCCTGAGAAGCCATCTGTGAATGAGTATGCTTCGTTTCTTGCTACATTGTCTAGAACCTCATCGCTAAATGGAGCTGGAAATAGATCATGAATGCATGCGTTATTGAGAATTATGTAGTCTACAAATACTCTAATTTCGTATTTCTCCTTTTTACTTTGTATTAAAATTGAGATGGCCCATTCTGCTTCCTCAAATGGAAAAATCAAGCCTGCTTTCAGCATTTTGTCTAACTCTGCTTTAACTTTTTCTTTTATTCTCAGATTCATGTGGTAAGGCCTGTGCATTACTGGCATTGCATCTGGTTTTAAAACTATGCGCATATCTCCCAGATCTCCTTTGATCCATTTGATCTCCACCACTGAAGATGGGAACAAGTCTTCATACTCCTATAACAGGTCAAAGATTTCCTTTGTTCTCTCTGTATCCCAATAATCACCAATAGATGCAATATTGGGCTTTTATGCACTTCCAATATTTTTCTTCTTTGTCTTCAAAGGTAATAGGTGTAGTCCTTCTGTAGTTGGTTCTTCTAGTATTTCCCACTCTCCCTCCTCCTCTTCAAAGTATAGATGTCGAATATTCTCTAAATCATCATCGTCTATCTCCTGATCTATCCTTTTACATGCTACTGATTATTTGACTGTATGCTCTTATAAAGATATCTCTTCATCCTCTTGAAGTTCTGGAAAGAAAAATAATCTTTTAATTGCTTGAAGGGCATTTGTAACTTGTTTTGTATCTCCTTTGAAAGAAAAACATACTGTAAATTTGTCTGCAACTGTTTCCCAGGTGCCAGTTCCTCTCTTCTTCTCTTCTGTCAAGTACCAAGCCTGTGGAATGGTATCCAGTGAATGTATAAATTTGTGTACCCACAAAGTTTCTGGATAACATTTTTTCCTCCACTTATACTCACAACTATTTAGATGTGCTAGGGGGTCAGAATTCCCTTGGTACTTCTCTCCAAATTGTGGTCCTAAAGCTTCATGGAATCTAGTTCTCAATGCTGTGGAAATATCTCCCCATCGCGAAAGAGAGTTGCGATGGGTAACCCACCACCTTTCTGATGTGGATTGTAGTGATACGTCCATGAGAGGGACTCTATGCTCTACTGGTAATTTTTCTTCCACTTTGGTAATGAATGTATTTACAGCATGCATATTTGAAATATTTGGATATTCTCTTACCTCTGTACCAATCCAGTTGACTCCCCGAACGTTGGTGCATATTCTGGTGTTGATTTCATATCCTCCCTGTTTCCAATCATCCCATGCTACTTCTGATCCTAAGTCGAAACTATGAACGCTTCTCCACCTTACGGTTCCTCCTGCTATAGGATTCATATAATCTTCTCTCCTTCCTGCCGTCATATGGTAGAGTTGATCGAGAAGTTGTGCATGCTCTCTGTTGTCAACAGTCTCTATGTATCCGGGTCCTTGATATGGGTCCAATGGCTGAACTACTCTGACTTCCCTGTCTTTTAATATCATTAATTCCTTCTTTAAATCAATCACTGCATAATTCTCGAAGGCCTAGTCTATCCACAACAAAGCAGGATAGGGATCCTTGTCTCCCATGATGTCTATTACTTCAAAGTCTATATAGGTTTTTACTCTTGCGACATAAAATTCAACTTCTTCTAGCCTTCCTATAGGTAAAATACAATTTTGATTCACCATTATGAGTTGTATTGGTGAATACGTTAGCTTTGGTTTCCCTAGTGCTTCCCACGTCTTTCGTGGTAGAATGTTGACATCTGATCCGAGATCAAGCATTGTATCTCTGATTTTAAATCCCATGACTTGGGTGTTCACACAGAAATCCTTTGCAATTCTCTTATTGTTTCTTTTCACCCTTCTTATGTAATTTTCTGTTGAATTCCCTGAGTCTCAAGTTTCTGCATTTTCTTGCATGACCAATTCTAAATTTTGCTTTAGTTGTTCTAGCATTGGTGGATCGTTTACAATTTTCAGGAATAGTCGGAACCATTCCTCGATCAATGTACTTGTATGGCTTTCCTTCTCTCTTTCATTGGGTGGTTGTGGAAGTTCCATACTCTAATATCTCCCTATCTAGGAAAATGTTTCCACATCCTCTTTGAAATAATGTTTTTGTCATTCAGGGCTGAAAGCTTTCTTTAGGAATGCAGGTTTGATTAAATTTATTGGGTCCATGTCCCATGCATCCTCCCATGTTTTCTTCCCTCCCCACGTTACTAAAGTTACACTTTTCATAGGCTGAGCTTCTATTATTCTTGGTTCTGCATTAACCAGGTTAGCTCCCCTTTGTCTGGCTCTTTCTTCCCATCTCTTAATTAGCTCTGAGCAGTCTTCAGATGCATGTACATTAACTCTACATTGAGAGCACCATGGTCTCCTGGGTAGCGGACATTCCCTTGCTACGTTCCCTTCCTGGTCATAGTTATAACATCTTACTGGTCCTCTTCCTCTAGTCCCGCTACCTCTCATTTCTCCTCCTCACCCCCTCAAAGTTTCATTCACTCTATAAGACGGCATGTCCAATCGTTGTGCCAATGAATCGAGGGCTCTACATTTATCTATATTATGCATTTTAGAGGCGCAAAATTCACAGTATATGTTGTTTGGAACATTAGAATATTTTTGCAGAAATGGACATAGTCGTGGAGGATGACCAATACATTTGCATATTTTGTAGTAGTCGTTGAGTATTTATCTATGCAACACCACTGACTAGTGAGGCTCCCTATGTTCTAGTCGTCAAGGTTACAACACCTACTCCTCGCGACCTCGAACATTTTTTGGCAACGTGTCCTTCCATCAAGCAATGTGTGCACCACATGTTGGGCCTTCCAGGTCATACTAGTTGAATGTCTTTCAACTTCTCCGTTAAACTGGCTATTTGATGTTGCAGTCCTAGTATGGAAGGATCCTGTACTGCTGCTCCCCCTTTTAACTCCCATGGGTAACCCTCCATAGCTTCTATTTTCATGGCTTGCTCGAGAGCATCCTGAAGGGTACCAATCTTGTGTTGTGTCAGTGGCGTCCTTGTCAACGGTAAGGGTGCTTTAATGAACCAATCCCGCTGGTGATTTGGATCGATTGGGTAACTTATCTTTCCAATCATGTCTTTAAATCTTCTCATTAGGTCCCAGGCTATTTCTCCTTCCCACTATTTGATTTCCCGTAGTTCAGACAATCCCTGCTGATTCGTCTGAGGTAATTTGAATTCTTGGAAAAATATATCTTCACATCATCTATTGCTGGGTTCTGGTGTGCTTTTGACCATTTAATGAACTAGTGCAAAGCTCTTTCTCTTAGTGTGGTTGAAAAATTGATTAAATTGATTGCATCTGGTGTCTTTCGAGCTCTCCAAATTGCTTCACAGAGGTACCAATACTTCTCTACATCGTCGTTACCTTTTCCAGAAACTTTGGGTATCGTGTGAACGATCCCGCCATATTTCCTTGTATTGGTGGTACTAAAAAAAAACCTCTACTTCCTGATTGAGAGATTGTACTACCAACAATGTTCCTAGTAGATATCGGTACTTTGGATTTAGTACTACTCAACATTAATTAACTAATTATTTATTAACTGATAAATTGCTGGAAGACAGGTGGCAGAACGCAATCAAGGTAGATAGGGAGTTTTCACGGTTACAAAAAGCCATAATACACGTCGCACGACATGGGAAGAGAGCATTGCAGATGGCAGAAATGGGAGACAATAATAACCAGTAAAATTCCTAGTAATAAAGAAGAAGCGTAAGGAAGCGGAGCGCAGAGAAGGCAAGGAATGACACTGTTAGTAAGGGAGAAACAAATAGGTAGGCAGTCAGTCAGCTGAGTTAGTTAGTCAGTCCAGCGAGAGGCTAAGGAGAAGTAGAGCCTCAGGAGAGATCTGTGTAAGTATTTTGTACTAAACTATGATTGTAATAGACTCTGCAGAGCAAATGTATGTAGTTTTATTATTGATAATGAAATCAGGTTGCTGTTGTGTGTGATATCGTGAGTTGATTGATGGTTAATTTCTTATGACGAATGTATGCCTAAATTAATACACTGATAATTAATTTAATTTAGTTAATTTATAATAACCTGTGTATTTTTTGGAACAGGGCGAGGCAACAGGAGAACTAGGCCAGCCTCGGAAGCTGACAAACTCGTGAAAGTCGTAACAACACAGAAATATTGACTTGGGATGAGTCAATAGCGTGTGGTTGCGGTCTCTTGGGGCCTTTGTTTTGGGATAGAACAGTTTTGAGTTGCGAAGATCTGGAGGAAAGGTGGTGGAATGCAATCAAGTTAGACATGGAGGTATCAAGGTTGCGAAAAATAAGAAGATAAGTGGTGCGACATGGGCAGAGAGCAATGCATATGGTAGAAATGGGAGACAAGAACAATTAGTAGAACTCCCAGTAATAAAGAAGAAGTGGAAGGAAGCAGAGCATAGAGGAGGCAAGGACTGACATTGTCAATCAGGGAGAAACAAATAGGTAGGAAGTCAGTCAGCTCAGTTAGTTTGTGAGTCTTGCAAGAGTTCAAGGAGAAGCAGAGCCTCGGGAGAGCTCTGTGTGAAGTATTTTGTACTGAACTAAGATTGTAATAGACTCTGCGAAGCACATGTATGATGTTATGTTATTTATAATGAAATAGGGTTGTTGCTATGTGTGATATAACGAGTTTAGTGATGGTTAATTGCTTATGATGAATGTATGCCTAAATTAATACGCTGATAAAAAAATTAATTTAGTTATTTAATAATAACCTGGCTCTTTGTTGGAACAGGGCGAGGTAATAGGAGAAACTAGGCCAGCCTCAGAAGCCAACAGAACCCCAGAAGCCGTAAGAACATGGAAATATTGACTCGGGACGAGTCAATAGCATGTGGTTGGGGCCTATTAGGGCCTTTGTTTTGGGATAGAACAGTTTTGAGTTGCAGAGAGATGGAGGACATGTGGCGGAATGCAATCAAGGTAGACAAGGAGCTGTCATTATTGTGGAAATCTAGAAGAAAAATATGAACACATATAACAGCTATGCAGATTTAGAAGCCAGATATATCTTAACTCTAAGAAGGAGATATCATTCATCAAGACATGTTCAGAGAGCTGAATTAAAATTTAATTTAGGCATACATTCATCATAAGCAATTAAATTAACTCGCGATATCACACACAACAACAACCCAATTTCATTATCAATAAAAAAACAACTTACATGCTCTCTGCAGAGTCTATTACAGTCTTAGTTCAGTAAAAAAGACTTCACAGAGAGCTCTCTTGAGGCTCTGCTTCTCCTCAGCCTCTTGCCAGACTGAATAAATAACTCATCTGACTGACTGCCTACCTATTTGTTTCTCCCTGACTGAAATTGTCAGTCATTTCCTCTTCTACGCTCCACTTCCTTTCGCTTCTTCTTTATTTCTGGGAGTTCTATTAATTGTTCTTGTCTCCCATTTCTACCATCTGCACTACTCTCTGCCCATGCCACACCACCTATCTGTTGGATTTTCGTAATCGTGACAACTCCCTATCTACCTTGATTGCATTCCACCACCTGTCCTCCAACTCTCTGCAACTCAAAACTATTCTGTCCCAAAACAGAGGCCCCAACAGACCCCGACCACACTCTATTGACTCGTCCCGAGTCAATATTTCCCTCATCAGGGGAATTTTGAGGTCTAAAATGGGCCTGCTAAGAAAATTGTACAACTAAAATAAAATTTATAAGAACCAATAGGATTCAGGATGATGATGTCAGCCATGGGGGATGATTCACCATTTTTGGAGTAAAAAAGTAAAAAGACTAAAAAATAATAAAATAATAAAACTACTTTTTCAACTCCTATTTTCAACCTAACTCCCTAAGTATTTACTCAAATTTCGAGCGGGAATACTCATTGGATGAAAAATGTAATTCCTCATCCAAGGATTACCCATTTTGCATACTTTTGATGGAATTTTATACACAAAAACTGAGAAATACATTAAAAACGTGATTGCAATCACGTTTTTTTATGTATTTTTCATTTTTCATATAGAAAATTCCATCAAAAGTATGCAACATGGGTACTCCTTGGATGAGGAATTAATTTTTTCATCCAACGAGTATTCTCTCTTGAAATTTGAGAAAAACCTTAGGGACATATGTTCAAAATATGAGTTGAAAAAGTAGTTTTTTTTTTTCCTTCTAAAATTTGATGATGTAATCAAATTTTATTTTATTATTTCCACTATTGTTTTATAATTTCCTTAGGAGGCCCATTTTAGAACTCAAAATTCCCCTAATGGTTTTTGCGGTTTCTGGGGGTCTGTCGGCTTCCGAGGCTGGCCTAGTTTCTCTTGTTGCCTTGCCATGTTCCAACAAAGGCCCCAACTCGAGAACCTTACTCAACGTTGATGTCTTGAGTTCTGTGAACTCATGTATTGCTTGTTTCCATTCTTTAAGAAAATTCTCCATTTGAGTGACAACCCTTTCGGCCTCTGTCTCATCTGCCACAGGCGACAGCTTGTTGAACACTTCCTGTATCTTTGGCTCGGCTTCGGCCGCCATTTGCTGTATTTCCTTGACCTTTTGTTTTACCGGTTTCCTGAGCTCCCTGAGAAATTTTTTTGTTGTAGCCGAGTGTTATTCAATTGCTTGAATCTTGGTTTCAAGCGCATCTGCTTGGTTATATAGTTTTATTTTGCTGACCGGATATGCCCCTTTGATTTCTCGAGAAATTTTCTGCAGCTACTCTAAAATTGGTTGTGCTTTCATCGTTAATGAATTCGAGCATTCATGTAGCTGCTCCAGTAGGATATAGGCCACTTTAACTATCATCCTGAGGGTTTCCCTTACGCCATTTATCTGCCTCTTTCTCTCCATTACCTTCTCGGCATATACTGTGGAAGGATCTGGAAATGTAAGCCTAGCTGGCAGCGCCTCTTTTAGTTCCTGGTTTTCTCTGCTCAGGTTCGTGCATGCCATCTTTACTCGAATGGATCTTTCAACCATTGAGCATGCCGAAATATCCTTTGGTGTTTTTCTTTCCTGGGAAATAATGGTTGGATATAGGTCTTTAAAGACATATGTCACTTGCTCTAGCTACGTCTGTAGGGTGTCTTTCTCTCTTTGGAGTTGATTGTGCTCATCAGTAAGCGCAATCACTTGCTGTTGCTGTCACTCGAACCTCTGTTGGACCTAAGTTTATTTTAATTCAGCGCTCTGAACATGTCTTGATGAATGATAGCCCCTTCTTAGAGTTAATATATATGTGAATTATAAATCTGCATAGTTGTTATCTATGTTCATATTTTTCTAATACATGATCTAGCTTCTAATCTTATTAAGGTCATGACACGAGTGAGACGCCCTACTCCCTTGAGCAGGTGAAAATTTCAACGTTTTTCTAGACTACCGCGGAAATCTTGTCGGCCTCAACCCTCAACCATAAAGAATTAATTAGTTATGGGGTCATATAAATCTCATTCGTGCCGATAACATTACTTAACCCGCGTGAAGAAAGAAAGCACTAGAATGCTGGAAAATTCTTAGTTAGTAGAAACTTAGTTAATAGAAATAGAAACA
Organism: Pinus albicaulis; assembly: GCA_034641835.2. NCBI lineage: Eukaryota > Viridiplantae > Streptophyta > Pinopsida > Pinales > Pinaceae > Pinus > Pinus albicaulis. Next base: position 411,425,278 of record CM076574.1, on the reverse strand, counting down.
ACGACAACAAGAAGCACAATTTCAGTAGCAAAAGTTCAAAGCAGCAAATCAGCAGTGGAAGTTCAAAGAATCAAACCAGTAGCAAAAGTTCACAACAAACTAACCATCATCATAAGCAATTCATTAATTTAATGTTAATTAAATATATTAATTAGCATTAGTTTATTAATTAAATTAATAAACTAAATTAAATAATTTATTAAATTTATTAATTGTTGCATCTCGCATGAGGCGTGTCGTGACCTTATGACCTTATGTTATTAATGTTATTAATTAACATTAATAACATTAATTAATTATTATTATAATTAATTATGAGGGAAATATTATCAATTAATTATTATCATTATAAATATAATTTTATAATTATATTTATAATCATAATTATAATGAAAATATTTCCTCGTAATTACAATCAAGGTAGACAGGGAGCTGTCACGATTGTGAAAAGCTAGAAGACAAGTGGCACAACATGGGTAGAGAGCAGTGCAGATGGCTGAAATGGGAGACAAGAACAATCAATATAACTCCCAATAATAAAGAAGAAGCGGAAGGAAGCAGAGCACAGAAGAGGCAAGGACTGCAAGTGTTGTTCATGGAGAAATAAATAGACAGGAAGTCAGTCAACTGAGTTAGTTAGTTAGTCTGACGAGAGGCCGAGGAGAAGCAGAAACTTAGGAGAGATCTGTGTGAAGTCTATTACAATCTCCTTGTTTCTTCACTTCCTATGGACCAACATTAATTTAATTAGTTTATTCATTTAGGCATACATTCATCATAAGAAATTAACCATCAATCAGCTCGTGATATCACACACAACAACAACCTGATTTCATTATCACTAACAAAAAAACATACATGTGCTCCGTAGAGTCTATTACAATCTTAGTTCAGTACAAAAGACTTCACACAGAGCTCTCCTGAGGCTCTGCTTCTCCTCGGCCTCTGGTCGAACGAACTAACTAACTCAGCTGACTGACTGCCTACCTATTTGTTTCTCCCTAACTGACACTGTCAGTTCTTGCCTCTTATGCGCTCTGCTTAATTATAAATTTAATTTAGGCATAAAAATGAGGTCATTAAATCAGTCTATTACATAAGTTACATAATAAATTATATAATAAATTACCTAAACTCTTGGAAACGGAACCATTTGTTGGAAAAAAAGGAGGTCTCTGGGCAAGACCTATTTTCAGGGTTGAGGCCAACGAAGTTTCCGCTGTAGTTTAGAAGAATGTTGGAATTTTCACCTTGCTCAAGGAAGTAGGGTGTCTCACCCGAGGCATTCTGTGACCTTAATAAGATTAGAGGCTACATCATGTAGAAGATAAATATGAACACAGATAACAACTATGCAGATTTAGAAGCCACATATATCTTAACTCTAATAACGAGCTATCATTCATCAAGACCTGTTCAGAGCACTGAATTAGAATTTAATTTAGGCATACATTCATCATAAGCAATTAACCATCAATCAACTCGCGATATCACACACAGCAACAACCTGATTTCATTATAAATAAAAAAACAACATACATGTTCTCTGCAAAGTCTATTACAATCTTAGTTCAGTACAAAATACTTCACACAGAGCTCTCTTAAGCCTCTTCTTCTCCCCAAACTCTTACCGAACTGAATAAATAACTCAACTAACTGACTACCAGCCTATTTGTTTCTCCTGGAATGACACTGTCAGTCCTTGTCTCTTTTGTGCTCCGCTTCCTTCCACTTCTTCTTTATTACTGGGAGTTATATTGATTTTTCTTGTCTCCTATTTCTTCCATCTACACTGCTCTCTACACATGCCACGCCACCTGTCTTCTGGATTTCCGCAACCGTGGCAATGCCCTGTCTACCTTGATTGTGTTCCACCACCTGTCCTCCAACTCTCCGCAACTCAAAACTGTTCTATCCCAAAACAAAGGCCCCAACAGGCCCCAACCACATGCTATTGACTAATATGGAGTCCATATTTCCCTGTTTTTGTGGCTTCCAGGGATCTGTCGGCTTTTGAGGCTGGCCTAGTTTCTCCTTCTGCCTCATCCTGTTCCAACAATGGCCCCAACTCGGGAACCTTACTCAAGCTGATGTCTTGAGTTATGTGAACTCAGTTATTGCTTGTTGCTATTCTTTAAGCAAATGTTCCATTTGAGTGACGACCCTTTCGACCTTTGTCTCATCTGCCATAGGAGGCAGCTTTTTGAACATTTCCTGTATCTTTGGCTTAACTTTGGCCGCCATTAATTGTATTGCATCGACATTTTGTTTTAGCAGTTCCCTAAACTCCTTGATAAGTTGTTTTTTTGCGGCTTAGTGTTCTTCAATTACTTGAATCTTGGTTTCAAGTGCATCTTCTTGGTTGTATAGTTTTATTTTGTTGACCGGATCTGCCCCTTTGATTTCTCGGAAACTTTTCTGAAGCTGCTCCGAAATTGGTTATGCTTTCATCATCAATGAATTCGAGCATTCATGTAGCTTCTCCAGCAGGCTATAGGCCTCTTTAACCGTTGTCCCGAGGGTTTCGATTACACCATTTATCTGCCTCTTTCTCTCCATTACTTTCTCGACATATACCATGGAAGGATCTGGGAATGTTGGCCTAGCTTCCAGCGCCTCTTTTAGTTCCTAGTTTGCTCTTCTCGGGTTCTTGCATGCCATCTTTACTCGAATGGATCTTTCTACCATTGAGCAGGCCGAAATATCCTCTGGTGTTTTTCTTTCTTGGGTAACGATGGCTAGCCATAGGTCTTTAAAGACCTCTGTCACTTGCTCCAGCTACTTCTATAGGGTGTATTTCTCTCCTTGGATTTGATTGCACTCATCAATAAGCGCAATCACTTGCCGTTGTTATTGCTCAAACCTTTGTTGGAGGTCATTGTGTAGTCCTTCTTCTTGTTGTGCTGTCATTTGGATAAAAATGTATAGTTGGATAGCTCCCCAACTCTGTAAGTTCTTAGTGCTTGACATCTCCTGGGTCGGTTGTCTCTCCCTAAGTGGTTTCCCATTGGCAATTGATTTCTCTGAATGTCCCTGTGGAGACGTTGGTTGATTCTGTTGTGGTAGCTGGGGTTCAGGGATGTTCATACTAGTGGATGGTATGAACTATTGCAATATTATATTGGTTTGCTGGAAAGGGTTTAGCTCTGGTGGGGTGGGCATTGTATCAGAAGTGAAAGACCCTCCTTGGACTAATAGCTCTAGAAAGGTGCCCTGGCCCACCGAGGTTTGGTCAACCTCGGGTACTCTAGCCGTACCCGAGTTAACTTCTACCTTGGTATCACCATTTTTTTTGGTCCCTAGTGTTATTGTGTCTGAAATGGTCATTGAGGTGGATGGAGTGTGGGTAGGGTGGTCCTTGGATGTGAATGAGGTGCGTGGTGATGAATTGTGCGTATGAAGTGGCACTGATGTCTGAATGTTCATGAATGAGGATGAATCAAACACAGGTAGCGCAAAGGTTGTTTGGGTGGCAACCTTTGGCTCTTCTTGAATTATTATGCATGTAACCATAGGCTAGGGCTGGTCTTCCCCTGTGAGATCAAATACTTTCTTGGGTGCCGTAGTTCATGGTTTCTTTGGTTGGGGTGAAAGTACTGGATGCTTGGGTGACTTGGTCTTGCGGATTGGAGTGACTATGGTTAGCAAAGAGGAATTGAATGTGGTGGATAGTAGAGAAGTGATGATGGGGTTTCTTGTGGATAAGAATACAAAATTCAATGTCTAGAACTAAGAAAAAGTAGGAAATATAGTAGATGTGATTGTAAGAGTTTTTATTACCAGATTGAAGCATTTCACCTGTGTGTCGAGCTAGTCTAGTAGTGGTTGTAGTTGCAGTTAGGAGATCCTCTACGTCACTTCTTCCGGTGTCTCCCCTGGGAGTGATTTTAGTAGCATCACCTCAAATGAGTAATGTGGGATCCCGCTTCTAACCTCCATCACTGCTCCTAGGCACGAACAAACTTCTGTGTGGAAGGCCTCCTCTTCTACTTGGAATTTCAGTGGCTTCACGTGGAAAGTGATTTCTCTCACGCAACTTGGTCAGATGTAGGTCCTGTTATGGGTCACCCCCAACCATATTTGTGGAGTGTATCTATCTAATATGTCTCTTGGAACCCTTTGATAACTCCCAAACACGTTGATCATCTATTTTTACTAGAATGTAAAAGCTTCCTCATTGACTTCTTTGGTATTTGGATCTCCCGATACTCTCCAGGGCATGAACCTTAAGGCCATTGGTTGGTTGTGAGTAATTTTTGTGAGAAGTCTAATCCTTGGGTGATTCCACTTCCACATTGTAAAGGCCATGAAGAGATAACCGTAGATGAATCACGTGGATCGCCTATAGTTGTCCTCATAGGCCTCAAATAGTTCATTCAATAAGAATGTGCACCAGTTCAACTGTGCTCCTTAAATGTAGTGTTCCACGACTGAGATTATGTCCAGGGTGTATTCTCCTTTAGTGTAGTGCCTCATTGTTTTCCCAGCTATCAAATAGCAGGAAAAGTTCACCGCTGGGTTATTGATGATGTGGATTTTTTCTCCCTTTCGCCCCCTTCTTGTCTCATAATTTTTGTAGTAATCACAATCCCTTGTCTTTTTAACTCTCTTGGAAAAATTTTGGAAGGACGTTGAGATGTCGCTTCCCTCCACTGATAATCCTGTAAGTTTGTGGATGTCCTATGCATGAATTGGGATCTCCCTCCCAAGCCATAATGATCCATTCTGAATTCTTCTCATCAGGAAGTTTGTACACTGCATTATTTCTCCCATCGTCCCAAATACAGGGAGGCTCCTGAGGTGTAGGACAGTTGACCTCTGAATACCTATGAAGTCTAGGCTCATCCTTGCTGCTTCACTTCCTCCCTCCGTTGCATAATTTTTGATGTACACTTTCCTTTTCATGGCTGAGAACTAATACAAGTCTGTGAATTCTGTATCTATTAATGAGGCATTATCATATTTTCCTATCAATGACTCCATCCTTTGAATTCTTGCATCGAGCTCAGGATCGAAGTCTGAGGTTGCTATCTTTGTCATATTATTTCTTCTACTGTACACTTGAATTACTGTTGCTGGTGTATTGTTGTGAACTTCTGCTACTGGTATGCTTCTTTTAACTTCTGCTGCTAATCGATTGCTTTGAAATTTTGCTGCTGAAATCGTGCTTGCTATTGTAGTTGTTTTTTTTTCTGCTAACTCATAATTTTTCGACATTCTGGTTCTTTTTTTCTTCACGCGGGTTAATTAATGTTACTGGCACGAATGAGGTTGATATGACCCCATAACTAATTAATTCTTGTTGTCTTTCCCGTGGCTATAATCATGCAATTATTTACCATGGTGAGGTGTATTCTGACAGTACTGATGTTGGCTTCGAGAGTCGGGTAGACATGATGGGTAATAATTATGACTTAATATGGAAAGTTTATTATGGTATGTGGGTTACTAATTACAATAGTTAGTTTTCAATTATGGCAGTTATTAGAGTGAATATGGCATGCACGAACCTGAGCAGAGAAAACCAAGAACTAAAAGAGGCACTGGTAGCCAGGCCAGCATTGTGATATCCTTCCATGGTATATGCTGAGAAGGTAATGGACAGACAAAGAAAAATAAATGGCGTAAGGGAAACCCTCAAGATGACGGTTAAAGAGGCCTATAGCCTGCTGGAGTAGCTACATGAATGCTCAAATTCATTGATGATGAAAGCACAACCAATTTCGGAGTAGCTTCAGAAACTTTTCCAGGAACTCAAAGGGGCATATCTGGTCAGAAAAATACAACTATATAACTAAGCAGATGTGCTTGAAACCAAGATTCAAGAAATTGAAGAACACTTGGCCGCAACAAAAAAAATTCTCAGGGAGCTTAGGCAACCGGTAAAACAAAAGGCTGAGGCAATACAACAAATGGCGGCCAAAGCCGAGCCAAAGATACGATAAGTGTTCAGCAAGCTGTCGCTTGTGGCAGATGAGACAGAGGCTGAAAGGGTCGTCACTCAAATAGAGAATTTGCTTAAAGAATGGCAACAAGTAGTAGTTGAGTTCAGGGAACTCAAGACATCATCGTTGAGTAAGGTTCCCAAGTTGGGGCCTTTGTCGGAATAGGGTTAGGCAACAGGAGAAACTAGGCTAGCCTCGGAAGCCAACAAACCCCCGAAAGCTGCAAAAATAGGGAGATATTGACTCGGGATGAGTCAATAGCATGCGGTTAGGGCCTGTTTGGGCCTTTTTTTTGGGATAGAATAGTTTTGAGTTGCAGAGAGCTAGACGATAGGTGGTGGAATGAAATCAAGGTAGACATGGAGCTGTCACGGTTGCGAAAAGCCAGAAGATAGGTGGTGAAACATGGGTAGAGAGAAGTGCAGATGGAAGAAATGGGAGACAGGTACAATCAGTAGAACTCCTAGTAATAAAGAATAAGAGGAAGGAAGAGGAGCACAGAAGAGGCAAGTATTGACAATGTCAGTCAGGGAGAAACAAACAGGCAGACAGTCAGTGAGCTGAGTTAGTTAGTCAGCCTCGCAAGAGGTCGAGGAGAAGTATAACCTTAGGAGAGCTCTCTGTGAAGTATTTTGTATTGAACTAAGATTTTAATAGACTCTGTGGAGCACATGTATGATTTTTTGTTATTGATAATGAAATCGGGTTATTGTTGTGTGTGATATCACGAGTTGATTGATGGTTAATTTCTTATGATTTATGTATGCCTAAATTAAACTTTAATTTAGCACTCTGAACATGTCTTCACGAATGATAGCTCCTTCTTATAGTTAAGATATATGTGGCTTCTAAATCTGCATAACTGTTATCTGTGTTCATATTTTTCTTCTACATGATCTAGCTTCTAATCTTATTAAGGTCACGACACCCCTCAGGTGAGACGCCCCACTCCCTTGAGCAGGGTGAAAATGTTGGCATTGTTCTAGAATACTATGGAAACCTTGTTGGCCTCAACCCTAAACCCAGGTCTTGCCCAGAGACCTCCTTTTTCAAGGGTTTGAGAAATAAAACCCCTTTTGAGAAATGGTTCCACCATTTGTAGATCTTTAATTTGAAAGAAAATACTTAAATTGAACAAAAGAAAAAAAACAGAATAGGCAATGATACAATAAAGCATAATACGCAAAGTAACTAAACAAGTATAGGAAACATGTAGATGTTTATAGCGTTAACGTGAATGAATATTTACGAAAGGTATAAGTCAGAAGCAATAAAATATAGTTTAACATAGAAACCCTCATGAGGAGGTAAAACCATTTGTCAAAGAAACTCATAAATAATCTCGTCATTTCTACTAAACAGAGAGTAGGCCCTAGCGTGGGTGCTCTATCTGGAGTCTACCATAATCACATAATCAAGCAAAGGAAATGTGTTGTGTTAAAAATAAAGAAGTACCCAAATTTATTAATGGTGCGATGAATTAAAACCAGAGGCACCCAACTATTTAAGAATTAAATAAACTCTGTGAGAGAGTATCAAAGAAAATAGTCATAGCAGAATTGATAACATTTATAACTATGATGAATATATAAACACCCATGGACCAGCCGATATACTAAACCAAAAACTGGAAGAGAGCCAAAGTAAGTTCCTTAAATCCAATTCAAAACAAAAATAACAAATTCTTGTTGTTCGATAGTATACGTGGATTCAAAGCTCAATCCTAAACAAAAAAAAAATTATTCATTATGTATAACAGTAAGGCCTTCGAAGGGCTATAAACATTCTCATTGGATAAGAGCTTAGTGGCTCGCATGAAAACTGATAGAACAACATTTAACAAGTAAAAAAAGAGAGCAGTACTGTTTAGGACCAAAGTCTAAAACATCTCGGAGGAGACACTCTTGGAGGTTCCCGTAATACCTAGAAAACAGACAATGGGTCACAAACCAAGATAGACATCTTATTAAAACTGGCACGCTGGAAATATTTGGGGTTTAGCGAATACCTCCAGGACATAAATAAAAATTAGAAGACTATGAGTCTTTAGGATTGAAAATTACCTGTTTTTGGAAAAATGAGTTCACAGAAGAATATTGAAACATGTAATACCTTACATTAGCGTTGGGGTTTGATCATGGAGACCTGAAACAGAAACAATAGCTAACCATGAGGTTGATATATAATACTCTAAACCTGAATTGGTAAACCAGAGGAAGAGGGAACATATACATGTCCTGTTCGTGCCAGCGTTGTGCAACTTTCTTCCTTGTTGAATATCTGCCTAGAGATTTGCCAAAATCTCCATGAAGACCAGATATGGCAGCTAGTGTGCGAAAAATATGTTGAGAAGCATTGGAAAAATGGAGCAGAACTTTGTTACACCTATGAAAAGATGCAAGAGAATAGATATGTGCATGAAAAATAACCCAACAAGCAAAAACACAACACCAAAAGTGACCTTAATACAAATGGTAAGAGTTACCTCCATGTTCGAGCCGAGAGTGAAAGGCGGAGGTACAATCTGAAGAAGAATTTGCAGAGCTTGGGATGCCTCGCAATAGTAGTGAATGGAGAGAATGGTTAGGGTTTGCGGGGTAGGCTATTATCCTTACCATCCCAACCATCATCGTAGTCATAGATTCAAAGAAAACACAAACATTGTAGATCTATCTAGATGTCAAGAAACTTAAATGATAACAAAAATAGATGCTAGGAGAATAGTTTATTTAAGATTAAAAATCTGTGTGCAATAATTACAAAGGTACTAAATATATGTAATGTGCTTCAGAACCAACACGGGTTTAATTATCGCAGCAAACAAAACAATTATTTCTGCTCCAAAACTATAGTTAATTCCAAGGTTATGATATGTTGTGAATTCTAATGTTAAAGGTCGCGGTAATGAGACATGATAAAGACAATATTACTTTAGGTATGATGATTGTTAAGTTAGCTCTTAACAATATACTTTGTAATGTTATTTAATATATATAAGTACAAATGATTTGGAATATAGTTAAAAGTATTTTTTTTTTTTTTTTAATTATGTCTTTTCTGTATGGTAAGATGTTTATATGGTAAGACATCACACATTGCAAGCATCATGTGGAAGCCAGATAAACGCCTTTTCACTCAACTTCTACTAGATGAACTCCTTATCACTCAACACGAAACACCACATGTTTCATCCCAAGCATCATGTCGAAGCAAGATAAACACCTTCTCACTCAACTTCTACTAGAGGAACGCCTTATCAAAGACCATATGTTTCATCTCAAGCATCATGTGGAAGCAAGATAAATGTCTTCTCACTCAACTTCTACAGGAGGAACACCTTGTCACTCAACACAGAATACCATATGATGCCTGCATATATGTATTTAGTTATATATTTTATTAATTTTCTGTATGGTGGTGTAACTTATTTTATGTATTTTATTTGTATTACACCAACACACACTTTTGAAGCGAAATATTTTCAAATTATTTAGAAGGCTAAATACCTTTATAAGGTTCTCAAAGGATTTTAGTTTCTAAGGTACACTTGGATTATTGAGTATATATAAAAGTTATCATTTCAATTATCAAATTTATTTTATTTTAATCTCGAAGGTACTCAATATTAAATTTTTCATTTTACCTTTTTCCTTAAACTTATGCATTTGGTTAAACTTATATGTTTTTATTAAAAAAAAATGCAAATATGTTTTTCTTTTTTCTAATTAATTACGCCGTAAGGCGTTATTATTTGAAAACAACTTTGCTGATGGGTATCGTGTCATAACGTAAAACCCTTAGATTGGATGTTAGACGATTAAAACATTTTCAACCCTAGATGAAAAACGGAGGCAGTTGCAACAGGTTATTTAATTTTCCCGTATTTCTGTTGTCTATCCCTATCTTCGGCTCGAGTCTATGCCTAGCGACAGAGCATGAGACAGACGCGAGAAGTTCCTGCTCTTATTTTTTCTTCGGTTGAGTGCAGGAATTTTGTTGCTTGAACTTTTAACTCAGATAACCTAATTCTGGTGTTTGCAGGTGAGAATTGTTCCACAGGTGAAATATGTTCTGAATCAGAAAATAAGGGTTTTCCCTGTTTTTATTCGAGTCAATGCCGAGCAACAAGGATGAAGCAGCTCAAGCAGCGGCCGATCGGATCAAAGCTGCTGCATTGAGTGCTGCGAAGGGTCTCAGCCGTGCTCAAGTTGAACGAGCAGCGGCAGCAGCAGCAAGGAATGTGAATGCTTATGGCTAGAAATAAGAAGGTCCAAGACGATGGCAGGAACGGAAAGAAGCTAAGCGACAGATGTATAATTAACATCTCCATAAGCAGAAAAGAATCAAGATTTTCTTTTGGTTTTTCTGTAGTTTCTATCCCTGCAATGTTTTTTAAAGCTCGTTACCAACACCAGTCGAAACAGATACGGGTTTTCCCTATTTTTATTCGAGTCAATGCCGAGCAACAAGGATGAGGCAGCTCAAGCAGCGGCCGATCGGATCAAAGCTGCTGCATTGAGTGCTGCGAAGGGTCTCAGTCGTGCTCAGGCTGAACGAGCAGCGGTAGCAGCAGCAAGGAATGTGAATGCTTATGGCCAGAAAGAAGAAGGTCCAAGCCGATGGCAGGAACGGAAAGAAGCTAAGCGACAGATGTATAATTAACATCTCCATAAGCGGAAAAGAATCAAGATTTTCTTTTGGTTTTTCTGTAGTTTCTATCCCTGCAATATTTTTTAAAGCTCGTTACCAACACCAGTCGAAACAGAGGAGCTAAGTGCTAGAGGGACAGTGTACATCAGGCTTGTTGTTTGGGTGAGGATTGCTGCAGTTGCCACTGAAACCTCTGGATTGGGGTCCAACAACTGTTTGGTTCTTGTTCCTTTATAGCCTATATGATTTCAGATCTGTTGTGTATTGATTGTCATGGTATATTTTCAATGGAAGGATCCTCTGTCAACTTCATGCTCATATTTGATGCCATATCCTCATATACGTATTTTCTGCAAGTCTTGATGTAATTTATGAACATTTACATGTGACTGTTGCCTGTATTTCAGAACTGTCAAGGGCTATTAATCATTATTGTAAGGGCTATTAATAACATTTTGCTTATAGATAGATTATTTTTCCATCAAACAACATTAAAACTAGCTCAACCTAAACTCAACCTGATTCAATAAACAAAAAAACAGATTTGTCAGTAAAGCTTTAACTGAGAGTAATACCCATGTTCTTCAGAGTAATACATATACACATATATTCTTCATTAGCAGCAATTTATTCTTGATTTTGAGTTTGATTGTTACAGTTCTCAGAGTAATACCCATGTTACTTATTACTTGAGTTTGATTGTTACAGTTCTTCATTATCAGCTACTTATTCTTGATTCATGATTTTGATGGTCATAGTTCTCAGGCTTATCAAAATAATTCTCTTAAAACATGAGGACGTATGCCCGAATTACGGAGATGTCAACTGGTGACAACATGAGGAAATATGCAGAAATTCCCAATATCTCAGCAGATGAAAATGAGTTGAGTAAAACAACTTTAAACGTCTTGGGAATTTGCTGTCCTTCGGAGGCGTCTCTGATCGAGAGACTTCTTCAGCCTCTGACCGTGTTGAACAAGTTACTGTAAATGTTCCTTCAAAAACGGTGACCGTGCTGCAGAGATAGGTATGAATCTTGTGTAATGCACATTGTAAAATAAGAAATTTAAGAAATTGAGGGATGCTTTTCTATATTTGTGTATTGGTATCCCATGTATTGATAAAAATAATGTGTTTTTGTTGATGATGGGAATTTTTGGAGAATCATGTGTTATTATTTTTGTTATGCCCAATTTTAAGGGTAAACTTTTCATTCATCTTCAGAAATTTGAAGTTTGGTCATCTGAACTTTTTATAATTCTGAAATATGATTATTTGTTTTGAAATATAAAACAATTTTTTTTAAATATGACACAGCAATAACCTTCTCATGGTTTTGTACAATTAAGGCCTTAAATCAAGCAAGGCTAGATTTATGCTATGATCATCTCAGTCCATTTCATCTTGTATTCTGAAATCAGTGATTGTTATGATATTGTTGATGTAATTTATTTTCAGAGGAGAAAGCACTGCATTGGTATATTAAAATGAAAATCCAGTACATAAAAACAGCGATAATAAACTCCCATATTTTATGCAACCAGATAAACAGTAAAAATATTATATGATGTCATCATCCTAAGTTGATCTTGAGAGATATCCATATAATTCAAAAATAGTAACAGAGACAAATACTGAAAATACAAACATAGTATCATACCCACAATAAAATAGGAGAAGAACCAGTATGACAGTCCAAATCTATGGGAATTGGATAACGCCCTCTGTCTGAGTGTTGTTGTCCACAATGAGCCTGTACAGCATTATCCAGTGTTCTCCATTGAGGCCTTCTTTAGATAGAGATTCCCCCACATTGTTGTGTTCACCATAGATGTGTTAGAAAGTACTATCTGGCAGAGATATTTTTATCTGATTTATGTGTTCTATCTAACTAGACAGGTGTGGGGTTTTAAGAATAGTAAGACCCCTGACTGTAGACTGTATCAATGATGATTTTTGTCCATATATATATATATATAAAGATTTTTCACTTGAAAATTGTAAGTGAACCATAATAAACCCCATGGGGCCCAATTTCTGCCCTTGTATTTATGTCTAGGCCACCATTCCATAATAGCTACTGATGTGATTCATTAGTACTGAAACATGCTCCGCATCCACAATTTCCATGTTGTAGGATGACATAAATTAATTACTGTAAACCGATCTCGTTTGAAAGTGGACTGATATGAGTTAGCAGTAGTATCTTTAAGGTCTTATTTGAAATCTCTGAAGTTCTCCATTGGTAGATCATTGTGCGAAACTTTGGCATTATGGACAGCTAAAAGTAGTAGATGAGTTTTGGTTTGATTCTCCTCTTGTAATCTTGTCAAGGTATGAAGGATAGCCTTTTGTCTCTTATCTAGCTACTAACATATATCATTCTCTGTTAAGCTCTTGTCGCATTTGCCTCATTTAAAATCATTGTTAATCTCTGTGCTTGCATAGGCTTGAAATTGCTCTTGTTTATAATTAACATCTCCATAAGCGGAAAATAATCATAATGAGCACAACCAACTGATTCGCTGTCATTATCATCATTGTTTCACTGGGTAAAGCACTTTTTTGATTGCTGTTGATCCTGTATACAGGTGGTCTGGTATTAGAGCATAATTGTGATCTCAGCATAACTTGTAGTCGCAGGTTTCATGTTGTTTTACTCATTGCTTCAGTTTTGAGTAGTGCCTATTAAAGGAACAATTTCATTTCATTGCAATTGTTCATTTCTCTGCCCATCTTTCTTTTGTCCTTTACGCTAATGCTTGTCTGGCAGCCATTGTTTATATTATGACTTGATACATTAATCATTATTTGTGCAAGCATTTTAAATTCGCCTGGGCATCTAAGGCACAGGTCTCATTGATTCTTCTTAAAATATCTTTTGATCTACTTAAATCTATCTTGTCATGCCCAACAATCTAGCTTGCCTGTAAGTTGCTAAGAAAAGCAGTTGTATAACAATCCAGCTTGCCTATAACCTGTAACTTGCTAAGGTAAGTAGTTGTATCTCCTAGAACTTGTTGCTTCAACAACTTTCCCTCTCCATCTACCTTCAGGGACTACCCCCTAGCCTGCCTAGAAGAACGGAGTGGGTTAGGGTCTACCCCTTAGCCTGCCTAGAAGAACTGAGTGGGCAGGGATCAGAGTGACAGCCCCTGCCCTGACTCATTGTTGCTTTTAGGACAGCCCCTTCCTTGCCCTCACTCGTTGTTGATTTTAGGTGTACAAATTAGGCCACAAGAGAATGTTTTTATTTGAGAGAACACAATCTATGGGGCAGTAGTCTAGACACTTTTGCATTTCTTCCTCCCAAAAATTTGATGAAACGTTGAATTAAACTATTTGAATGAGGTTCAAATTCAACTAAATTTCACAAAATTCTGATAATAACATTTTTCTTATAGATAGATTATTTTTCCATCAAACAACATTAAAACTAGCTTAACCTAAACTCAACCTGATTCAATAAACAAAAAAACAGATTTGTCAGTAAAGCTTTAATTGAGAGTAATACCCATGTTCTTCAGAGTAATACATATACACATATATTCTTCATTAGCAGCAATTTATTCTTGATTTTGAGTTTGATTGTTACAGTTCTCAGAGTAATACCCATGTTACTTATTACTTGAGTTTGATTGTTACAGTTCGTCATTATCAGCTACTTATTCTTGATTCATGATTTTGATGGTCACAGTTCTCAGGCTTATCAAAATAATTCTCTTAAAACATGAGGACGTATGCCCGAATTACAGAGATGTCAACTGGTGACAACATGAGGAAATATGCAGAAATTCCCAATATCTCAGCAGATGAAAATGAGTTGAGTAAAACAAATTTAAACGTCTTGGGCATTTGCTGTCCTTCGGAGGCGTCTCTGATCGAGAGACTTCTTCAGCCTCTGACCGTGTTGAACAAGTTTCTGTCAATGTTCCTTCAAAAACGGTGACCGTGCTGGAGAGATAGGTATGAATCTTGTGTAATGCACATTGTAAAATAAGAAATTTAAGAAATTGAGGGATGCTTTTCCATATTTGTGTATTGGTATTCCATGTATTGATAAAAATAATGTGTTTTTTTTTATGATGGGAATTTTTGGAGAATCATGTGTTATTATTTTTGTTATGCCCAATTTTAAGGGTAAACTTTTCATTCATCTTCAGAAATTTGAAGCTTGGTCATCTGAACTTTTTATAATTCTGAAATATGATTATTTGTTTTGAAATATAAAACAATTTTTTTTAAATATGACACAGCAATAACCTTCTCATGGTTTTGTACAGTTAAGGCCTTAAATCAAGCAAGGCTAGATGCAAGTGTTCGTGTAGTTGGACAAGTGAAAAGTGGGAGAGAATGGCCCAGTCCTTACACTTTAGCTTCCGGTTTTTGTCTTGCCATAGCTTTGTTCCAATATTTGTACCATCCTCTCCAGTGGGTCGCTATGGGGGCCATAGCTGTAGGTATTTTTCCAATCATGAAAAGAAGTTTCTTGGCCATCCGCAATTTCATACTGGACATAAATGTGCTCGTGTTCATTGTAGGTACCTGTTATAAACCATATTGGTCACCTGCATAATTATACTATAATGGGTGTACAGAGTAATTTTCTAAATAACCTAGTTGGCCCTGAAACAGTTCTAGGCACTCTTGGTTTGGGGGAATATTTGGAAGGAGTTACTATTGTCTCCGTGTTTACATTGGCCGAATGGCTGGAAAGCAGATCAAGTGACAAGGTAAGACTAATTTTATTTTCCTCTTAACACAATTAGATAATGCTTATAAATGGTTGGTAATTTACTAGCGATACTGCCTGGTATTTGGTATTTCATGGCAGGCTCGAGCAGAGATTTCTTCTGTTATGAATTTAGCTCCACAAACAGCGGTTATTAAAGAAAGTGGAGAAAAAGTATCTGTGAAGGATGTGGCCATTAACACGGTGGTGTCTGTCAAAGCAGGGGAGACAATACCTCTTGATGGTATTGTCGTTTCTGGAAGTAGTTCAGTGGATGAAAGTAGCTTGACAGGAGAATCCTTACCAGTAGAGAAACAAGGTGGGGCCAATGTATGGGCTGGTACCATGAATCTAACAGGTAACCTTATGATGATAATGACTTTCACTTTCATAGTCTTACTGTGATAGTAACAATGAAGAATAACATATTGTAAATTTATTAATTTTATTTAGAAAAACATTTTCCATAACAATTAACAAATGTTCAGAGTGCTATGATAATCTCTGTCCATTTCATCTTGTATTCTGAAATCAGTGATTGCTATGATATTGTTGATGTAATTTATTTTCAGAGGAAAAAGCACTGCATTGGTATATTAATATGAAAATCCAGTACATAAAAACAGTGATAATAAACTCCCATATTTTATGCAACCAGATAAACAGTAAAAATATTATATGATGTCATCATCCTAAGTTGATCTTGAGACATATCCATATAATTCAAAAATAGTAACAGAGACAAATACTGAAAATACAAACATAGTATCATACCCACAATAAACTACTGCCAAGAATATTAATAAACTACTAAAAAAACTCCATAGTTTGGTCATTAGGCCCAGGACTCTTGTCTTTCTCAAAACCAATAGTTCCCGGAAGGAGCTTTCATCGTAAACCAAATTTCATACACCATATTCATAACACTATTTGACAATGTTTCTCTTTTCTTCATTCCAGCTCTATCATTGCAGACTTCATCATGTTCTCCAATATTTTCCTTAACATGCATAAAGGCCATAATCCCTCACGTAGGTCACTCTGCCTGACAGAGTATTTCTGTTCTTTCCCCCTTTGACCCACAACTAGAACATTTTCTTTTGGTTTTTCTATAGTTTCTATCCCTGCAATGTGCTTTTAAACATCATTGTTTGTTGCTATTTTGGTTATCTGTATCTTGTAAGCTGAATAAGTAGTGGTACATCAAAAGGCAGATGGATAGTGGGAGATGAGGAGGCTACAGTCGGGAGGACACATCACAGGCTTTAGCTTCTGAGTATATGTTTCTGTTGCCAACAGAATTCAACCAAACACGAATGAGGGTTGCTGCCATTGCAATTTGCAGGACAGAGCCAAGAAGAATAAGAACAAAGTATAAAATCCTTGCTGCCAATGCTAGGGTGAAAGATGACTTGGATCTCTGAAACTCTCATTTAATAAATAAATTATTAGATTTCCTTCTGAAATCCGATGCAAAATTGTTCTTTTGTTGTTATTTTTTGACCACTGTTACTTATGGTTGTGGCCTAATATAGTTCTGTTGTCCCCTCCATCTCCAGAACTCTCCCATCTCTTTCAAATGGATTTTTAGGAAAACCCTCAAACCATTGATACATGTTCAGTCTGATCCACGTTCCTTTTCCATGTGTAATCATAAATATCAATACTATTAATAAGATGAGAGATATCAAATTCTTCTGGCGTATCCAAAAGATGAGCGTTGTTTCCTGTTATCAAAATTCAACAGTGACCAAACAAATTCATTTTAAATTAGTTATATTGGCCTTTGGGGAAACCAAATTTTATGCACCATATTCATAACACTATTTGACAACGTTTCTATTTTCTTCATTCCATCTCTATCCTTGCAAACTTCATCATGTTGTCCAATATTTTCCTTAACATGCATAAAGGCCATAATCCCTCACATAGGTCACTCTTCCTCACAAAGTATTTATGTTCTTTCCCCCTTTGACCCACAACTAGAAGATTATTTGACCCACAACTACATCAATTCCATTCTCTCTTGTAGAAGATTTTATTTTGGTTTTCCTATAGTTTCTATCCCTCCAACATTCTTTTAAACATCATCAGTTTTTGTTGTTTTGGCTATCTGTATCCTAATTCCTTTATATCTATTTTTGACAATCAATATCTTAATTTCTCTGTTTAACATCAAATTAATTACAATTGATTTCTTTCTAGCTTCTTCCTTACGGCGTTTCCTTTGCAACATTAAGTGCAATTGCTAGTTAAAGTAATTAAAGATTTTGGTTTTAAACTCTGTGGTCATATTTTTAAAAAACTGCGGATTATCCACAGTATTAAGGAACATGTGTCGACGTTTCGAATCCCAACTAGGATCCATCATCAGGACTTTAGAATGAAGAATTTTAGAGAAAGGTTTCAGGCCATTAATAGAGATCAATTTCTTGAAAAGAGCCGACCAAGGTTTTGTATTTTTGTATTTTTATTAATTATAATAATTACATTTCTAATTTAATAAATTTTATTTTTATTAATTTTAATAATTACATTTCTAATTGCATTTCCAATTTAATAAATTATATTCTATTATGGTTAATAATTAATACAATCAAAGTTATAAAATAAAGAACATTAAGATTTATTTTAATTATGCCTATTTTATTTAACTAATTAGTTAGTATAATCATGCCTATTAAAATTTTTCCTTAATTAGTTAGTTCTATAATACTTATTTAAGATTAATTTACCAATAGCTTAGTTTATTAAGTTTAATTCCTTATTCTATAACAATAAAGAATAAAGATTTATTTTTATTTTGTTTATTTTATTTTACTAATTAGTTGGTTTAATTTTTAGGCTTATTATTTATTATATTATAAAGTAACTAAATTGGTTAATTTAGTTTTTGAATAATGTTGGGTAGGTTTAAAATAGAATATATAAATTAATTATTTAGTTTTATTTTAATTTATGAATATTGCTTATTATAATTTACTAACAAATCTATTTTGTTGGGAAAATTTTAATAGGAATTATTGATTAATGATTAACTATATGATTAATTTAAATTAAAAAGATATAATTAGATATAATTAATTATAATTTAAATAATTATAAATATAATTATTTATTTATTTAATTAATTATATTTATAATTAATTATTTAGTTATAATTAATTATTTATTTAATTAATTATAATTTAATTAATTATTATTTATATAATTAATAATTTTTGTAGGAGTATAGTAGAAATTACTAATAATTATTGATTAATTAATTAATTTTTATTTTAACCAAAATAAAAATCAATTAATAGGAATAATTATTAGAATTTTAATTTATTAAACCAAATTAGAATTCAAAAGAGGAGGAACATACCTGAGACTTTTATACCTGCAAAACTATGCCTCGGCGGATGGCGTTTTGGAGGAGCAGATTTGTCGAAGAAGAGGTCTCCAAATGTCACTGATTTCAACTCCCCCATCCCTATTAAGATTATCTGGATGCTTTATAATCTCAAGGGCCTCTCTTATCTTTCTTCTTTGATAGTGCTCTTCTCTCGCAATGATCTTTGCATCCCCAAGACGTACTTGATGTTTGGTTTTTGAGGAGTGTTATGCAAGGGCTAAGGTGCGTGATCGTTAATACCTGATATCAGCTCCATGCTCTTTAAGTCTTTTCTGAAGTGAACGCCCAGTCTCCCCAATATAACTTTTCCCGCATGAACAGTCAATCTTGTACACTCCTTTGAGTTGTTCAGGGCTTATTCCATCCTTAACTGATCCCATTCTTTGCCTAATAGTCCGTGATGCTGAAAATTGTGCGAAAATATCGTTCCTTCTCAGAATCTTGGCAATTTTTTTCAGTAACACCCTTAATTAAAGCTTAATATTTTTTCTTTTTAAAATATTTTTATCATTAAAATAAATGGAATTATATGAATTATATAATTAGTAATCATATAGAAAAATTTTATTACAAATGAATGCAATCTCTTTTATGATATTTTTCAAAAATCATTTTTAATATAATAAAGATCAACTGCATTTATAAGTACTCAATCACATATTAAGTTGGTTTATCATATTCATTTGTTGATATTTCCATGGAATATGAAAATGTATTTTATGTTATTATCATAAAAGTATATTTTTAATACAATAAACTTCAATTGCATTATTAAGTACTTAATCACATATTAAGTTGGTTGATCAACTTCACTTGCTGATATTTACAATGAAATAAGAAAATATCTTTTATATTATTTCGATTACAATTCCCTGCTAGATATAAGACAAAATTGATGGAAAAATGTATGCCAAAGCATCCAATACTTCAACTAAACTTTGTCTATTTATTTATTATTATATATATCCCATATACACTCATATTAAATCATAATTTAAAATATTTCTTATAATACCTACTTATAAACCTTTAAGCTCACAAAAAAATCAAAATGATTTATGATTGGATTTATTAAAAAAAAAAAATCAAATATATAAATAAATTTTTAAAGAAAATCAAATAATTCTTTTACCTCTTTAAAAATTTCATCACATCAAATTTAATCTTATTAAGCATTATTGTATGTGTGAACTAGCTGAATTGGCAACTACGACAATCCTTAAACGACAAGTAATCAACAAAATACAAACAATTTTAATGTTCATCGAAGCATCCAGTATCTTTATGAAACAAATTAATTTAAAAAATAATATTATTATTTTTTCCTATTTATAACTTAAATGTTTTTTTAGCCAATGGTAAACAGATGTCTCTCACCGGGGTGCTTAGAGCAGAGCGGCCACCCCCTGAAGATGTGCCATGATTGTTCTAGCATTTAACTGCAGAGGCTTAGCTAGCCAGCCTAAAAAGCTAGCCTTCAAAGAGCTTGTGCGTGCTCACAATCTTGATATCATTCTGCTCCAAGAAACTCTGGGGAAAGGGGAGGAGGTTGTTTTTGTTTTATCTAAGTTGCTACCTGGCTGGTCCTTTTTTGCTCTTGATGCTGTTGGGAGATCTGGGGGTGTGGTCTCTGGTTTCAACCCTAAAAAATTGAAGTATGTTTCTTCTTGGGGGTCTTCGAATGTGTTAGCTTTGGAGCTTTTTTCCAGTGAACTCAACCTTTCCTTGCTCTCCTTAAACATATATGGGCCTTGTGTGGAAATGGAGCGTTTCTGGACTTCTGTTTTTCGCTCCTCCTGGATAGGTCACCCTTATTTAATTATTGGAGGTGACCTGAATTTCTCTTTGGGGGAAGCAGAATCTTGGGGTGACTCGGCCAGAGCAGACCCTTTATCTGATTTTTTCAATAACCACCTTGCTCTTGCTCATCTGGTGGACATGCCCCTTTTGAAGTTGAAACCCACTTGGAGGAACAGAAGGGTTGGTCAGGACTGGGTGGGGAAGAAGTTGGATCAGTTTCTTCTAAGTGATCCTTTTCTAGAAATTCTCTTGGATTACCGTCATTGGATTGGTGAAGGTGGTGTTTTGGATCATTTTCCCATCCTTCTCGAAGTTAAAGGTGCAGGAAGTAAACCCAGATTGCCCTTCCGCTTTAATCCTGCTTGGCTCAAGGATGACTCGTACCAGGAACTGTTTGCTTCTACCTGGCAGATAGATCCAGTCAGGTCTGATTCTTTTAGGAGTGCCTTCTTTTGGAAAAATCTGAAGAAAATGAAAGTAGCCTCTAAGAATTGGGCGGCTAAAAAGAAGGAGATGGAGGAGGAGGAACTTAAAAAGGTTAACTCTGAACTTGCTCTATTGGAAGATCCTAAAGGAGGAGGATACGTCTCCATAGATGCGAGGAATAGAATCAAGGATTTGGAGGCCTCCAGAAGAAAAATTCTCCAGCTAAGAGAGGAAAGCTGGCGGTTGAAAAGCAGGGCACTATGGCTCCAAGCAGGTGATGAAAACAATAAGTTTTTCCACAACTATGCCAAAGGTCGGAAGATGGCAAATTCTATCTGGGAAATGCCTAAAGGAAATGGTGAAGTGGTTTCTTCTTTTGAGGATCTTGCTTCTTTGGGTACCACTTATTTCAAATATCTCTTTAAAGCTCTGTCTGAAGTGTCCATTGCAGAAGTTATCAGAGTGGAGCAGTTGTTTCCTAGGTTCGTTGAGGAGGAAGAAAATGATGCAATCATGGCACTTGTTTCCAAACAGGAGATTGAGGATATCCTTAAAGGTATGCAAAGGGACAAAAGTCTCGGCCCGGACGGTTGGACTGTTGAATTCTTTCTGCATTTTTTTGAGACGCTAGGCGATGATCTCGTTGCTGTTGTAGAGGAATCTAGAGTGATGGGTCAAGTATTTGCCCCTTTCAACTCCACTTTTCTTTCTTTGATTCCCAAGTCTGACCACCCTTCTTCCTTTGCTGATTTCCGGCCAATTTCCCTTTGCACTTGTGTTTATAAAATCATAGCGAAAGTTATTGCTTCCAGGCTCAAACATTTTCTCTCCTCTCATCTCTCTCCGGAACAATTTGGTTTTCTTAGTGGTCGGCAGATTCATGAAGCTGTAGGTGTTGCCCAAGAATCCCTGCACAGTTTAAAGAAGAGTGGCAGGAAAGGGCTTATTGTCAAATTGGATTTGTCTAAAGCTTATGATAGATTCAGTTGGTTGTATTTGAGGCTTTTACTTACTCATCTTGGTTTTAGATTTGACTTTCTCAGATGGATCATGAGCTGTGTTTCTTCCTCAGCTATTGCTCTTCTGATAAATGGTGCTGCTGCCTCTTTTTTTAATCCAGAACGAGGCCTCAGGCAGGGCTGCCCTCTTTCGCCCCTGCTATTCTTGCTGGCAGCCGAAGGTTTAAGTCTCATGATCCATAAAGATAAAAGATTGGGCAAAATCAAAGGTATCGAAGTGGCCCCAAACCTCTGGATCACGCATCTACTTTTGTGGACGATATTTTGTTATTTCTTAATGGGAGTTTAGATTATTGTCATGCCTTAAATCTTCTATTGGATATTTTTCTAAAAGCAACCGGGCTTCAAATAAACATTCATAAATCGACTATCACTCCCTCAGGCCTCTCTGTTGATGAGATTAGCAGAGTAAGAAGACTGCTGAACTTTGAAGTCCGCTCCTTGCAGGATAATTTCAAATATTTGGGTTTCTTTCTAAAACCAGACACCTACGGAATTCAAGACTGGAAATGGCTTCTCGCTAAGATTGAAAAAAGGATAAATCACTGGAGCTTCAGGTGGCTTTCGAGGGCAGGTCGCCTGGTCTTAATTAAGTTGGTTATGATGGCTATTCCAGTTTATTGGGCCAGTCTGGCATGGGTTCCTAAAGGAATTCTGTCCTCCATTGATAAATTATGCAGAACTTTCATTTGGTCTGGATCAAAACAGGACTTAGTCAGCCCTTGGGTGGCTTGGGATAAAATTTCAAAACCAAAGGATTGGGGAGGCTGGGGAATAAAAAATCTGTCTTCTTTTGCAAAATATTTGGCTACCAAACTAGCGTGGCGTTTGATTTCTACTGATTCCCTCTGGGTTTCGGTCATTAAATGCAAATATATCAGTCAAGGCTCTATCCTGGATTGGGTTCGCTCCCCAGCAAAATCTTCCAAAAATGCCTCTATTGTTTGGAAAGAAATTGTGGCTTCTGTTCAGCTAATTGAGAGAGGTTTGGCCTGGCAGGTTGGCGATGGCACTCAAGTTCGGGTGGGATGTGATCCTTGGGTTGGTTGCTCGCCTAAATTTTCTCTGTCTCCGGATTTGGTTAATCATATTAACTCAGAAGGTTTTTATACTTTGAACCAAGTGGTGGATCCTAGAACTACCTCCCTCGTTAAACAAGGTTGGCTCTCTAGTACAGATCTGCATTTAGAAAATAGGTGGATGGACGAATGGAATCAATATGTTGCTGATCTTTTGCATTCTTCTGTTCGAATCTCGGATTCTGTTCATAAACTGCACTGGGTAAATGCGAAGACAGGCACCTACTCCCCCAAGTTTTGTTATAAATGGCTTATGACACAAGAAGGATGGGGGGCCCCTAGCTGGTGGTCCAAATCACTCTGGAAACTAAAGAGCCCAGCCAATACTAGACTTTTTTTCTAGTGCATCCTCCACAATAAGGTACCAACATGGGACTTTCTGCAAAAGAGAGGGAAACAGGGGCCGAGTTGGTGTTCTCTGTGCAATACTGATGAAGAAACTCTACAACACCTCTTCCTCTTCTGCCTCTTTAACTCCAGCCTTTGGGCAGAATCTTTGTGTCTGACCAATATTCCCTTGAGATGGCATGGAGAGGACCTTTCTCAGGCTTGGAATTCCTGGTGGCAGGAGGCTTCCGATGATAAAGTCAGGGCTTTTCCTCTTCTCATAGCTTGGGGGACCTAGATTGTGTGCAACAAGGTGATCTTCAATGAGCACCCCTTTCCCATAGCTAGGCTGGCAGCAGAGGGAGCTACAATTTTTGATAGTATTCCTACTCCTTCTGTTACAGGTTCAACTCGCAATATTCAGCCTGAGACTATTAATGAGTCAGTTCCATGGGCTTATTTTGATGGGGCTTCTGCTGGAAATGATCTATGTGGTGCTGGTCTGGTCATTCATCTCACTCTTGAAAACTCTCTCCGTGCATCAGTTGGCCTTGGGCAAGGGTCTAATAATTTTGCTGAACTTAAAGCTCTCCATTTGCTTCTCTGCTGGCTTATTTCCAAACATATGAGACAGATTCAGATTTTTGGTGATTCTAGAAATGTAGTAAACTGGTTCAACGGGACTCAGCAGTGCAGAAATTTTATTTTACTACCTTTTCTTAAGGAGATTCGTCGTCTTAAAACTTTTTTCTCTAAGATCTCTGTTGTTCACATTTACAGGGAAAGGAACCAGGAAGCAGATCGGTTATCTAAAGAAGGTACTTAGCTTGCTCTGGGGTCCTGGACAGTAGCTGAAGTGGTGAATGGGGCTGTTCATGCTCGTGAACAGCCATCTTTTGTTTAATTTATGCCATTTTATTTCTGTTTTGTATATATTTGACTCTTAAATAACTTGAAAACTGCTACTATATTGAGTCCAGAACTGTTTTCCTTATGTAAGGAGGTTCTGGGCTCCATTTTTGGTTTCTTTCTGATATACTTTATGGGGCTGGGATAGTTTCTACTGCTAGCTCCTTTTTGGTGATAGTGGAGCTCTGGTTTTTTGTGCTTCTTCTCTTTCTGCTCTCATCTCTGTTTACCGGGCGATGATGAGCTAAAAGAGATGCACTGATGATTGCTCTGGATATTTTTGGGTTTCTAGGTTGTTATCCATCTGCACAGGTGTACAAGCAGCTATGCCTCCACTTCCTTTTGCTAAAGGGAATGGATCTGTTTTTGAAATGCTTTGCATATGTTCTGAAACTATCTATTTAATAGAAAGTTCATTTTTTCCTGTGGAAAATAAAATAAAATAAAAAATAACTTAAATATTATTTGAAATATTGCAATATTTGTTTTATATTAGTTATAATAAATTCTCATATATATATATATATATATATATATTCATAAAAGACAAGTACAAAAGTTTAATAAAAACATCTAAACCATATTTCATGGATATCTCAATTAACTCAAGTCAATGATATTCATATAACACAAAAGGTTAATAAAAAGAAGATATGTCGAATTATATCTCAATTAACAGGTAAATAATATTCATATAATACATAAGATTAATAAAAAGCAAACATGTGAGACTTTTATCGATATCTCAATTAACTCAGGTCAATGGTATTCATATATAACACAAGATTAATAAAAGGAAAAAATGTAAAATTTTTTGAGTAATTTTTTATTTTTTAACATTATAGTTTTTTTAAGTTGCGTGTATATAATTTTAATATTTTGGAAGTTTTATAAAGTATTGGATTTATTTTTTATTAAAAAATATAATTTAAATGATAAATAAAATATTATTGTTCTATCTAAAACTTTATCTTGAAATTTAAATTAAAAAAAATAAATCACTTCATCACACTCGAGCAAAATGTAAAAAAAATCATGTTATTAGAGTAAGCCTAGAGCTAAAGATATTATTATGTAGTTATATTTTTAACTTTCAAATAAAGTGAATGGTTGTAGATAAAGGTCGGTGCAAATCATTTCTATCTTTAATAAAAAAATGGTAGAAAATATGTTTGGATTAAGAAACATAACCAATATGTAGGACCCAAAACCTCTATCTTCTTCCAAGATGTGCAGACCTGCAAATGAGTCACATAGGCATGAGCAGATCACTGCATTTAAATTACAATTATATGTGTGTGTGTGTTAAACCATTATAAGCATCACAAATTAAAATTCATAGAACAACAAGGCAAATTGGAAACAAGAAATGTGTCTCTTTATTAACTGAAAAAAAAAAAAAAACAAGAATAGGTCAAGATACAACTTGATCCTAACCAAAGGTAGTAATGAAAGCTTCCTCTAAATCCATCCAACTCGAGCTATCAGAGACTTCCTCTCCATTATATGCAATAAGATACTAGATAACGAGTTTACCAACATCTCTACAAAGAAACAAGGGTTTCCTTAAGACTGGGAGTGCAGAAGCCATGGGAAAAACACAGACCTGATCTGGGGAAATTTTGGCATAATAATGACACCCCTCATTAGGAATGAATTAGGCCTACCCAAAGGTTCTATATATATTCCAATTCAAACCAGTTAATTTAGTTAGGTCATGGGCTCTTGTAGGTGGGCTTTCGATAAAACACGTAAACCTCACCCAAGAAATGACTTTTTATTTATTTTTTCAAATTTTAAAAAGGTGCACGTAGATATTGTTCTTAGGAACCACATATGTATGCATTTTTAGAGTGGTCAGAGTCGCGTATGGATTTTTAAAAAACACTTTTTTGAGATAAAGTCGAGTCTGCAAGGGGAACAGAGTTGTCTAGGCCATATAAGAGCATCTGGTCTACAGGAGTGTTAAAAGTGCTTGAATCCTCATTCTTCTTCTTCGCTCTTATTCTAATTTTGTACCCTAGAGGCTCCCATGTGTTGAGTTTTACTAGTGCATTTCATATTAAGCTCTTGCACCCCTTTTTGGCCTTAATATATCTTCATTTTTCTTTCATATAAGCCACTTTTTGTACATAAAGTTTCTGCAAGATCAAACCATGCATTCATTAGCATTTGTGACTTGACACCCGTTACCTTGGAGAAAATGTTCCCTGAGTGTCAATGACCTCCATTCGTAACCTTGCATTAAGCATAGGGATGTTCCAAACCCATAAAATAGTTCACTTTCCTTTGAAACTTGTTCCATCCACTATAATATAGACATTATTTTATATATATATATATTTTTAGGCTTTATAATATGAAAAAGTAAAAAAAAATCAAATATTTCAAAGAAAAAGAGGGAATAGGAAGAGTCTCTTTCATCGCTTTGGCAACATACTCAGTTTAGTCAAAAATTATATTGAAGGAAATAGTTCCCAAGGGCTAGGGTTGAGAGCCTCAATAGAGTAGAATAAAATGATAATAAAGAGAACTCATCCAATAATGCAAAGCACTTGAATTCATATAAGTAGGGATTAGAAACATACCCTGGATTAGAAACATACCCGGAGGTACATACCCAGAGGTCTTATATTTGAACTAGATCCTGTAGGATCCAAACCCTCTATATCTTCTTCCAAGATGTGTAGACCTGCAAATGAATCATAGAGATAGGAGCACATCACCTAATTCGTACAAGTATATATATAAGCATCACAAATTAACATTCATTGAACAACAATGTAATTTGTAAATAGGAAATGAGAGGCTATTTATTAACTGAAAGCAAATAGGAATAGGTGAACCTACAACTTGATCCTAACCAAAGGTACCGACGAATCCCTCCTCTGAATCCATCTGGGCCAAGCCATCGAAGGCATCCTCTCCAATATATGCAAGAAGATGTTATAAAAGTAAGTTTGGCATCTATATAGGGAAACAACGCTTTCGTGAAGACTGGGAGTGCAAAAGGAATGAGAAAAACACAAACCTGATCTAGGGGAATTTTGGCACAATATTGATACCTTTCATTAGGTATAATTAGGCCTACCCAAGGGGTGTATATATACCACCTCAAACCAGCTAATCCGGTTAGGGCACAGGCTATTGTAGGTGGATTTTCAGTAAAACTATAAACCCCAGCAAACAAAAAAAATTTTATTTATCTTTTCAAATTTTAAAAAGGTGTACGCGAATATTTTTATAGCACTAAAAACCTTTGTTAGAGTAAATTCTTAACGCAAGTGTACGAAAAGAGCTCACTTTAGATGTGTGTAACAAACAAACCTAACAACAAAGATTTTTCCTAACTTCTTGAGATCTGCAATAGATAGTCAAAACAAATGTAGAAAAAACCCATATCTATGTAGTAAAATCAGTTAAACAGTAAAATGGAATAAGAGTTGCTCCAAATATCCATTGGACAAGACAAGATATATAAATAATTGATATGTATTAGCACTTGGAAGGGAAAGAATAATGATGTTACCAGTCCCCCTTAATGGGATGGATTCCTGGTTGTCCTCAATGCTTCAGATCCAGAAGTTTCTCTCTCTCAATGGTGTAGAAAACCAAAGACGTGTTGAACTCTATGGGAGCTCAAGAATCAAGAAAATAGTAGCAGCAATGAGAATGATCAAAGCGTGACAATTGACATGATCAAAGTAAGTAATGAATGGAAAAACCTCATATTTATAACAAAATCTTGAGTTATCCTTGATAATGGCGCATAATAAAATACTATTAACCAATATCTAGATCTAACTGCTTGGAATATTTTATTATATTTTGTTGGAGGGAAAAGGAATTTAAATTGGTTAAATAACTTTATTTAGAAATAATAAACAAATAAATGATTTATTTATCATTTCAAGAATGGGGTTAAGGAATAATTTAACAAATAATGGGTTGTTTAATTATTTATAGGTGATTTAGTCAAATTTAACAAGGAATAATAACTAAATACTGATTTAATTAATTATTCCTAGAGAAAAATAAGAAAAATAATGATTTATCTAATAATTTCTCATAATTGGGTTAAATATGACCTGAAATATTATTTAAACACTGGTTTAATTAATTATTCCTTGAGGAAAATCAAATAAATAATGATTTATTTAATTATTCCTCATGGGGTTTCCTGTTTGAACGAGAAATAACTTAATAAAATATGGTTTATTAAACTATTTATCATAGTGAAAGAAATTTTACTATGGTAAAATTGGTCTTGCACGGTGTACTTTGATACATCTAATTGTAAATGGTTAGATGAAAAAAAAATGGTGTAATATAATTCCCCCAACATGCGAGTGTTAGGAGCTAATCGTATGACCAAAGTATGTTGTAAGAACACAATCACTAGACAACAAAGGGGAGTTAGAGAAAGAGATACATAGACAGAGTGAAGCGAGAGAGGACAATAACCGAGAGGGAAAAGCCTATAAATGATATGTGTCTCCTTTAATTTTTTGGTACCTGTTCTCAATGAGGCAGGGGAGGCATACCTCTGCCCATCAAGATGACAATGTACAAAGAATAATGGCGCACCTAGTAAAATGAGGCTGAGCTATAACATACATGATATGCTGGCGTAAAAATGGGCCAGAAAAAAATATAATAGATCCCATATACATACTGCGCCTAGGATAACAACCAGGATTGAATACAATAATATATGAATATATGAGATATAATAATAACCAAAGAAGCCCTGAGAGACAACAAAGGGCTATGAAAATATGAAAGGATCATCTGAGTGATACATGCATGCTATAGGTACTGTAAGCGGCTGGAACTGTACCCATCACATCTGCGGAGCTGCATCTGAGGCTGTAGCATAAAATAAGGTCATCTGGGCATGTGGGGGGCTAGCTGAAGGGCCACCCCCTCATGAAGTCTGAAACATCTCTCACACACCCAAGAATCATTGGGACAATCTGCTAGATCATCGAACCATCAAGTATATGAATCTTGATCATGTTGAAGTGGAGTGGATGAGAAAAAATCAAGTCAAAGGGAAACGAGGAGTCCCTTTACCTGATCCTAGGCACCTAACAGGAATGGAAGCTAGAACCAAGGTACATTGCCCTCTAGACCTCTCTTCTGGAATGAATGTGTTGATGTTGACAGAAGGAGATCTGCCATAGGTGAGGAAATTAGGAATCCCCGACTAAGCATGAGGGATCAAAGTAGAGTGACTGATAAACTGACACCAGGGTTGATGATGGAATGGGGGATACTGAGTAACGGACGAACGAATTCCCTTGTCAAAGCATAAAAATCATGGATGACCTAGCAATGACTGACTCGACTCCTGAGGGGATGAGGGATAGTATGAATAGAGGCCAAAATTGGCGACAAGGGAGAGGGAAAAGGCATAAATGGATGTAATATTGTAACAGGAAGCGAAGGAACTTGAGACAGACTTCACGAATGCAATGGTGACTCAACTCGGATGCTCTGATCAAGGGTGACTTGATGGGACTGCCACATAGAATAGGCCCAGTGGGGACCATAAAATCATGAGAAAATGATGTCTACTCATGAAGAAAATCGACACACATGTTGAAAAGTATGAAGGAAAAGTGGTGCCCCAAGTATAAGCAGCGCAAGTGCAAAAATTTGATTTTGAGAGGCGGCGAAGTGACCCTTCTTGGAAAAATGGCTTGTGGGTGAAGTATCAAATCACCAAAAACAAAAGGATACCCATTTTAGAGCTCGGTGAGAGATTTCCAATGGTGTTGACAGTTTGTCAAACCAAGCTATGGTTTGTTCACAATTGGAGAAAGAAAAATTATGGTTTTTCTTTTAATAGCGCGATTTCCCTCCAATTTGCTTCATTTTCTAGTGGATTTGTGGTGAATTTGGAGAGGAGAAGAAGGCCCTAAATCTTGCGTCATTTGTAGCGGAAAAACCGACTATTGGAATCGCTATCTGTCAGTTGCAGGTAGGTGGCCTAATCTTACTCTTCATTTTCAGTGGTTTAATTTTTCAGATAAGGTGCCCAGAGCCCCCTTCCCATCTCTACATATGTCTTGCACTTCTTGGGCCCTATTCTGCGAGTTGGCTCGTAGTTTCCAGAGGGGAAAACTGTGAGATAACAGGTAGAGGAATGAGAAACTACGAGTTGGCCAGAAAAGTGGGTTTTGACCTATTTTCTAGCTAGAATCTAGGACTTTACATTTTTGATGTTGTTTTTCTTCCTCTCAGCTAACAAACATGTTGGGTTTGTGTAGGTATGGTAGGGCTAAATATCAACTGGAGAGAGAGATATTTGGATGCACTTCGTTATGAGATCTAGGGGGATCAGGTGGTCTGAGGCGCACTAGCGAGGTATGGGGTTCTCAAGTGATTGTGAACCCACTGATGAGGGCAGGGGAGCCCTTGATATCCAGGATAGTCAGCTACTTAGATCCAGACTAGAAACCCTTTGTAGTGTAGGGTCACTAGATTGAGCTGACCATACAAGACATTTACTTCTTGATCAGACTGCCACCACTACAGATGGTGGGAGATATACATCCGATGATACCATAAGGGCAAAACATATCAAGTTTCATGGAATGCCAATACAGACCAGATGCTCGTGCTAAGGGCACGACCATACTGATCAGTGACCTAGAGAGAGAGACACGGGCTATCATTGCAGCAATACTGTGGATCCTCGGCAACTAGGCATTTGACCACATCACTAGATGGCAGATGATGTTAGTTGAGAGTGTACTGAGTGGGACCTACTATGGGTGGTCCCAGATGATGCTATCTTTTGTGAAACGACGTCTTTCACTATGAAAGTGACAAGTGAACCATGACTGTGCTTTTAGTACAATGTTGTTCTTGTTATTCTTTGAGAATATACCCACACTTTGGCCTCATGTATAGATCTAGGATGGGAGCCCATGAGAGCACAGGATGCACCGCTAGGGGCAGATACTGCAAAGAGGAGGCGGGGGAGTCAGACGAGTGTTCCGACATGATTTCTTCCCACATTGGGACTAGATTCAACTGTATATAGACGACTATCCATACATTGGTATGAACTTTCAGGGTGACCCTGACTTGCCACTTCCACTGGGTCGAGCATGGAGAGCAGATGGTAAGTGAAATTTTCTATATTTTATGGTGCATTTAAATTTTTTAGAATATATATGTGGTATTCATTCGTTACTTTTGGTATGCAGATATAGCACCGGTGAAGTCGACAAGGTATATGGGACAACCCACAACACTAGGGGCTATAGAGTCTAGTAGAGCAAGAGATGACTGGGGACTTGACTATATGGCCCTTCTGGAGGATATCTACCATAGGTGTGAGCTGATGATGACCGACGTATCTCAGTGAAGATGGAACAATATTGAGGACCGGTACATTGAGGGGTGTATCAGGCTACCCTCTGAGTGGCGAGGGGTCATGCAGTGCATCGCGATGGTTGATCAGGCTATGCGGGATCTCCGGGCTATAGGAGCTGAGCCATTGGCTCGGGACCTTCCAGATAGTGATTAGATGTAGGGGCATGTGGTGCCCCCAGTTTATATTTTTGCAACATGATATGGGCATGTGTGATGTATTAGAGTAGAGGACTCCAAAACATTTATGATTTTGTGGACACATATTATAGCTATGCATATTTTTATATATGACGAATATGTCATTCACCATTTTTTTTATGATTATTGTCTTGTGTTAAATGCATGTGATAAATGCCAATCTAGAATATTGTTTGAAATGTTATCTACATAGGGATTTTGGGTCTAGGTACATGACTGAATGTAATGGTTTTAAATTCACACACTAAGAACTTCACTCATTAATATCTTCTAAGAAGTACATGATTATTCACATGATACATGCCATTCAATATGACCGAGCAATGTACTAAAGCTAGATACTGAAACCTTCTAGAAATCAATTGTGGAAAATAAACATGATCACCAATCACAATAAGTGCAGAAAGAAACAAATCAAACCACAACACATATATTTTCCCAGGGAAGTCTTACTACTCAAAACCCCTCTATATTCTATTGTATATTCACCATGGAATCATTAAACAATTACAATTCACTCTTCTCACAAGAGTCTCCCACACTCTCACAACTGTCTGAAACTGACTCAGAAAAAATCGACCAACACTTAACCAATTCTCAGCCTCTAATCAACTTGCCTTGCTTGTGCAATTCATGTGGAATGCAATCCCTATTCTTTATGAATTTCATCCTTCCAAAATTGCACAAGGATCATGGGAAATCCAATGGATGTCTGGTTACATGAGGGCAACCTAATAATGATACAACTGATAGTTAACATCCCTTTAACCTTTGTCTCAACTGGGTCTCCACTGGAAATTGCATGCATGCAAGTATTAATAGTAAATCATCAGTTGCATGGAAGATCACTGATTGTGAAATAAATATGATTTAATTCACTTGATCTCTCACTAGTGAAAAAAAAAATTACAACTAGTTAAAATGACTTTAACTCACCTAATTAAGTTAACTGATTACTCATGCATTAAACTAATGCACCAATTGCAATTCAAACTCCATAACTAATGTAATCACTCTTCATGCATCACCAACCACCCTCAACTTGAAATTTATGATCTAACTGAGTTTATCACACTTAGTTAACTATTACAAGTGATTATAAGATAAGATTACATTTTATTTTCCAATTTAATTAAGGGAAAATTAAATTAGACACTGCTCTAATTTATTAAATTAAATTGGCTTTCACACTAATGTATCGCTAGGACCTGTGGCGCCACACTAGTTTGTGTGGTGCAATTTCTTGTTGACTTTCAACACTCCCTCTCAAAAATAAATGGATTATCTGTCACCCCAATCCTGCCTCTATGGTATTCGTATTTACTCCCGGCAAGCGCCTTTGTCAGAATATTTGCATCCTGATATTCTGTGGGAATGTATTGAAGTAACATAATGCACCTTTGCACACAATATCTAAGATGGTGGTACCATATGTCTATGTGCTTCGACCTATCATGGAATACTGGATTAACTGAGAGTTTAATGCAACTCTGGTTATCACTATGTATCAGTGCCATCAGATCCAACTGAGAACCAAACAAAACAACCATGATATTTCTCATCCATATGGACTCACATGCAGCCTGACTTGCTACCATGTACTCTGCCTCAGCTAAACTAAGTGCCACAGATTGTTACTTCCTGCAGTACCAAGAAACTGTTGTCGATCCTATGTTGAATGTCCTTCCTAAGGTGCTCTTTCTGTCTGATGGACTTCCTACCCAATATGCATCTATGAAGCCTTAAAGCTTCACTCTCTTTGTCCGTCTGTAACATAATCCATACTTTGTAGTGCCCCTAAGCTATCAGAAGACATGCTTCCCCACCTTCCAAAAGAGCTTGGTTGGCTTAAAGATAGCTTGACTTAGTTGGTTAACAGCATAGCAAATTTTTGGTCTGGTGTTCACCAAATACATCAGTGAACATTAGCTTCCTGTACACAGTATCATCCACTACTTCTCCTGAAGTAGCATCCTCTTTCCTCCAATTTCCTGGAAGAGGAGACTCCATGGGTTTACATCTCTCCATGTGAAACTTACCCAGAATCTCTTTGGCATACTTGCCTTGAGAAAAAAATATCTCACCAACCCGCTGCCATATTTCCAAACCAAGGAAATAGTGAAGGAGTCCCATGTCTTTCATTTCGAACTCCCTTGCAAGAATTTATCCGCTGCTAATCACCTGTCAAAATTATATCATAAACATAAAGGACGATAATCAAGAGCTTAACATCAATCACAATATGGTACAGTTATCATTCGCTTCACTTTTTGTGAAGCCCAACCTGGTGAAATAATGCCAATCTGAGTGTACCAAGCACAAGCTGCTTGCTTCAGCCCATATAGTACTCTCCTAACTCGGCACACATGGGACTCATTGTCAAAGATCTCAAAACCTTCTGGCTCCTCTATGTACACTTCCTCCTCATTAACTCCATTGAGAAACACAGTTTTCACATCCATATGATGTATCTACCACCCCATCTGCGCTGAGAGTGCAAGGATAGATCTAATGGAAGAGTATCTCGCAACCGGTGCAAAATTACCCTCAAAGTCAATCCCCTCAACTTATGAGAATCCCCGAGTCACAAATCTGGCCTTTTACTTCTCCACACTCCCATCTGACTCTTGCTTCACCTTATGGATCCGTCTAGATCCAACCACTGATTTTCTGACTGGTCTTGGGACAACTTCCCATGAAATGTTCTTGATGATGGAGTCATCCTCCTCAACCATAACATCAACCAAAATTAGTTACTACACTGCTTCCTCAAATGAGGATGGTTATGTCACAATACAGTTTCTCATAAGATCCATGTATCCAGTAAACTTGTCTGGAGACTGTCTCTATATGCGTAGTGAAGTAGGTGATCCTACATGCTCTGCCGCATCAAGTCACAATCTATCAGCTATCGTGTGCCTTCTACCAAGTCTGGTGGACGGCTCTACATGAGTGTTTTCTACCACTCCATGATCATTAGCATGTGGCTTGTCCATATCTTGAGGTTCATTCTTTGGAACCAATATTCCCTCATCTGCATGCAAACCCAGCTCCCTGTCAAGGGACAATCGCATGCCTTTCTCCTCATCAAATTTTATATCCTGTCTCACAACAGTCATCTTGTCGTTTGGAAAATACACCCGATAATTGTGGGGAGTATCAGTGTACCCCAAAAATATCCCAATCCTAGCTGTTGGTTCAAGCTTATTTCTGGAGCCTTTGGTCACATGCACATAAACAGAGGAGTAAAAAATTTAAAAATATGAAACATCAGGTTTCTTACCAAAAAAATCCTCCTCTGATGTACTCATGCCAAGTATTCGATGAGGACGACGGTTTTGCACAAATGTCTTTGTGTTGCATTCCTCCACCCATAGATGCAGTGGTAGGCCCTGATCATGCAACATCGCTCGTGCTGCACCCACAATATTTATTTTCTTTCTTTCTACAATCCCATTCTGTTGTGGGTTATGAGGCACAATAGACTCTCTCTTAATTCCTTATTTGCTATAAAATTTCTTGAATTCATTGGAGATGTACTCACCACCATTTTCACTCCTAAGAGCCTTCATGTGCTTCTCTGTATCTTTCTCCACCAGTGCTTTGAACTCAAGAAATTTTGAGAACGCCTGATCTTTCTTCTGCTTTAAGTAGATCCAACACTTTCTAGAAAAATCATCAACAAAGATCACATAGTACTTGTGCTTTTCTTTTGAAGTAGTAGAGAATTGTCCACAGACGTTTGAGTCAACTCTCTCAAGTATTTCTGAAGCTCAGTTATCCTTCTCATGAAAAGTGGCCTTTAAATACTTCCCCATAGTACATCCCTTGCATGTGTCTATCTGTGAAAGAGTACCCTTCGGAAGACCCATAGAAATCTGCTACATGAACTTCAAGGCTCTATTGTGTAGATGGCCTAATCTTTTGTGCCATAACTCACCCTCATCCCGACTCACCACTTTTTCCACCTTACCCATCAATGTTGCGCAGTCATCTACATCAAGTTTATAGAGATTCTTCACACGAATCCCAATCTTCTTGGCTTTTCTTGTGGCTTTGTGTAGAAGGAAAGCTTTACCTTCACTAAAAACCACATCATAGCCTTAATCCTCCAACATTGCGACTGAAACTAAATTTTTCTTCAAGCCGAGTATGTGCATTACATCTTTTAATAATAAGGGTTTACCTGAATGTCTCTAGAAGGTAACTGTACCAATCTCGGTAACACTTTACCGCCTGCCATTACCCATTCCGATATGCATTTGGATGTCCTTATCCTCCAAGCTACTGAAAATTTCTTTGTCTGTCGTCATGTGGAAGGATGCACCATTATCCAAGTACCACACAGATCCCATTGCACTTGACACCATGCATGCATGAGCGAGAAGTCAAGATCAAATTGTGAATCCAAAGCCTCACCAGCTGCAGATCCTGAAGCCTTCTTGTTGTTCTTCTTTTGTGAACAATTAGTGGCATAATGTCCATGCTTGTGACAGTGAAAACAATTCACTCTAGACATGTCGTGCTTCTTGCCATCTTTTCCAGACTTAGATTTGGGATTAGATTTATTTCCTTTCCCCTTCTTTTCCTTTGTAGCCAAAGAAAAATTTTATTCATCATCTATCTTAGATGAATATCCATCCCTAGTATTCCGCCTAGATTCTTCTTGCACCAAATCTGACTAAAGTCGTTCCCAATCTGGCAGCTTCTCCCTCCCATTGATGGAGTCCTGATAACTATGCCAACTCTTGGAACGTCCTAGAAGAGCTAGGCTCACCAAGTCATCATCCGCGATAGTAATTTTGATGCTCCCAAGCTCATCTCGACATTGGAAAAAATTTGTTAAATATTTTGGAATTGTGTCGCCTTTCTACATTTTGATTTTCCTGAGCTTGTCCTTCAGTGCCAATTTTCTATGATCACTGCTGCTCTAAAAAAGATCTGTTCAAGCTTTCCACGTTGCATATGGTGTCACTTTTCCATGGATAATTGAGACAATGTTCTCTCGTACTGCCTCCAGTAAGATCCTCCTCACCATTGCAACCTTATTTTGCCAAGCATCAAGATTTGCGGCATCTCTTGCAGCGGGTTTGGGAATGTCATTATCAATGAATTCTTTCAACCCATTGTCTTGCAATACTTCCTCCATATTTTCTTTCCATGCAATATATTTGGAACTTCCCTTGAGTGCATACTTCAATCTCAAGCCATTGAAATACATCTTAATCCTCATTTACTTGTCACACCAAGAATAATTTTACAAATTTGAATTCTATTTAGTCACAAACTCAGCTTCTCCTTCACTATAGTGATTTACTATGCTCTGATACCATATAGAAATTATACAAACATATGTATATCAATTGATTCAATCTGATCAAGAAATGTACTAAAGCTAGAGACTGAATCCTTCTACAAATCCATTGCGGAAAATAAACACGATTGCAAATCACAATAAGTGCAAAAAGAAACAAATCAAACCACAACACGGATATTTTCCCGAGGAAATATTTCTGCTCAAAACCCCTCTATCTTCTATTGTATATATTCACCATGGAATCATGAAACAATTTTTTTACCTCGGGAAAAATCATAGCTTCTATTAATAAAATAAATGTTACATGTTGTATATGTAGAGTGCATATTCAAATCAATGATAAATTTGTTTATAGATAGCAATAATTAGAATCAAATAAATAAATCTGATAAGTGTCTGCATAAATACATCTTGTATGACAACCAACCAATATCTGTGTACAAAAAATTCTATAAGTAACATAAAAAAATAATCTGGAACACCCACTGATGGGGATTCGCCCCATCCTATGATCAGGTACAAAAGGACGATGAAAATAATGGTAAAAATAATGATCATTCTTCTCCTTTATCTCCATGTGGGCATTTAGTGAGTGTGTTGCCTCCTTGGATAGGAGATCGGAAATCGCATTCCTCTCCCTGTAAATATGTTGACAAGAGATGTGATCAAATTGTGTTTTGTACTAAATAACCTCCTCTAAAATGTTCTGAAGTGTGTGCACCTGACAGGTTGTAAGTTGGTTGAACTAGTCAATGATAATTTTGGAGTCGCCAAATATTTGTAGATTATGACAGTTTCTAGTGATAGAAAATTGGAGAAGATATAGAAGAAAGCAAAGTTCAGAAAAATTGTTGGTGCCATGCTCACGACCAATCTTGACTTTGTATAAATGAATAATTGTGAGATGTAGAAGGAAACCACCTCCACATCCATGTACTTATGTAGAGCCATCAAAGTTGCCCAAGGTTAGGAGAAATCAATATGTTCATGGGTGATAACCCGGGGAGGGGTAGGTGGAGGATCATTGAGAATGCACCACATGAGGAGCCTCGCTTTGGCAGGTCCCTTTAATTTCCAGAGAGTGTGCCACCATGGGAGCAAAGGTTTAGGCCTGTGTGGACTGTATATGTGGAGGTACCCCTCTTTTGGACTGTATTTTCCATATTTTTAAATAGTACAGATGAGTTCATCATCCCATTCAATGATTCTGACATGAGAATCTCTTAAAGCATCCAGATAAGAGGTAAAATTCACCTCCCATTGTTTTTGAAGTTGTAAATCCAGATGATTAACTAGCCTTGTGAAAAAATGGTGGTATGATTTATGTCAGTGAAATGATTCTGTGTGTGAAATACAACACGGTTGAGGTTGTATATGAGAGCAAGTGAGGGGATATGAGCTTTTTCGCAACCCACCCAAGGATCCCAACTAATACGCACCATAGAGCCTGTACTGATCTTCTAGGCCAATCTAGAACTGATGTCTTGAATGGAGCACTAAACAGCTCGCCAAATTGTTGAGAAAATGGGATAATGAGCAGGCAGTTGGTAGAGCCATTCAAGTGTGTTGAGAGGGTGGATGTATTTTTGTATGACGACCCTAGTCCATAAATTGTTGCTGGTGATAATCTGCCACTTGAGATTTGTAGAAAGTGCCTGTGCAAAAGTCAGAAGATCTTTGTTTCTCCACCAACCCCAACACTTAGGTAGTGAAATACGCGACCATTTAGTTTAGGAAAAAATTTTTCCATCTCTAGTGCCGATCTAGAGAAATTTTCGACATATCTTCTGTATCCTGTGTAATATTCACTTTGGAATCCAGGCCAAGGACATCCAATAGACTGGAATGGCCTCCAAAACAGACTTGATAAGTACCAGCCGATCGGCCCTGGAGAGCCAGCGGTGGCACCAATGATACAGTCTTTTTTCAATCTTAGTAATTAACCAGTTCCAATCTACAGTTTTATAGTTAACATGCTTAAGGAAGAATCCCAAATATTTCAATCCATCTTCAAACCAGGTAAGAGTAAAATGGAATCTCTGCTACGCATAAGGATCTCATGTGGTGAGCAGCCATAACATGTCAATGTAGATTTGCTATTGTTATATTTCATTCCTATAGCAGTATAGAATAGTAATAATATAGATGTCACCACCGTTGAGTCGCCTAATGTTCCATTGAGAAAAAGGATGATGTCATCAATAAATAGTAGGTGAGTGAGTATACAATTCTCTGAAATAAGTATACCTTTCAATCTGCCTATGTCTCTTTCATCAATGATACATATTCTTAGACCTTCCATAATCAGGAGGAAGAGAAGTGGGGATAGAGGACAGCCTTGGCGAAGACCCTACACTGCATAAAATAAATATGTTGCAGCCCCATTAATGAGAATGCTAGAGGACACTGAGGAGATGCAACACATGATCCAATTGATAACCTGTATAGGGAATCCAAGATGTGTGAGGACCATATGAATTTAAATCCAACTAGCTTGATCAAAATATTTCTCAAGATCAATCTTGAGGATCATCCCCTTGATCTTCTTGGTGTGCATAAAGTGAAGTCGTTCTTGTGCAATGCCAATGGCGTCATGAATCTGTTAGTTTCAAGGAATGAAAATTGCTCAAGGGAAATAAAGTTGATAAGATAGGCTTGATCCGATTAGCAAGAATCTTAGCCATAATCTTGTAGATGTAGTTGCATAATGAAATGGGATGAAAATGGAATCATGAAAAAATTACAATGAAATCTTCTCACAAGAGTCTCCTACACTCTCACAACTGTCTCACACTGACCCGTACAAAATTGACCAACACTTAGCCAATTCTCAACCTCCAATCAGCCTGCCTTGCTTGCGCAATTCATGTAGAATGCAATTCCTATTCTTTAGGAATTTCATCCTTCCAAAATTGCGCAAGGATCATGGGAAATACATTGGATGTTTGGTTGCATGTCGTCAACCTACTAATGATACAACTGATAGTTAACATCCCTTTAACCTTTGTCTCAACTGGGTATCCACTCAAACTGACATGCATGCATTTATTAATAGTAAATCATCAGTTGCATGGCAGATCACTAATTTTGAATTAAATATGATTTAATTCACTTGATCTCTCACTAGTGCAACAAACAATTACAACTAGTTCAAGTGACTTTAACTCACCTAACTGAGTTAAATAATTATTCATGCATTAAACTAATGCACAAACTACGACTCAAACTCCATAACTAATATAATCACTCTGCATGCCTCACCAACCACCCTCAACTCAAAATTCATGAGATAACTGAGTTTATCACACTCAGTTAACTATTACAAGTGATTATGAGATAAGATTATATTTTATTGTCGAATTTAATTAAGGGAAAATTAAATTAGACACTACAAAAATTTATTAAATTAAATTGGCTTTCACACAAATGTATCGCTAGGACCTATGGTCCCACACTAGTGTGTGAGCTGCAATTTCTTGTTGACTTTCAACATCAATTGCATGACAAGTAGCACAGAATCTAAACAAACATGAAAATGAAGGATGCGATGATTAAAGGCATCGACTAAAAAACCTGTCACTGCATCATATTTGACTTGATTATTGGTGGTAGATCCAATGCATACACCATTGGAGAGGACTAACAAATGCATGGGGGTAAAAATGGCCTAAGTTGTTGCAGCTAGATTCCGAGAGAAGTGACTTGCACTGTCGGCATAACTGATATATGGTGTGGATGATGGATACATATGAAAGGCTCCACAAAATAATAAATGAGATGACGAGCAATGCAAGCTACCTAAATGCATGACAGAAATAAAACACGCATGCCGATGGGAGATGATATGGGTAAAATATCTTAACGTAGAGTGCATTGTGAGGGTTAGGAAGGAGTTTGCCTTTGAAATCCTCTAGAAGGTATGACCCCTTGACCAAATCCTTAATAATGATGTAAGGTTTAGCCATAATTAGTCAAAATTTCCATAACCAAGGACATCATGAGCCTGGTCATACACTAGAACAATATTGCCTTCGTGAAAGGTACGTGGGTGGAATTTTCGGTCATATTGAGCTTGGTTGCACTCCTTGGTTGCTTCGATGGTTTGCAATGCAACAAAACGGTCTTTAAAAGCACACTTAAGCATGATAAGTCTTTTTTCTAAAGGTTGGGTGTCAGGAAGAAGTTCGACAACTAGGTGAAGGGAGGGGATTTCATACTCGATCGGTAAGATTGCCTCCTCGCCAAAAACAAGGTGGAAAGGAGTAAACTAGGTGGCGGTTTTCACATAAGTTATATAGGCCCACAAAGCAAGGAACAACATAAGGTGCTAGTTGGTTTTGTGCTTGTTTACCATTAGTTGAAGCATATTTTTAAGGATTTTACTGACTGATTCAACTTGACCATTACCTTTGGATAATAAAAGGATGAATATTGGTGCTCAAAGCCTGATAAAGAGGATAGCTCACGCCATATCGCATCTTGGAAATGTTGACCATGGTTAGAGACCAATTGTTTCAGAACCTCGAATCGATCGATAACATGGTTAAAGAAAAATAGGGTTGTAGTAGTTGTCATGTTGTTGAACATTGGAATGGCCTTAGCCCATTTGGTGAAATAGTCAACTACCACAATGATATACTTGTGGTTACGAGTAGATCGAGGTTGAAACTCCATAAAGTCAATGGCCCACTTACAGAAGGGACCGACTGATATGACAGGATGGAGGGGAGCAGGTGGAGCTTGCGCCTTTGGGGTGAAAAGTTGGCAATTGGAACAATGCTTGACTACTTCAGTGAAATCACCAAAGAGAGAAGGCCAAAAATACCTAGAGCGCATGAATTAATGGGAATTATCCAAATTGGAGAGGTGGCCACCATAAGTGCTGCTATGGCAGGAATTAATGACTTGCTTCACTTTAGCATGCTTGAGACAACAAAGAAGGACAAAATCAAAACTCCGAGGATATAGATCATCACCGATGGGAAGATAGTGAGGGGCTTGGTGTCGGATACGTCGTCACGCATCACGATCAAGGTGAGAGGAAAATTTTTGGGTTCACAGGTAGGTGAGGATGTCTCCATACCAAGGATCATCCAAAGTAATAGCAAACAAGTGTTCATCTAGTAAATCGTCATTAACCGACAAATCTCGCACAACAGTAGGTAATTCAGAAATGAGTTTAGCAAGGGCTAAACCTTTATTACTCTGGGGTGTGACGAATTCAAGATCGAACTCCTGAAGGATAGTGACCCAATGGGAGTACTTCCCATTGATGACGTGTTACTTAATAGGAAAACCATAGGGTTGGAATTGGTCACGACCTTGGTGTAACACATAAGGATATAATGACGAATTTTTTGGACCGAGAAAAAAATGACCAGTGCCAATTTCGCTTCGTGTGAGTAGGACACAGGGGGACCTATAAGGTTCTTACTGAAATAATATATAACATGTTCATTTCTGGTGTCATATTCCTAAATAAGGACCCCAGCTACTGAATGGGTGAATGTT
The DNA here is from genome assembly GCA_034641835.2 of Pinus albicaulis. NCBI lineage: Eukaryota > Viridiplantae > Streptophyta > Pinopsida > Pinales > Pinaceae > Pinus > Pinus albicaulis. The sequence goes on along the minus strand of CM076574.1, from coordinate 411,382,579 downwards.
GAGATGTATATGATGAAATCCATCTCAATGTTAGGATGAATAATCAAGGGAGCGGAAGTGAGGGCATGTTTGAGGGAATAAAAATAATTTTGAGCATATTCATCCCAAAAAAATGGGATGTTAGATCGAAGAAGTATTAGAAACCCATGCATGGTGGTAGCATAGTTAGGGACGAACTGACAGAGAAATTTGGCTTTACCTTGGAGGCTTTGTAATTGGCACAAGGTACGAGGAATGGGAAGCTCAAGAATGGCTTGAACTTTGAAAGTACCAAACTTTATACCATATTTGGACACAATGAAGCCCAAGATATGGTCGTCAGGGATGCAAAACACATTTCAGCAGGTTGAGGTGAATATTATACTTACGACATGAGAGAAATCCAATACACAAATCATGAATGTGTTTTTCCTGATGCCTAGAATGAGCAGTGAGGTCATAGAGGTAGGCAAGGATAATATGATCCATATCATGGAAATAGTATGACATGGCCTGCTGAAAGTTGGCTCTGACATTCTGTAGGCTGAACGACGTGACCCTATAAGAAAAATTTCCCCACAGACTAATGAAGACAATTTTCAACTGATCAGCATGACGAATAACGATCTGGTTGTACATGGAGAAACCATCCATGAAGGACAGTATCTCATCCCCTACACACTCATCGATAATATGGTCAATGAATGGTGTGGGGAAGTTATCTTTGGGAAAAGCTTTGTTTAGGTCACGAAAGTCAGTGCAAACACAGATGGTGCCTTTTTTCTTGAGAATGGGAAACAGGTTGGAAACCCAAGTGGTGTATTCAATGGGATATATAAAACCAACCTGCTTGAGCTTATCGATTTCGGCTTTGATAGCCTCACGTCTAGAAGGATTAATGGGTCTCAACTTTTGACAGACGGGATTGGCATCGGGCCATGTATCGATATGGTGTTCAACAATGGCAAGATCAAGTCCAAACATCTCTGAATAGTACCAGGAAATAACATCATATAATTCTTTGATTATCTTGGTGTAAGCATCGATTTCTTCTAGGGTGAAATGTACCCATAAGGTAATGTTTTCTTCTACCCATGGTTTATTGGAAATGTTAATTTTAATGGTGGGAGAGATATTGGCCATATTTCCTTCTTCAAAAGCATCTGGTGCAAGAATGGGATTTCTAAACCAATCGCCATCATCATTGATGAAGTCTTTAGACTCCACAACATACTTGTCATGGGACTGCTACGAAAGGAAGTAAGCACAGTGGTGCATATCATCCCAGGGAAAGTCAGGGGTGGTCATCGCTTCCATAATGTCTTCATCAGAATTAAATATGGGGGGAATGGTGGAATAAATACCACATGACATGGCGGGGCTACCTGATGCATCATCATGAGAGGTATGGTTCACATACACATTGCAACGAAGGGTAGACGAAGAGCTAGTAGATGAAACATTTACCGATGTTGAGACCAAGGTGATCACCGAAGGAGGTTCAATCGAAACAGAAGGCAATGCCCTGGAGGGGTCTTCCACCAAGGATCTCATGGATGATGATAGACAGCGGATAGTGGCCAAAGTTTTCTTCATCTCAGCATCAGGGGGAGGTATCACAATGGGTGCAAAAATGTCCTCTGGTTCTACTGAAGCAAAACTTGTGAGTAGATGAGTACAGGATCCACTATGATCGGCCTCGATTCGATGAACAACCTCAGTGGTTTAGAGTTTCTGAGTTCGAAATCTCCATAGTGAGCATTTTTGCGTCTACGTTGCGAGTCTAGAACAATACCCATCATGAGGAAAAATTCGGAACATAGATGCAAAAATGCTCATTGTGGAGATTCTAAACTCAGAAACTCTAAACTCACACCACAGAAATCTGAAATCTATAACCTCAAGGGTGTCGTGAAAGTCGTTGAGAAGAGGATAATGGTGAGAATAGTGGCCATAAATATCACACAAAACACAAGGGTGTTTTGTGTGCAACGATTTGAGTTTCTTTTCTAAATTAGGTAAGGTAACATGGACCTCTAGGATATTAGATTCAAGAAACTTCTCATTGACCACAAGTTAAAGATGAGGAAGTTCAGGACAAATATGGGTGGCGTGCCCAAAAAAATCACACAAAGCGCTTGGAGGTGACTGCTTTGGAGGCTTAGGAGGAGCAGGAGTTCTTTGGGGGGACTTATCCTTAGGTTCCCTCTTTTTGTCTTTTCCCCCCTCACTGGATGCTTTTGCAACAAGAGTAGATTCTTTTTGAGGTGGCTGAGGCACTGAAGCGATGGGAGGGGTCATAGTGACCGGTAAGACCGAGGTCAAAGCAGTATAAGGTTTGAGCTGACCAGGTGGGGTTTTGGCTGAGGGATCGATGTACCATACTAGGATTCCCAGTGTCAAATTGGGAAGGCTCAACATAGCCATAACAGGCACCGAAAACACTCTAGAGGGGGGAGCTAGAAATAGTATCTGAACAAAAGGGTAATGACCTGGCATAATGGCTCCCAAATGCTTAAGGTTCAGGGGAACCGTTCCTGGTTGAAAAGGGGTGGAAGAGACACCAACAGTGAGAGAAGGTCCTTGAAAAGAAGGTCTGAAAGGCTCCGTCGAGTGATCATCAACAGGCTACAGAGGCATATGTTTCTATCTAGTCGAACTAGACTGCTTGTGGCTAGCTCGAGACGATTGCATCATGAAAACATTCGACAAGCTGGGGTCGGTGATTAGAGGGGGGTGACCAGGGAATGAAATACATAAGGTGGAATCTTTATAGACTCTTGGTGAAACACTGGATAGAGGTGCGATTGATTTCTTATTGGCCAACGAAGATATGATGGACTATGGGGAGGTCTGAGACTGCACTTCGTAATATGTCAATTGATCGATGGTAACAATATTTACATTATGGGGAAAGCACATCTTATGGTGAACCTCAAATGTGACAATAGAGATTGCATAGGTATATCTATGACCAAAGAGGATATTGTAATCTAAGGGGGCATCAATGAATTCAATGTCAACACAAACAATATTGCCCACAAGAGTGATAGGAAAATTGTAGTACATGCCAAGGGGATGAGAAGGGTGACTGTCCCAAACACATAGAGTGATGGTGGATGAGGCTAAGTTGGGTGATCTGATTTTATTCCAAACAAAGGCAAACATCACGTAGGTAGATGCGCCCCCATTAATGATACATCGCAAGACATTGGCGTTACTAATCTTGACTAGTATTTGGAAGGCGACGGATGAAGGTAAGGAGGGATTTTCTGACTTTTCAACATTAAAGATGACCAAAAGATCATCTGAAGAATCTACAATGCCCAGAGTAGATAATATATATTTTCATTATGATGGGCACGACTGGAGGACTTCCATCATTGACATGGAAGTAGGTGATTATGCCAAGTCATATACTATGTTGTAGGTGTGGGTGGCTTTGGCAGAAGCAACATTTTTGCGTAATGGCCCTTTTGGGATACTAAGAATGACCTTTTACCAAGGCTGAGGGATCTGGAAGGGAGCATTAGGTGTCGAAATGGACTATGTGGAAAATTTAGTTTGGGACTCAGTTGTAGAATTGGCGAGTGGCTTTTCATATTGGCATGACCAAGTTTGAAGGTTGAAATCAGCGGTATTGACCTCTTCATAATTCATCATGTCAATTTGGTATTCAGGGGTACCATACCATGAAGTCGAGGGGTGGCCTGACCTTGAGGGGTTTGGGAGGCCACATATCTTTGCTAAGGGAAAGGATTAGTGAAAACAATTGGTATAACTGGTGCAGTATTTGGAGGAGTTGAAGCAGTGGCTTGTTGTCCTCTACATGTTGCTTGTGCTTCCCACAACTAGCGCATAAAAGGGGAAAGTCATGAGTATAATGGCCATGGATTCCACAGCAATAACAAGGCTTGTTCATACAAAGAGGCATGTTCTTCTTGGGATGATCACCTTGTTGCTGGTTGTTAATGTTAGGCTGGTTCCCTTGGAGTGTGTTTGGTTGATTAACTTGACGCCCTTGTTTACCCTGTGCTAGTTGATTTTGGTTTCCTTTCCTCTTTTTCTTGGAATTGGGAGTATTAGTCTCACTCTACTATATATACACCTGACTCAAAGGGGGATGTGGCTGCTATGGCAGAGTTTGAGAAGGCACGGAAGGCTAGGGTGCTTATGTCGGAGGGGCTGGAGCATCAAGTTGTGGGTAAGGATAGGAAGGAGGTTGAGCAACAATGTGGTAAGTAGGTTGAGCAACATTTGGGTTGATGCAATTGGGAAAATGCATAAGGTGTTCTTTGTCCTAGATACATGAGGTCGGGAGGGGGAAAAGTGCTAGAGGAACTGGCCCCTCCCTGAGGGAAACCATAACCCATGGAAGGATGAGTATACGAATGTGAAATATATCCAACAATACCGTCAGTGGCGTGAGATGCCCCCAGTGCATTGGCACCACCGGGTCTAGGAAGATCTGGTAAAACGATATAACATAACCAAATTGGGTGTAGATCAAGTCATATTTCAACACGACTTGGAGAGTTTCTTCCTCGATTTGAGGAAAGTGAGACGCGACATATTTACCAATAGAAAGAAAAATCGTTCTGAGAAACCAATCCATATAGACATAGTCGTCGAATGTAGGAGCTCGACATAAGCTACTCCTTCTATGCCATTCATGGACATGGTCAGAAAGGAAGGTGGCAGAAGTTTGACAAAATACGATCAACAATTCGGTACAGGTATCATAGTAGAGAGGTAGCTGGAAGTAGGAAATAAATTCTTTAGCAAGAGTCGCAAAAGTGGAATGAGAGGAAGCAGCATGGTCGACATACCATTTTGTAGCTAATCCAATGAGTGTACATTGGAATAACCAAAGACAGATGGAGTCATCAGTAATAGAATTGGATGAACACCACATGTGAAAGGAGTGGACATGATTAGTAGGGTCCTCTCCAACGCTTCCTTCAAACGTAGGGATTTTTGAAGGAAGCTTATTTGGCATAGCAGGCTAACCTAGATTGTGAAGTATAGGGTCTTTAATTAAATAACTAGTAGCAACTCCAGAATTAGGGTCGAGGCTACCACGAGCTTGAGGACCAGCACCTGCATTGGCACCTGACATGGTGACAGAATGAGGTGGAGGAGAACCGCGTTCAGAATCAAAGGAAGGGCTCGATGAACCAGAATCAGAGTCGGTATACAGACTCGGTAGAGGACTAACTTAGATTCTACATGGTGGAGTAAGTCTTCCTAAGGAAAACTGAGGATGAAGGCCTTGGAGTCTCCGAGATAAACACCTTAGGGGTGTAATGATGGAAAGACATGAATGACACGAAAATATGGAAGAGTAATAAACAAAGGCTCAGTGATGCAGGTAAATTAATTGTAATATTTATGGCTTGGCTTGGCAGTGTAAACAAAGAGCTCTTCTATTTAGGTGTGCGTGTGTGAAATCCACATGTTAATTTTAATTTAGACAAGATGGTTGTATAAAGAAAAAATAAAAAATGGTGAATAACTTTAAATAAAACTAAAATGAGAGTAAAATAAACAGCTAAAGATGCATAAATTCAACCCAATAGAAGGCTTCCCAAACAACTGATCTAAGAGGCAGGCGAAATTGACTCAAAAAACATAATACAGTTAAAATATATAAGTTCTAAGGGATAGGGATATAATGACTCGGATCTGCTACAAAAGGTGCAGAAAATAACAAGAAACGAGAGGGAAAACTGCTACAAAATGGGAGGCGAAAGGTTAAAACCCTAAGGGAAACAAAGGGAACTCCAAGGGAGAGACCAAAAAAAACTCAAGAGGCGGTGTTTTATGGAATAATAACTGATCTAAAAGGACTTGAAAGCAGGATAGATCATACCCTAAATAATGGCTGAAAGCGCTACAAAGTATTAGACTACCAACTCAGCTAAACCCCTCCTAGAAAGGTGGAAGTGTACTGAAACCGTAAGGGGATTGTTCCTACTTCACAGAGACAAAATAAGCATATCCAAGCTCAATACGGGCTGAGATAAAGGTCATACAACCCTGAACAGTGTTTGTGGCAAACCTTGACAGTCACAAAAAAAATCCTGAAAAAGTTGCAGCTCGTAGATACTGACTTGTAAGCTGGAAAAATCGCAGTTTCTCGGCTAATAGCTACAAGTTTAGTTAGAAATCACAGGTTTTGGGCCAAAAAGTGTGATTTCCAGATCCTGGATCCTTAGGCAGTAGATTGCAGAAAAATATGTCGTCTCTGGCACGACTAATACCCATTACCTGCGGAAAACACTCGAAAACACACATAAGTTAGAATTTTTAATGTTTTAGGGTATAAGTAAAGAAAAAAGGTAAAAAACAACATCAAGAGACTAAAAAAAAAATAGCTGAAGAAAAACCCTAGTTACTGAAGTAGTTGATCACGCAGGAATCTGAATTACACCAGTGGAGTTTCCATTTGTTAACAACAATGTTGTATTTAAACCCTAGTGGAGTCACCATTTGTTAGCTTAAATTCTTAATGCAAGTGTATGAAAATAGGTCACTTTAGTTGTGTGTGAAAAATATCCCTAACAGAAAATATGGATGCCTAACTTCCTTAGATCTACAATAGATAGTCAAACAAATGCAGAAAAAATCCATATCTATGGATTAAAAGTAGTTAAACAGTAAGAAGTAATAAGAGTTGCTCCAAATATCCAATGGACAAGACAAGATATATAAATAATTTATATGTTCTAACACCTGGGAAGGGAACAAATAATGATGTTACCAGTCCACCTCAATCGGATGGGTTCTTGGTTGTCCTCAATGCTTCAGATCCAGAAGTTTCTCTCTCGCAATGGTGTAGAAAACCCAAGACGTGTTGAACTCTATGGGAGCTCAAGAGGCAATAAAATAGTAGCAACGATGAGAATGATCAAAGCCTAACAATGAAAGTGATCAAATTAAGGAATAAATGGAAAACCCTCCTATTTATAACAAAATATTGAGTTATCCTTGATAATGGCGCATAATAAAATATTATTAACCAAGGTCTAGATCTAACTGCTTGGAATATTTTATTTTATTTTGTTGGAGGGAAAATGAATTTAAATTGGTTAAATACCTTTATTTAGAAATAATAAACAAATAAATGATTTATTTATCATTTCAAGAATGGGGTTAAGGAATAATTTAACAAATAATGATTTGTTTAATTATTTCTAGGTGATTTAGTCAAATTTAACAAGGAATAATAACTAAATAATGATTTAATTAATTATTCCTAGAGAAAAAATAAGATAAATAATTATTTATCTAATTATTTCTCATAATTGGGATAACTATGACGAGGAATATTATTTAAATGTTTGTTTGATTAATTATTCCTAGAGGAAAATGAAATAAATAATGATTTATTTAATTATTCCTCGTGGGGTTTCCTGTTTGAACTAGAAATAACTTAATAAAATATGGTTTCTTAAACTATTTTTTATAGCGAAAGAAATTTTACTATGGTAAACTTGGTCTTACATGGTGTAATTCTATCCATATAATTGTAAATGGTTAGACGACCAAAAATTGGTGTAACAACCTTCGTTATAATCTCTGTTGAAAAGGGGATTTTCATTTTATCAAATGGAAGGGGAAAATCCAAGAATGTATTTTATGTTGATGAGTTGAAGCATAATCTCTTCAGTGTGTCTCAGATGTGTGATCAAGCCTATGATGTGATTTTCAAGGCTAAGAATTTTCAAATCAAGTCTGCAGACACAAGTAAAGTAGTAGTTGTAGTTGTGAGAATTGATAGCAATGTATATGTCCTTAAAGAGAAGACAAAGAGGTGTTGCTTGTCAAAGATTGATCAAAGCTAAATGTGGCATAGGAGACTTGGACATATGATTTTTTATCAGATAGTTAGATTGGACAAGAAAAATGATGCCACAAATTTTCCAAAGTTATCAAAGCCTGAGAATCCTATTTACAAGTCTTGTTAGTTGGGAAAGAAAGTTCGAATACCCTTCAAGTCCATGGATAATTCATCAACCAAGACATTTCAGTTAGTATAAAAGGACTTCTATGGACCATCAAGAACATAGTCACCCAAAGGTAAATCGTTTTTCATGTTTATCATTGATGATTTTAGTAGAATGATGCGGGTTTCATCTTTAAGAGAAAAGTCAGAATCCTTTGAGAAGTTTAAATACTTGAAATCCATGACTAAGAATGAGGCAGATTGTAAAATAAAAATCATAAGTTTTGATAATGGAGGTGAGTTTACTTCAAAATAATTTGATGAATTATGCGAGAAACATATCATCAAAAGGAAGTTTACCATAACAAAGACTCCACAAAATAAAGGTGTAGGATAGAGATCCAATAGATTTGTTTAGTAGTTATCTAGATCCATGACACGAGAAAGAAATTTTCAGCATACATTTTGGGCTAAATATATTCACACAACAGTAGTGATTCTGAGCAAATCCCACTTCATACCAAACATTGATAAGGCTCCCTATGAGCTTTGGTATGGCATATATGCAACAATCAAGTATTCCATAGTTTTCAGAAGCAAGTTCTACATCAAGAGGAATGATGAAAGTATTGGTAATTTTTATGCAAGGGGTGATGAAGGTATTTTTCTTGGATATTCTTAGAATATCAAGGACTATAGATGCTACAATAAGAATACAAAGAGGATTGCTAATTGTATTGATGTTAAACTGGATGAATATGTTGAATGTGAAGTCAATTGGCCAGTAAATAAACAATGATGAGAAGGTCAATGAGCCTCTTTTAGATGAATACAATGAAGAACCCCCAAGAACTCAAGCCACATATCCTTTGAAGGTATGTGCAAAAAAGCCACCCATCTAATCAAATTGTTGGTGATTTAAACACAAGTGTATAGACTACAAGAAATCTACTAAATCCTGCCACTCAAGTGAATGTTGCTCTATTATCGATGGATGAACCAAAGGATGTTTCGAAAACAAACCAGGATGATAATCGGTTAAAGCTACGCATGGATATTTGGACCAAATTAAGAAAAATTAGACATGGGAGCTTATTCCTAGACCAACAAATAAGAATTTCATAGGCACGAATTGGGTTTTCATGAAAAGAGTGTATGAGCATGGAGAAGTGGTAAGAAACAAGGAAATATTGGTGTGCAATGGCTATGCAAAAAACAAAGGTATGTACTTAATGAAACATTTTGTAATGTTGCTTGACTAGAGGCAATTAGAATGTTTTTGGCATTTTCTTGTTTCAAGAAATTCAAGATATATCAGATGGATCTCAAATCTTCCTTTCTAAATGGTTATTTACAAGAAGAATTTTGCATAGAGTAGCTAGATGGTTTTCAGTTATCAGATCAGCTTTCTTATGTTTGCATGCTGAAGAAGGCCTTGTATGGTCTCAAGTAAGCCCCAATAGCTTGGTATTCCAAGTTGGACAATTAATTTCTCAAGTGTGGTTTCAAAATAGGTGTAGCTAATAGTAATTCATATGTTAAATCTAATGATGGTAAATTACTATTAGTGGTTCTCTATGTTGATGATATTTTTTTTTTCCAATGATTCAAATAAACTAGCATGCCAGTTTGCAGTTGATATGAAGATTGAGTTTGAGATGTCTATTCTTGGAGATATTTCTTACTTATTTTGTTTTCAGATTTCATAGACTTAAAAATGAATTTATATCTCACAAAGAATGTATCTCAACGAAGTACGAAGAAATTTGGCATGGAGGAATGTTTTTTGGTGAGCACACCAATGGTTACAAGTTGCAGGCTTAGAAATATTGGTGAATCACCATAAGTGTACTAGAATTTATACAGGTCTATTAGTGGAAGCATATTATATTTGACAACGTCAAGACCATACATTATGTAGGCAATTGATATTGTTGGAATATTTCAAGAAACCCCCAAACAGAGCCATCTTCTAGCAGCATACAGGATTCTCAAATACCTCAAAGCCATAATGGACTATGGACTTTGGCACTAAAGAGGTAAATATTTTTCACTAATAAATTTATATTTATTTTGATTGGGCAGGTGAAGTATATGATTGAAATAGCACTAGTGGTGGTGCATTATTTCTTGGAGAATGTCTAGTTTCATGGTTGAGAAAGAAGCAAGCTTCAATATCTCTATCTAGTATAATTGAAGAAGAATATATAGAAACAATCTCTTGTTTCACTTAGCTCTTATGGATGAATAAGACTTTGCAATATGTAAAATTCTTTTATGATGAACCTATTCCTATTATATGTGAAAATACAAGTGCCATAGACATGTCAAAGAATATTGTTTTCCACTTAAAGAGAAAGCATATCCCAATAAAGTACCATTTCTTGAGAAAGAAAGTTGAAAAATAGATTGTCAACTCGGAGTATGTACCTACAAAACAGAAGGTAGCTAATATATTCACAAAACCTATCCTAAGAGATCAGTTTGAGTATTTAAGGCAGAGATGGAGATTTATTCCTCTTTCCTCCCTCCACTACATCTTCCTTCTAGTGGAAGCCAACAAATATTCAACATATCAACATGAAACTCTCAGGTCCATAGGATCAACATGACAAGCGGATATTGTTGACAAGGGGAGCATGTTGGTATATTTTCCATTGAATTTAAAGGGGGAGAAGTATCTATGACAAAACAAAAGAAGAATAAGGAATTCAAACAAAAGAGGGAGGGAACACCAAAAAAGGAGAAGTACACTAGTAGAATTATATTAGAGAAGCAATAGCCAAAGGAAGAGAAAATTAGAAAAAACAAGAAGAAACTTTTGTTTCTTTATGGTATTGTTTGAATGGTGTTTCCATAAATGCAAAAAGGGGGGGAGAATGTTATAAATATGTTTTCATTGATGGAAAATACAAAGAATATGATGGGAGGGTGTTAAATATGTGCTTTCATTGATGGAAAAGGTGATGAGGATGAAGGAAAAAGTAGAATTGATAGGAAGAAGTAAGAATATCGACTTAAGTATGACAAAGGCAAAGATGGTCAAGGTGTAATGAATTTTAATCCATTTCTTTTATAGAAGACCATCTCAAATTTAGTTGGAACCCATTTAATTGGATAGATATCTTAAAGAGATTTCCAGCTGTATATGGAAGTTACAAAATGACATCATGGATCAAAACATATTCCCAGTCAAAGTCAGGTACCCCAAAATTCAAACATGCAAAAGGGACAAACTTATTGACGGAATTAACAATGGAGCAAGCTTAGTTTGGTGGTGTTTCCAAGCATGGTGGAGAATTTTAGTGGTGAAAATATTTAAAGGACCAGGAAAACATGGCCTAACAAACATCATAGCGGAAAGCGTTGTATTGGACTATAGTGGATCTCATACAACACAACTCGTCCTGGTGATGATACCCTAGATGAATTCAAAGCGAAAAAAGAGGGACCACCTGAGAAAAAGGAAGTTTGAGATGACGTAAGCCTAGGTGACAAAGGTATGTCAAAGAAGAACAAGTGTAGGCATATTGGATGGCTGATTTTTTAAAGTGGCAGGCCATATGTGACAACTAAGCTTGGGAGATATTCCTCAGAAGAACAAATGCAAGCGTAAAATTGATGGTATAGGATGATTAAGCGTCGTCATAGCATGACAAAGAAGAGAAACAAAAGATACCAATAGAGAGGTGGTTGGGAAATCGTGGCAGTCACAACATTAAAAAAATGCCCAAGACCCTTAAATTTATAACAACCAAAAAGGTCACAAAACCAAGGCCCAAGGACCATTTTATCGCTCCTCTCTGATAGCTATGTGGAAACATTTTATTAGCCTAAGATGATGTCATCGTGATTTCATACCAAGCTACACGTGGTAGGTAGATTCAATGTTCTTAGGTGGCCTAGTGGGACAAATCTAAGTGACACGTGTCACCATTTAGAGTCACCACATGGGGTCTATGATGTAAGCATGACATCATCCTAGTCCCGAGATCCTAGAAGGTTTTCAAGTAAGCATAGGAGGCATATCTCTGGGCTGACTAGGCTTTGGGCATATGTGGTAGTTGTAAGAGACAGATCACCCTAACCATTCGTTGATTGGTTCACAGTGCGATAGTGGTTCCCATCAGGACACCTCATCCCAGTCCCTTAACCCCATAAGTAAATTCGTTGGAACAAAAGAGGAATATATAAGATGATTCAGTGTCAGGAAATGGTGGGAGCATGACAAATAGTCGAGAACTAATAAGAAAGCGGTAGGGACACGTCACCCTAGATGTGCCGCCCTGGAAGCATTTTGAAAGGTGCACATAAATAAAGTTGGGAGCTAAAGTTAATGGGAAAGGACAAGGTCTTGTTACAGTGATTGTGACCAAGTGCAACAAAGGTTTGTAGTGTTAAAATTATCTCTTAGGTCTATAATGCAATAAGCCCGTAGAGTTAAATTTGGTAGCTAAAATAAAGCGTTTTGGGCCTATTTGTTTTTTTGGCATGAACGATTTGGTAGATTGGTTTGTTATTAAAAAGGCTTTGGGCCTATGCTAAAGAACTTGGGGCTGTTTTTGAAGGTTTAAAACATAAACGGGTCGACAACATAAAATTTGGCATTGAAATTTGGTTATTATGCCAAAGAAAGTGCAACTCTAAAGTTTGATATAAACGTCATGAACGAGTTGGCAACTCAAATGGTGGCAACATAAATATTTGGAAGTTATGTGACAGTTTGGCTAAACATGCCAGTGTGCCAAATTTATAAATTCCTAGCTAAATCCTATAAAAATTACAGAATAGAAAATTAAGTAGTTGAACTCAGTTTTTCAAGCAAGAAACAAGTAGGAGAGTTTGAAGGCTTGGAGGGTAAATACAAATGGATTGAAAAAAGTAAGACAGGAAAATATAAAAGATTCATGCAAAAGGGAATGCCTTCATTATTTGAGTATGAAAATTATATGAAATGTGAATCATTGAGGCCATACAAGTAGTACCTTGCAAATCAGGGGTTGTAGCCCCTTTCAGTTGTAGCTAATAAATCAAGGAGTACTTACTTCCTTCTAGTTGTAGCCAAAGAACTTTGTAACAAGAAGCAGTGGTTTTCCTTGTGAATTAAATTGAAGAAAAGTTTTAAAGAATCTATGCGTCATATATTATGTCTAGATTCTTACCACGATCATCTAAATTAATTATTGAAGTAATATTTGGTGTCCTAATATCTTGTGCAAGTAAAATAAAGTTGTAAAATTCCTACAATATTGATTCCCCTCCCTCTCAGTGTTGTCCTCATTTCTAACACTACTTAAGCAGGGTACACTTATATAGCTCCAAGTAAGCTTAAAGTATACTTATATCCTCCGTGGAAAATTATCATTTTATTTTGTTTTTCCATTTCTTTTGATTTTCCCTCATTTGAAACATTATTTAATTTGTTTTTCTTATATATATATATATATATATATATATATATATATATATATATATAATGAACTGTTTTAAACTTCCTTAATTATATTTTGTGTTTACCAAGTAGGAGAGCATACCACCTAAAAATATTCTTGAGCATATCGCTCAAAAGAAGAACGTACTTCTTCCTACTTATCACTTTATCACTTTACAAAGATGGGATGTGCACAATGTCCCAAATTTACTGCCACTGTGGAGATTAATTGGACTTCTTATGTTAGAGATCCAAAAAAGGTAAAAAGGGTGTTGCATGTGAAGCAATTCCAGCAATTGAGGCTCAATGTTGTGAGTTTTGTAGACATAAAACAAATTGTTTCTATTCTCCACATTTATTACTAAGTAATATGTGATATCCTTATTTTCCTTCTACTCTCAACAATATTAATTTTTTTTTATTCATTGGAATATCATTCAAGGAAATATTTTACTTTTGTTGACCTTCACTCTAAAACAAAAATAAATAATGATTATGGGAATCTAGAATGAAATGTGATCAAGTTTGAATTGAGGATGGAAATTGATAACCTGACTTCTATTAAGCATCTATTGGGAGAAACTAATTTTGAAACTAGTACAAATATTGGGAGAAACTAATTTTGAAACTAGTATAAAGATTAAAATTGTTGAGTCTGCATTTATTATTAAAAAAGGTTCAAAAATGATAAATGTGAATGACCCATGTGAAGTTGGACATCGTTGAAAAAAAAAACTAAGGTCAATGATGTATTTGGACCTAAAAAGAGTGCATCATATATAAATCAGACAAATTCAACAGTCACATAAGAATCTCATAACTAACTTCGATATGATACCTTTGTAGTCAAAATTTTGGTTTCAAAGTGTCCTTTAATGAGAGACGTAAGAGTAAATTTAAGAATGTTGAACAAATATTTGAAATAAAGATAAAATGAAAAAGGAAGAATATGGCCAAAAGGATGAAGAGCGATGGAATAACTTGACACCAATGACAATATGCATTGTGGCATGAGATGCTAGGTACGTGACAACTCCTAACTTTAGTCATATTTCCAGTTTAATGTTTATATTTGTCTTTGTTAGGCTGAAGGTGTCTTTTTAAGGGGAGATTGCTCTCTAGCCTTTCATCATCTATCTAGAGCTTATAGAATATCAACCTGTATTTTATATTTCATTCTCCAAGTGTCAATGGATCATGTCATTACCTTTCCTTCATCTTCAATCCCGCTACTGCCTCAAATGACTTCTTCGCCAAACCTTGGTCCTCTTAATCATTTGGTACATGGACTTTATTTGGTTAAGTACCAATAATTTTTATGGTTGTCTATTCTCACTAGCTTGATGTATAGATTTTCAAGGGGATTGGAAAGAGATCCATTTCTGATTGTTTTTCCTGTAGATGAACATGTTCAGAGGTTAATTCACTGAAACTATTTACAAGAGAATCGTCTGGAAATGTATTTTTTGGCTTCATCTCTTCAATTACTCTCTACCCCTTTATAATGAATAAATCCAGTTGTTAATCTCACAGGGTTAAGTAAACTCGATATTTTTCTTGTTGTTTCTTACTATAGTTCCACATAATATTGTCTCTAGGTGTCTACTCTATTTTTGGGCATTCCACTTCATATAATCACATTCAACTACTTCTTATTTCTTTCATTTAATATTCTCCTCCTTCTATTCAAAGGAAGAGAAATAAATATTTGTTGGAAATAATTACCAACTGCTCAGCTGACAGCGCAAAGGAAAGGCGGCAAGGCAGAGTCCGCGGGGGTCCAGCAGTCAGAACAGGCAGTGGAGTTTACCCCCTCGGACAGGGCCCACACCATTCTTCCACAAAGAAAGTCCGCGGGGGTCTGGTAAGTATTGTGGCCAGAGGTTCTTACCCCCCCGGAATTGCTGACATCACCGCAGCAAGGGGCCCACATATATTATACAGCCCATATGATATATGTTTTATAAATGATCGCCGGTTAAATTTTTAATACGGCATTTGGTTTTTAAATAAACATAAGTCTGTTTTAAAAAGTTATTAAATGCTGTGTGTTTTATTTTAATATATGCACATCATATATTAAAAAAAAGCCGTGAAGTGAACTTTGTATTACACAGCAGTGTAAATATAAAAGAAAAGACAGCAAACTGGTTTTATTACACAGGTTTGTGCACAGCAGTGCGGGATGAAAAATCAAAGTGCCAGAAAGTCAATTGGACATCAATGCTACTTCAAAGCGGTGCCTGCAGAAATTTAATGAAACCATAAATGAATTCAAGCGGTGAATTTTTATGGTTGAATGTAAATTGAATGGCATTAAACAGGCTGAGATATTTTTATGAGATATTTGTTTTTGTATATACACAGAAACAGAGCCATAATTTGTAGCAGGAAATATATGCACAGCAGCGTATTTTGAAAAACACAGAGCAGAGTTTTTATATTGTAATGTTTTTACACAGCAGAGTGTATTGCTTGTAAAAGACAGAGAGTTTTATTTTAAAAACAGAGTATTCCAGCAGTGAATGTTTTTAGTGAAACAGAGTTTTTAATTTGTGCACTGTGACAGCAGCAGTCACAATTGTAAATCCCTCTTTGAGGAAGAATCTGTAACAGCAGTTTTTTTTTATGAATAGAAATTTTTTTTCTGAGTTGAAAACTCTGTCTGTGAGTGAAATTTTTAATTAGTTTCTCTGTGTTAAAGAGGCAGTTTTTATTGTTTTGGAATTCTGAAAATTTCAACATGGTATCAGAGCCAATCTAGGCTATTTGAAGGTCAAATAAGCTGAAGGAACAGAGTTCGTTTTTGCAGCAACCTCTCCAGCAGAGTGAAGGTTCAGCCAAGAAGAATTCGAAGGTATTTCTCTATAAAATTTGTTGTGTTACTGTTGCAAAACAGTGAGCTATTTTAATTTTAATACACAGTCAAGTGTTTTTAAATCATAGTTAGAAGTGCAGAATGGCAGGAGCCAGCACAGGTATGAGTTTGGGAAGTATCCATCTCCCACAATTCAATGAAAAAAATTATGATTACTGGTCAATAACTATGAGGGCTTTATTTACCTCACAAGAATTATGGGAATTAGTTGAGGATGGCTTTGAAGAGCCAGCAGATGAAGCAGAGTTTTTAATGTTAAATCAAGCAGGAAGAGAACAGTTGAAGAACAATAAGAAGAGAGATGCCAAGGCTCTTTTCTTTTTGTATCAAGCAGTGCATGAGAGTGTGTTTCCAAGGATAGCAGCAGCCAAGAAATCCAGTGAAGCATGGGAAACTCTCAAGACAGCCTATCAGGGTATGGAGAGAGTGAAGACAACAAAACTTCAGTTGCTGAGGAGAGACTTTGAGACTCTCTGTATGAAAGAGTCAGATAACATTGACTCATTCTTCACTCATGTGATTGGAATAGTCACACAAATCAGATCTCATGGAGAGACTCTTGAAGACAAGAGGATTGTTGAAAAACTCTTGAGAAGTTTACCCTCAAGATTCGATGTGATTGTCACCACCATAGAAGAGACAAGGGATCTCACAAAGTTTTCAGTGGATGAATTACATGCTTCACTGATTACCCATGAACAGAGATTGAGTAGGAGTGAAAACTCATCTCTTGAGCAAGCCTTTAAGGCCCAGATGTCTTTCGGAAAAGGAAGAGGGCAAGGCAAAGGAAGAGGAAGAGGCAGAAGCCAGAACAGAGGTGGAAGGAACAGTCCAGCAAATGCTCAAGGAAGGGGCAGCAATCCAAATCAGCATCAAGGCCAAGGCAACAGCCAACAAAGTGGACAGCAGAATGATCAAGGACAAAGGTATGATAAATCCAATGTTCAATGTTACAATTGTAAGAAATATGGTCATTATGCTAATGAATGTAGAAAGAAGAAGCAGAATGATATGAGAAGTGAAACTAGTGCAAATTTCACAAAAGAAAACAGCAATCAAAGTAATTTGTTTTTAGTTTGTAATATGGTTGAAGAAAAGAATGAGGATATATGGTTTCTAGACTCCGGTTGTAGTAACCATATGACAGGAAACTTAGCAATGTTTTCTATGTTAGATGAAAGTGTGCAGTCACAAGTCACACTAGGAACTGATAACAAAGTTTCTGTTATGGGAAAAGGAGATGTAAATGTTTTAACAAGATTAGGTGCAAGGAAAACCATAGCAGATGTTTATTATGTTCCAGGAATGAAGTGTAACCTCTTAAGTATTGGACAGCTTGTCCATAAGGGGTATAATGTTTTCTTTGATAATGATGTTTGTACCATCATGGATAAACCACCCAGCAAACTATGTATTGCTGAAATGAAGATGACAAGGAATAGGATGTTCCCTCTCAGAATGAGAGCAGACTTGAAGAATGGTGAAGAGAAAGCAGCAGTTGCACAGGAGACTTACCAAAGCGAACCAAAAGATGATAATTGGTTATGGCACTTGAGATTTGGTCATCTCAACTTTGGAGGTCTTAATCTGTTGAATAGAAAAGGGATGGTAAGTGGTTTACCATTGATAGAGAAACCGGACAGCCTTTGTGAAGGTTGTATTCTTGGGAAACAACACAGAGAAAGTTTTCCTTTCGGGAAAAGCATAAGGGCAAAAGCACCCTTAGATATTGTCCACTCAGATGTGTGTGGACCGATGCAAACTCCATCACTTGCAAGCAGCCACTATGTCTTAACATTCATAGATGATTTTACAAGAAAAACTTGGGTTTACTTTTTGAAAAAGAAAAGTGAAGTGTTTGAAAAATTCCGCAATTTCAAAGCACTTGTTGAGAATCAGAGTGGGCTGCGTATCAAGGTCTTAAGGACTGATAGAGGAGGTGAGTATATATCTAAAGATTTTCTACGGTTTTGTAGAGAAAATGGAATACATAAGCAGTTTACAACTAGATATACACCGCAGCAAAATGGAGTGGCCGAAAGGAAGAACCGAACCATAATGGACATGGCGAGGAGTATGTTAAAGGCAAAGCATTTTCCGAATGATTATTGGGCTGAAGCTGTACATTGTGCAGCGTATATTTTGAACAGGTGTCCTACAAAAGAAGTCATGAACAAAGTGCCAGAAGAGGCATGGAGTGGCGCAAAGCAAAGTGTCACACACATGAAGGTTTTCGGATGTGTGGCTTATGCACACATTCCGGATCAGCTAAGGAAGAAGTTGGACAGCAAGGGGGAGAAATGTATTTTCATTGGATACAGTGAGGAATCCAAGACCTACAGGTTATATAACCCATCCAACAAGAAGTTTCTTGTGAGCAGAGATGTTCAGTTCATTGAAGAGGAAGCTTGGGATGGAAGCATAGAGAAAACAGTGAATGTTAAACACTGTTTATCTCATGATGAGAATGATGATGAGGTGGCTGAAATACATCCCCAGACAGCAGCATCAACACCACAAAGTACACCCTTGAGGAGAAATGAAAGTGCTTCTCCAAGCACACCACAAGGAGGAAATTCAAGTGCTTCTTCAAGCACTTGTACACCTACTGAAAGAGGTAAGAAATTCAGAAGTTTGAAAGACATTTATGAACAAGATATAACAAATGAAGGTATCAATTCTTTGTTTGCTTTATATTGTCATGTTGATGATCCTGTTCATTTCGAAGAAGCTATCAATGATAGGAAATGGATAGAAGCTATGGATGAGGAAATAAATGCCATAGAGAGGAACAAAACTTGGGATTTGGTTGAACTCCCAAAAGGTAAAGATGTCATAGGTGTTAAATGGGTCTACAAGACCAAGAGTAATGTTGAAGGCAAGATAGAGAGACACAAGGCAAGGCTTGTTGTCAAAGGCTATAAACAGAAGCATGGCATAGATTATGAGGAAACTTTCGCACCGGTTGCCAGAATGGAAACCGTGAGAGCAGTGTTGTCCATAGCAGCACAAAACAAATGGAAAGTTTACCAAAT
The DNA here is from genome assembly GCA_034641835.2 of Pinus albicaulis. NCBI lineage: Eukaryota > Viridiplantae > Streptophyta > Pinopsida > Pinales > Pinaceae > Pinus > Pinus albicaulis. The sequence goes on along the minus strand of CM076574.1, from coordinate 411,363,308 downwards.
GGACGTGAAGTCAGCATTTCTGAATGGAGTGTTAATGGAAGAGGTTTACATAGATCAACCTCTCGGCTATGAAAAGAAAGGCCAAGAGCACAAGGTATGCAAGTTGAAGAAAGCTCTTTATGGGCTGAAGCAAGCGCCAAGAGCGTGGTACAGTAGGATAGACTCTTATCTACTGGAAAATGGTTTTGAGAAGTGTGAGGGAGAACCCACCCTCTACATCAAAGAACAAGACGGTAAAATTTTGATTGTAGTCTTGTATGTTGATGATGTTATTTTTACAGGTAATGATGATTGCCTTATTGAACATTTTAAATCAGTCATGAAAGAAGAATTTGAAATGACTGACATGGGTTTGCTGAGATACTTCTTGGGAATAGAAGTAGAGCAAGATGAAAGTGGGATTTTCATCTCACAGGCAAAGTATGTTAATGAAGTTCTTGAAAGATTTAACATGCAGGAATGCAAAGCAGCTATCACTCCCACAGTGATGGGATTAAAACTCAGCAGAGAGGACAGCAGCAAGGATTTTGATCCTAGTTTATACAAGAGCATAGTTGGCAGCCTCATGTATTTGACTGCAACTAGGCCGGACATAATGCATGCTGTTAGTTTGATTTCCAAGTTCATGGAAAAGCCAAAGGATGCACATTGGCAAGCAGCAAAAAGGATTTTGAGGTATGTTAAAGGTACAAAGAAATTTGGTATTTTTTATACTACTTCAGAATGTTCAGATTTAGTTGGATACACGGACAGTGATTGGGCTGGAAGTGTAGATGATCGGAAGAGCACTTCCGGTTATGTTTTTCATATGGGTTCGGGAGCCATTTCATGGGCTTCTAAGAAACAGCCCGTTGTAGCGTTGTCTACAGCAGAAGCAGAATATGTGGCAGCTACAGCAGCAGCGTGTCAAGCAGTTTGGATGCGAAAAATGTTGAGAAGCTTATGTCAAGAACAGGTAAAAGGGACAGTGGTTTATTGTGACAATAGCTCAGCTATTGCATTGTCTAAAAATTCTGTTTTTCATAAAAGAACAAAGCACATTGACACCAAGTTTCATTTCATACGGGAATTGGTAAGCAATGGCGAGATTGTTTTGCAACATTGCAGAACGGAGGATCAGTTTGCAGATATCCTCACAAAGCCACTACATCAGAAAAGCTTTGAACATTTCAGAAGATGCATGGGTGTTAACCCAGCAGTTGAAATTAAGGGGGAGTGTTGGAAATAATTACCAACTGCTCAGCTGACAGCGCAAAGGAAAGGCGGCAAGGCAGAGTCCGCGGGGGTCCAGCAGTCAGAACAGGCAGTGGAGTTTACCCCCTCGGACAGGGCCCACACCATTCTTCCACAAAGAAAGTCCGCGGGGGTCTGGTAAGTATTGTGGCCAGAGGTTCTTACCCCCCCGGAATTGCTGACATCACCGCAGCAAGGGGCCCACATATATTATACAGCCCATATGATATATGTTTTATAAATGATCGCCGGTTAAATTTTTAATACGGCATTTGGTTTTTAAATAAACATAAGTCTGTTTTAAAAAGTTATTAAATGCTGTGTGTTTTATTTTAATATATGCACATCATATATTAAAAAAAAGCCGTGAAGTGAACTTTGTATTACACAGCAGTGTAAATATAAAAGAAAAGACAGCAAACTGGTTTTATTACACAGGTTTGTGCACAGCAGTGCGGGATGAAAAATCAAAGTGCCAGAAAGTCAATTGGACATCAATGCTACTTCAAAGCGGTGCCTGCAGAAATTTAATGAAACCATAAATGAATTCAAGCGGTGAATTTTTATGGTTGAATGTAAATTGAATGGCATTAAACAGGCTGAGATATTTTTATGAGATATTTGTTTTTGTATATACACAGAAACAGAGCCATAATTTGTAGCAGGAAATATATGCACAGCAGCGTATTTTGAAAAACACAGAGCAGAGTTTTTATATTGTAATGTTTTTACACAGCAGAGTGTATTGCTTGTAAAAGACAGAGAGTTTTATTTTAAAAACAGAGTATTCCAGCAGTGAATGTTTTTAGTGAAACAGAGTTTTTAATTTGTGCACTGTGACAGCAGCAGTCACAATTGTAAATCCCTCTTTGAGGAAGAATCTGTAACAGCAGTTTTTTTTGAATAGAAATTTTTTTCTGAGTTGAAAACTCTGTCTGTGAGTGAAATTTTTAATTAGTTTCTCTGTGTTAAAGAGGCAGTTTTTATTGTTTTGGAATTCTGAAAATTTCAACAATATTTCCTCTTTTGTTAGCATTTCCTTTTGACTCTTTGTTTTCCTGATATAGTATCTTCATTTCCTTTTGACTCTTTGTTTTCATGATATGGTATTTGGATTATATTTTGAGCATACTGTGAATTATTAGTGGAAAGTAAGCTCAACTCAACTAGTTTAGTTTAGTTTAATTATTTCCAACGCATTCACTTTTGTTACATGCAGATGTAAGATATTTTATTTTTCTGATTGGTTGGAAATGCCTTTAATTTGTATGGATTGTCGTGTGTCAACCATTCATCATATATGCTTTATACTAATAATATTATCCAAATTTTACTACTTCAATTGGCCGTTCATTGGATACACCTTCAATAATGGAAAGACTTTCATCTCTGTCAATTGGTGAACCCAATTCCATATCAACTAAAGGATTGCAATGCATCTCAAGATTACCACTTAATGTAATTAAATATTCCTTAGTTGAAAACATCTTTGTTTCGAGGACATGATGTTGGAGATTAATTTTAACAAAGCATATTAGTAAGTAAACTTGCACATTTCTTACTTTTTCCTATTGTCTATTGGGCTATAGTCTATTATTATTTCATTCCCAGAAAAAGGAAATGACAAGGACTAACAACAAATATTTTATTGCAGTTTCCATACTTTTCAAATGTCTTCCCACCAAAGCAGTTGGAAAATGCATCCTTGTAAGTTTGTTATTGGAAAGAAAGGCAAGTTATTCATTGTGGAATATGAGTCACTATTTTTCTTCTTTAAGATGAAGATACTGTCTAGAAACTGTGTCATTGTTGTGGTCATTGTCGTTTAATTCTTATTATTGCTAGTACTCGAAAGTTGGCTCCAAAGTCATTTTTCCTATTTTTAAATTTTAATTTATTTTTGTTTGTGGGAATCGATCGTGGTACCTCTACTTATTAGGGGATTGGACCTATATAATGTTTTCCTTTTTAAATGTTCTGGGATTTCCTTCTATTCCAGTAAGAATAAAGTCTATGAGTGAAAAGAATTAGATATTTCTAAACTATCTATTACTTTTATATATTAGATATGAAAAATTTAAACATTTGCTGATGGAGTAGAGAGAAAAATATATAATATATTTAAATGTTAGATGATTACATATATTATTTTCATAGTCATATATTTATCCTTATCCGGGGTTAATAAAAGTGGTGTAATTGAATTGCACCGGGCAAGATTAGATAGCAAGACTCATATTGATTGGCCATCGCATCAGAAAATTTAGCAGCAGTAAAAGTTGAATTTCATTATCAACTTCTAAATCTACAATCACAATAAATATTGAAATTTATAAACCCTATTCAACGGAAGTAGTAATTAAATATTGATTTTATGGGAAAGTAAATCAATAAATCTTCCTTTCTTTACAACTTTATTTACAACTTCAAGATGATAAAAGTATCATTACAAAAGTTAAGGTACATTTCGGGAAAGTAGTAACAAGAGGATGGAAGATGAGCCATTTCCATTTGTCTGCTTTTCCAGCAAGTCTTGTAGTTTTTTTGTTGTCTTCTAGCCTTCTGCATCCTTGTGTGGTGCCAAATTGTGTGTTGATCTCTGCATAGTGCAAGGGACATGAAATTTCGAAGCTAAGCTTTCCTTTGTTAGAGTGATGCTTCTTGAAATATATGGATATTGCAGTTTATCTCTTGCTAAGTTGGATAATTGGTTTATGCACAAGTCTCGTAACTCACAAATCTACACATAATGAGCCTCTTGCGGTTATATGTGCTTTTCATGTTTCAGTGAAATCTGTGTATTCATTTGAGCCAAAATTGATTTTTTGTTTTTTTAACTAAAAGAAAATATTAGCAGAAATCTGGAACCTGGAAACAAATATGGCATGGGATACCAATCGTGAATTAATGGTAGTAAACAATAGGAAAATTTAGTAGTAACAACATGAATTTCATTACTAAAAATGGTAATTTCAATGATAGCAACAACAATTCCAGCAAGATTCAGTTGCACATCCGGTAACAGATTTCAGGTACTAACAGCAGGGGAAAAAATGTTCAAGTGTAATGAGAGCCTTTACACAGTAAAAAATATGAAGCACATGAAGACAGAAACTTTCAATCCCTTATCCAAGGGTTGGATGGGTTTTTTTCTCTCGGTACAAAATATTCTCTATAGATAGTATAAAATTATATAACTTTATTGATGTCCAATAAATGAGCAAGCACAATCAATCAATCATATCCTTTTGAAGGTTTCTCTTGATTCCTACACTTACACCAAACACCACAATAAACCCATTCACCCTTCAGTTATATGTCATATTCATTGTTGTTATGATGTGGAATAAATATCCAGAAGCACCTTTGCTTTGTTCTTTCCCATGACCCATCTTCTATTCCAATTTGGTGCAGGGAGAACTGTCGTCTCCTCTAGCAAAAGAAACAATATTTTTCCACAGAGTTTATGGTCAATTATATGTTGTTGTAGGCTTTGGAAGTTAGTTGAAAAGCATGACTTAAATTCTCAAGATATAATTTAAATATGAAGTTTGATGCATGCTTCGAGGAGGATTTGGTGGTTCGTTGAAAGCTCTTAAAAGAGGGTATCATGTTATAATTGAGGAGATTTTAAATTTTAGTAAACACCCTTAACAAAAGGGTATCCACCTTATTCTTAGCAACTAAATAGCCATGACATAACTATGTGCAATGCCTTCATCTTAATGGATTTAAATATTGAAGAGAGATATAATATTGAGAAAAATATTGAAAGTTCATAGCATTTTAGACATTGTTATCATTTCCAAATATTTAATTCCTTGATTCATTTATTGTGGAGAACCATGTAACTTTGAGAAGAAATCATTTGTCCTGAATCTAGAAAATATTTAATTTGATACAAGGAATCCATTTTCTACAAAACCATATGACATTCAATATATATATTAGATCTAAAAAAATCTTTAATTTGATACTAAGAATCCATTTCCTTTACATAATCACCTATTCCAAAAACAAATCTATCACAATATGCTTCTGTGATATGGTTTCATGATTCCACATCCATCACAAAATGCTTCTATGATATGGTTTTCTTCTTCCAAATATATGGAGGGAAATTATTAGCAATAGAAGAAAATTCAACACGATGTCTAATTGTGAAAACATACATACTCAAATAAATTTTCTTTATTTATATAGAGACAGTTTCTCCTACTTACATAGGAATTTTACATTCATTGATTCCTACTCTTATCTCTAACAATACAGCCATTGGCTTCCCTTGCTTACCAGTTTGGGATGGCTATAAACTATTAAGACAAGCCTACAAATTAGATTCCCTTCATTATCATTTTCGTATGGTCATAAGCGGATAAGACAAGCCTACAAATTAGTTAAAACTAAATTTTTATTCTGGGACAACTTTGGTCCAAGTACAAGGCATGGATTAGAGAATTTGACACTAGTAACTCACTCAAGAAGAGAATCTGAGTTCCATTATTTGAATGTTAAAATTTCAACTCACCCTACTTATTGGGCCTACAAATTCATTTATGTAATATAGAAGATGAATATGGTACTAAATGGTTTGTTTTATAAAATATCAAGCATTCCTTGAGAGATAAAAATATTTATGCTCCCACGTTGTATAATTACACTCGGTGACCCACCATAAAATAATGTTTGCTATAATTGTCACACATATCTTGTTTTTGTAGAGATATCCATTGATTGGGCATAAAAATTTCTTTTTTGTAATGCAAAAGTCATGTTTGCTATGATTGTCATAAGTATCTCGTTTCTATATAGCTATGCATTCATTGGGCATACAAATTATTTTTTTGTAATGCAAAGGTCTCTCTTGAGTGAACATGGTAATCAATTGTGTCTCAAATATTCACCAGAATTAAAGAAATATCCATGCCCCAAGTTGTATGGCTACACAAATCATTAAATTGTATTTTTATGATTTCCATGGAATACTTTGTTAAGCTCTATAAACCCATGAAGCTTTGAGTTAGGGAACTACACATTAATTCCATTATTTGAAACAATTCAAACCTTCATTGAAATTTTAGTCTTAGGCTCCAAATTCCTATAAATTGATTGAACTAGTTACATCCTAATTACTATTTGATTGCTTCACAGGAAACCAACTATGGGCTTACTAAAAAAACAATTGATTTCCTCATAAGTTCCAAGCATTAAGGGTATTTATAATTTCAATGCATTCTATAAGGGTTATTGAATGGTGTAAAATAACGCTATGATATTCTACGAAAAAGATAAATTTTTATTCATGTTTGTACATAACTCATATTAGAAGAAGAATGTATTCAAAATCATGACATACAATTCAAAATAAACATAAATCGAGATTGATTTCATCACTTTACAGTTCTTCCCCTTTGGGAGAAATCCAAATTTTCACAATAAATTCCAATCCATGTGCCCTTTTTTTACATCACACCCTCTGAAATTATCCGACAAGGCCACAACGTTTTTCTCCTTTTTTCTTCCATAAGAACCCTTCTCTTACTTTTTGAACATTAAACCTACTTCTTTGAATGTTCAAGCTATCGAATGCAAGACAATGCCATGATTTGAGCATTGTGATCTGTTAGTATAAATTTGAACCTAATTCATAGTCCTCTCCCACATAATTGCACCGAGAGCCCCTCTCCACCCTAGCACGGTAGAATCAATCAAAATAAAATAAAAATAACAAAACAACATAACATTGAAATAAAAATAACTTCATGAAATTCACCCATGGTATTCATGTGGAATATGGCCTATTTAAAGGGGGAAATTAAAACAAATTGGATCCATCTTAACTATGGATATACCAAGCACTGAGAGGGATCAATTAGGCTAGTACACAAAAAATTTCCAACATAATTAGTAGAATCGTTCGAACATCAATCATGGGAATTACCGCTAGGCAGGTGGAAAATTAGGGGTTGTTCTTGCCCAATTGCAATTTTGATGGCAGTCAACATTGTAACCATGCCTTCCTCTGTCTTCAAGTGGCTACCAATAGGAAACAAATTTTCAAACAAAAATCCAATGGGTTGTTGATAAGCTTGAAAATTTTCATATTTCATTTCAAAGCTCTATGATGTGGGGTTGCATTCTCCATTGTTGTTATTCTCACTTGAAAAAGAGCTTCTAGGGAATGATAGGCTTAAGGAAGTTAGAGGATTCAAAGTGCCAACCTAGCTAAAAGAAAAAAAGACAAACAAGATAAATACACATGTGTAATGAGATCATCCACACAGTAAAAAGCTAAAGCACTTAAAGACTAAAAAACCTAACATATTCTAAAGTACTAACAATAGGGGAAAGAAGGTTTATGTGTAATGATAGCCTCTACACAGTAAAAAGCTAAAGCACATAAAGACTAAAACTATCATTCCCTTATCCAAGGGTTTTATGGATGTTGCAGCTAGTCAAAATTAGTCTCTATAGATAGCATAAAATGAGATAACTTTATTGATGTCAATTAAATGAGAAGACACAAACCGATCAATCATATGCTTTTGAAGGTTTCTCTAGATTCCTACCCTTACACCATCCACCACAATAAACTCATACACCCTTCAAATATATTTCCTATTCATCATTGTTACGATGTGGAATGTAAATATGCAAAAGCACCTCTACTTTGTTCTCACCCATCATGCATCTTCTATTTCAATTGGATGTAGGGAGCACTACCATCTCCTCTACCACACCAAACAAGATTTTTTCTTTTTTGATAAAATATGAGTTTCTTTCATCCTTGGACACTTCTCCTAATACCTTTTGGCATAATCTCCTCCATAAGAAAATATCTCCTCCTCAGAGATTAATTTGCAATATAAATTATCTTAGGTCTCTTCTACAACCTCACTTTATTATTTTCCTGTCTAATCATGTGTGCTTGTTTCTTCTCCTCTACTCTCATGTGACTTATTCACCACTCGAGATACTAAAAAAATTATGTGGATTTTGTACAATACAAATATATTGATGGTGAAAGAATCTTGCAAGTACAACATTGACTCTTTTGCACTTCCTATTGCTTGTTTTTTCAATGATGTATTTTGCTTAGGTTTTCCTCCTACACAGTCACAAGATATTATTCATCTAATTTTTAATTATTGTTACAATTGTGAACCACATAATTACAAGACTATTATGATTGGGCATCATTTTTCTAATATTTATGTCACAATTATGAACATGTGGCTCTTTGAGGATTTGGGAAAAAGTAAATCTAGATCCAAAGGCCAAGTAGAGGCTTTTGGGGACAATACGAGACTATTTCTCACATCCTTGGCTTTCAAGCTATCACTCAAGAGGGTAAGAAAGTCTCTAAGGTCTTATTTTGTTTTGTTTCATTGGCAATGTGGTATGATTGACTATTCTGGCATGCCTTTATTCATTGTCAATGGATGTAAACAATTCATGCAGTAAATATGTTTGAGGATTAAAATTTAGATTTGGGAAGATGAAAAAAATATAAATTTGGTAAGAGAACTTCTAAACTTTCTCAATTTTTAGGGGCACACAAACGAAGTGTAAACTTTTGAAATTTGTAACAAGAAGGTGAAGGAAGTGCAAACAAGATTGAGGGAGTTATGAAGATATCCAGTATCAAAGTGTTTGAAATATAACTTTAATGATGGGAAACTTGATTTTTTAAATATAGGATAAATCATCAAAATATAGAATCTTAACATATACAAACTAAGTAAACTAACAATGTGAACTTAATAAATTTATTTAGTGCTCATAATAATAAGGAAATTATAAAAATAATAAGCATGTTGAATGATATGGATAATGTAATGAAATACATATACATTTCATTATGATTAAAAGGAAAAAAATGACAACATTTAAAACATATAGACTCTTCCTTTTTTTTGGCGTTCGCTTCTCCTCCTTTGCGGGTGTGCTAGTGTTAATACATTAATCTATATTATTAGTCCCTGCCTCGCCAGGGACTATAACATTCACCTCATGGTCAAACAAAGTGCATTTATTTTTCATATTTTTCTTGCGTTTTTGCAATTTTAACCAAAGTTTCATGAAAATGCCGAATTTAACTATTTTCTCATAATTTCAAAACTAATTTTCAAATTTTCTAGTAATCTTATTTCTAATTTTTAATTGTCTCAACTATTTTTGATGGGAGGTAATTCCCCTGGTGGAGGGAATTTTTTTTTTGGTATTTTTCAGTCCTGACAATTCAGTTAAAGAAAAGACATTAATTTTGTGAATGGCAATTCCATTGGCACTGACACTAACATTGTTATGCTACTTCTCTACCTGTTATAGGCCATTTTGTCACATCTGGTCAACGGTCCTTCAAATATGATCATTCACATCCTTTGAACACTTTTTCATCCTCCCTACACAAATCCCTAAGCATGCCTCTCTCAAATCCCTGAATTTCTCCCTAAAACTGCTTCATTTCAGTGATTTTTAGGTCCAACACACCCTAGTCGTTCATTTGCCAACGTTCACTAATAGGTGGACCCTCTCTGTACCTACGTTGATCACCAACAAGTTTCCCCTTACTGGTGGTGCGTTGATTCTATAAATTTGGGAAAAATAAAAATAATCCTGAGGCTTCCTCTTCTAGAATCCTCCAAAAGTTGTTGTAACTATTTACCTTGGATGAAAGTATCGAATCCTATCCTTTCCTACCTTAGATGTTTCACCCCTTATCCCTTGATCTCATCCTCTCATTAAGAGTGGATCCCAATCCTAGATTGGTAAATGGATATGAACTCTCATTACCATCCTCTTCTATATATTTGTGGTCATCCACAAGCTAGGGGTTAGATTTTGGAGATAGATTCTACCCTCATGCTACTGCTATGAGAGTCATTATTCCATGCATTAGGGTGACATAGAGGTACACTTTGTGGCAAGGAAGGAACAAGTCAACTTGGAGGAGCTCTTCTATGAGATAAACTCCTATATTTGGTTGTAATTCACTCCATTTCTATTAATACAAAGAGTTCATTGTTTTCCCATATGTGATCTTATGATTTCAGGTATTTCAATGCCATGTTGATCCATTGAATACGGTGATTCAATGATGCTATGTAGATATCATAAATCATTGGCATGTGTTGTTTGATTGTGCAGGTTCTAATTATAGCAATTGGAGCTAGGATTGGCGTGTACAAGCCAAGAGAGGAGTGAAGCATACAACGGATTCCAAGTAGGCTTCATCCCATTATCTATTTACTTTAAGGGAAACATTAGCTTTTTTTTCCTTACTCTATTGTAGACTAGGCCATCAATTCTAGGGAAGATACCTTTGTTCGGAGTCGTAGATTCCGCATAAAAAATTGGTGACTGTACTGGTAAATGGTATATTCCCTTTGGGGTTTCATTGTCCTTAGTGTTTTTTTACGTCTTATTTAGACCTCCACTATCTTACTCAGTCAAGAATATACTTAGGAAGAGCTGTCATTGAGTTTCAATTACAATTTTTGTTTCAGAACCTTGCATCCCTTGACCAATGCTCCCTCTTGTTTAGAGACAGAGCATTGCACTGCACTTGAGCCTTCTTTTTGTCTGCGTTGCATAGCATTGGTTCCCCTTCAACACTTGCATTGGCCCCTGTTCATACACAAATATTCTTTTGTCTTGATTTTCTCTCTATTCAACTATGTTCCAGCTGCTCTTCCTTAATTCTTTGAGTATCTTGTGGTCTATCTGAAGCCTCCATTTGTTTCCTTTTTGTTTTTGAGTGGATTTGGTAACTATTTGTTTATATTTTCCTTTTTTCTTATCATTAGGTCATTAGAAAAAATATTTTTTTGTATCATTGAATGCTTGAATGAATTAGTGTTTTAGTCATTGTTATGAAAAGTTTGATTTAATTAGTGATTACACATGCATATTAGATTTCATCATATTTTAAAAATAAGTAAAATTGAAAAGAAAATACCTTTGCATTTCCATATAGGGTTTTGTATGTGCATCAACATTGGAATAGTTGCATTAAAATGGAATTGCACTTGTCATCTTGTTTGCTTCATTTTGTATGATGCATATTCTTTGTCTCTTCCCTCATTTAGATAGATTTTAATTGAAAGTGAAAGATTTATTTCTTCATGCTAGCTCTCATTTTAGGGAATTCAAGTGAAACTTGTGGTGAGCCCTAAAAATGAAACTTAATTGAAGATAAACATTAAAATTTATTGAATCAACCTAAGGAGCATTTGCAACATTAACACAAAAATTTAGAGTTCTATGATAGAGATATGTTCCGACGTTGTTAAACCTAAGAGTTGTCGTTGTTTCCCAACGTTGTATCTCGAGGGTGATATCACGTTCCACATACGTAAGTGTATCAGACCATTTTTCACATACCTTTGGGTATATTAGATGGCGCTCCATGCATGATAAGCGTTGTATCTCAAGAAACAATCCCTTGGCTGTGGTAAGGAGTCAGTTCTTAAGACATTTTATAAATGTATGTAAAAATTACAATATCAAATGGCCTCTATTTAACACCTTAGAATTTAATTACTTAATACCCTCAATAATCTGATATAATGAAAGCCTTCAAAATGCCATAAACTACTGATATTTGAATGAAATGAAAAGAAGAACTGTAAGGGAAACTCAAAATGATATGCTAAAAACACAGAATCTAACACTTTTAAGTTTAAGAGGAAATTCATGGAGAGACAGGAAACTCGAAATAGTATTTTGTAAACACAGAATCTAGTACTTTAAAGTTTCATCAGGAGTTTGTGAAGAGAGGGGAAACTCAAAATAATATGTTGTAAACACATAATATATTACTTTTATGTTTCAGAGAGAATTTATGAAGGGAGAAGAGATGGAGTGAAGGAGCGCAAATTAAGGTTATTTCACTCTTACTCACAGATGTAATTAAGAGACTGACGGCTACATTACTTCACTTCATTCAAAGAAGAATAAACACGGAGTGAAACTAGAAAGGCATACCAACATCAACAGTTGTAGGAAACTTGATCTTCTTTCATTAATTTCTCAGAAAATTCAATACCAAATTAACAGTCATCCAGAGGTCCAAAATTTGGACCCCTTTCTTTATTTCTACCTACTTAAATACATCAAAGTAGTTCATAACTTCTAAACTTCTTGAAACTATTCGACTATGTAAAGTGGTAATATTACTTATGCAATCATACCAAGAAAAAAAATTGAAACTGTGAATATCATTCATTTTCTTGAACTTGATGTTGCTGATGCATCCCCCCGAAGTGCTGAGGTGTCCTTTATAGTTATGATGCGGTAGTTGCAAAATTATGTAACAATGCCTCAGTGCTTGAATAGACCCAGATGTAATGCTTCCCATAGTGCCACTATATGTTCTTCTGCTTGACTCTGCCTATGCCTCTGTGTGTGCCTGCAACATTTCGTCTTCTCTTCGTCAACCGCCACAAGACTTGGACTTGAACCATATTCTTCTCACCTTTGGAGAACGCATCACGTACGCTTTCTTTTGCATATTGGCATTTCACTGGATTTACGTTATAATCCTCCTTTCTTCCTCCGATGCGATTTAACACCATAAATTCCTTACCTCCAGATTTGAAAACCTTTGGAGTTCACCTTTGAAACCACATCGCATCTGCCCACAAATTGCAGATCGGGGATTTTTTTATGAGACATGGAATGTAAGTGTTAAAACGTGCGATGTGTGAAGTGCAACGGGAAGAAGGTGACGTGGTAAGCAGAGGTGGGGCTAATCGTAGTCGCAAATCAACAGATTTTTTATGAGACATGGAACGTAAGTGTTAAAATTTGCGATGTGTGAAGTGCGACGGGCGGAAGGTGATGTGGCAAGCAGAGGTGGAGCCAATCACAATCACAAATAAGCATATTTGTTATGAGACATAAAGGTAACTGTTAAAATGTGTGATGTGTGAAGTGCGATGGGAGGAAGGTGATGTGGCAAGCAGAGGTGGGGCCAATCACAAATCACAATCGGTGATATGGAGCTTTACCGCACTTCTGACTTCGGTGATCATAACATATTCCTTTAGAGCCTTTCCTTCAAATGTTGCGATGTGTGATATGCGATTGCATCTCATTGCAATATCGCATGTTTAACCATATTAAAAAATTGTATCCTTTACCGAATGCCATATGCAATATGATCTTTGTCGTCCATCTCTCCGTTCTAGTTCTGCGCTTTGATCCTGACCATCTATTTTTCCCTTTGTGCCTCCTCCAAAACTCTTAAGTTTTTTATGGAAATGTGCCATTTCTCCGCCTTCGGGAAATTAGTTTTTTTCTCCATGGTGTAATCCTCCTGAGCTTATCTAGTGTTCTTCCGCAGTAGTCCCTCCAGAGCTTTCGAATGACCCCGTCTCGACCCTGTCTGGTGTGCAATGTTCTGAACGCGCCCATTGATCCAACTCTTGAACTATTCTGCACGTGAATGAGCCCGAATCGATCCACCTTCACATCTCATCACGTAATGTTAATGTACCAACATATAAATCAAAATTATTCTATGACACACAAAAGTTTACATTTTCTATCATATATGATTTTTTGCTGTTTTAAAAAATATTTCAATGGTAAATGCAAATGAGCCATAACATCTGGCTCCACCTGGGGATAGTGATTTTTTCCACATAAGCACTAAGAACCATAGATTAGTGCATTATCCATTAGGCATGAAGTCAAATATTGCTTGGTGACATATGAACAATGAGGAATCCAGTATTTACAATGGTGAAATGTTGACTTTTAATGCTGGAAATAATGCTTCAGATATTGCCCGTTCATAGGTAGCTGTACTGACTCTCCATCTAGATCTTCCAAAATGAATGTGTTATTTGACCTTGCCTCAGAGATTCTGTATGGACCATACCAGAGAGGGTCAAATTTACCATGCTTCCCCTTTTCTTCTCATTTGGTCTCCCATCTCAGTACCAAATCTCCTGCTTGAAAGAGAACTTCTGCTTTTCTTTCAAATATAGACTTCATCTTTTCCTGATAAGTAATCAAGCTATCCCTGACTTTTTTTCTGTTTTCACTCAACTCAATTATTTTTTTCAATCTTCTTACCAAAGCATTAGGTTCTTCCTGAGCTTCTTGAAGGAAGGAGTAGTGACCTTCTAGCTATAATGTCCTCCACACAAACTTTCATGATATTGTTTGGTGACTTCAATAGGTCCTCCTTTGGTCAAACATAACAACAAAATACCAGAAGGATCTTTCCAGTATAGCTTTGCTTCTACGATAACATATGGCTGAGACTTGATCTTGAGAGCTCTGTATTTTGTTCTATTTAGTGAAGTTGGACAGGAAAAGAAACACAGGTAATGCACAATATCTTTATACCAATCAGAGTGCAAAAATTTGTATTGAATACCTGTTTTGGACTTTTTTTGACCTTCTTCATTAACAGCTCCATCCACTAGTGCCAACAGATTAATTCCCAAGGCTTGAAAATTTGTCTCTGTCAACAACTTCGCTAACCCCTATCCCTTGACCAACTTGGTGGGTTTGATGTCCAAATCATACTCTTGGATTTTTTTTATGCACTTCCCCCTTTGTCCTTCAACATCACTTTGGACCAACATGTCTTTCACAACATAATTAGGAACATAAGCAGTTATTTAGGACTATAACACATAAGTCTTGAAGGCTTTCAGTGCTTTGACCAAAGCATATATTTTTTTCTCTAGAATATTGTATTTGAGCTCACCAAATCTGAGAACTTTATAGAAAAATGCAACTGGTTTCTCCTCACTATCTTCATTTTTTTGCAACAACATAGCAACAATAGTAGTGTGGGATGCAAATGAGAATACCTGAAAGGAATTTTGATTGTCTGCATTAATCAGAACTGGAGCTTTGTACAGTGCTTCCTTTATTCTAGTAAATTCTTCTCTTGCTCCCTTATCCCATTTCACTTCTTCATTTTTCTTCAACATATATGTTATACTTCTCACAATATTAGCATAATTGGGCACAAATCTCCTCAAAAAGTTTATTTTTCCCAGGAATCTCTGGATATATTTCTTGCTTCTAAGTAAAGGAATCGTCTGAATTGCTTCCACCCTTGCTAGGTCAATATTTACTCCTTGTTTAGAAACCATGTGACCCAATAATTTACCTTATTCTAAGGCAAATAAATATTTCTTGTGATTTAATGATAGACCAAACTTTCTACACTTCTGAATTTTTTTTGTAACTGCTCCAAGTGTTCATTATCTAACCCTGAGAAAATGGTTACATCATCCAGATATATAAATACAAACCTGTCACCAATGAAGGATATGTCAATTTCCATCTAAAATGATGCACCTATGTTTGTAAGGACAAATGGCATCCTTGCATACATGAAGGTGCCCTGGGGCGTCGTGAAATCAGTCTTCTTCTGATCTTATTTTTCTACTGCTACCTAATTATACCCACAAAATCCGTCAACCATAGACAACATGTTAGCTCCTATCACCTTCTGTAAGACATAATCCATTTTCGGCAAAGGATAATTATCTTTTAGAGATGCTCTGTTCAAATTCCTGAAGTTTATGCACAATATTATCTCTCCATTCTTCTTTCTTACATGAACTAGATTAAAAACCCAGTCTAAATATCTGAGAGGGACTATAATTTTTGCCTGCAACAATTTCTTCACTTCTTTTTCAATTGGAGCTAGCAACAATGGATTGATCTATCTAAGCTTTTGTCTATGTGGTTTGATTCCCTCTTTCAATGGGATCTTATGCTGAATTATGCTTTTGTCATATGTTTTCAGGTCTCCATATGACCAGGAAAGCATATCCATATATTTTTTTAAAATATCAATGTATCTTTCTTTGTTGTTTTCGGGAACACCTTTAAATAATTTCACTATTTTTGGTTCCTGCTAAGTTCCTAGATTTCAATCTTCCATATATTATTCTTGACGTGTTTTCTTTGAATCAAAAACAACATCATTAGAATCAAATAATATTTCAATGGAAACCAACCCTTTAGGTAACACATTATCTTTCAATTGGATAATATTTTGTTCACCTATCGACTGCTTAAGGTTTTTTATTTATGCTTTCTGCTCTGTTTATTCTTCCTCTCAGCCTATCTCAGCAACTTCAAAGTTTCCAATCATTGTCAAGAACTAATTTATCTATTCATCATCTTCAAAAACATACCAATGTTTCACATTGTCAGGGATAGAATGTCTATGTCTAATTTCAATTTCGTACCTTAACCTTCGATTTATTGGAGGTTTGAAGGTGCTGGCTGCAATTGCTAAAGAATCAACCAATATATTCTCCTCCCATGGAATATACTGAAGATTGAAGGCTTAAAAATAGTTTTCTATCAGATCCCAAACTTCATTCCCATATGATCTTATCTCGGATGCTTGTTTTGACAATGATTCTTAATCTGCCTTCTTATCAATTCAAAGTCACGAAAATTTGAAATACATTGAACTCCCATCTGTTTAGAAACTTGAAGGCTTGATATTAAGGCTTCATACTCAACCACATTGTTTTTTGAATCAAATTCTAGTTTCAAAGAGAAAGGCAAGAGGTTACCTTCTGTTGATATCAACAAGAATCCAGCACTTGCACCTTCCTTGGAGCAGGCACCATCAAAGTAGCATTTCCAAATCTTCCATGAGTGCAGCTCAATATTTAGAACTGTTGAAGAGAGTTGCTTCCCTGTGTCTTCAGCAAATTTTGCATCTTCATGCAGCATGAAACAAGAAAGATCATATGGTTCTTGACTATAAATGGGGGAATTTCTTGCATCTTTCTTGGAGGTGGTCTTCACAAACCTTGTTTCCCTGTACAATCTTCTTTCTTCCCCATTAAAAACCAGAATGATAGAATAAGTGAAATCTAATTTTATAACACCTCCCAACTTTGCTCCCCAAGATCTTGACAGGAGCATTCCAAACCTGGCTGGGATGTCAGCAACCACTAGATCCATGACTATACTCTTTGCTGGGATTTGTGCCAACGAAGTTGCTACATATTTAATTAACCCAACACATTTCACCCTTTTGGAATCAAATGAATACATATCCCTATAAGGTTTGGTAATATGCAAGTTTAGTTCCTTCATAAAAGACAATGGCATGAGATTATGGGACGCTCCTGAGTCCATCATGCAATTATGTAGAGAAAAATCATGAAGCAACAGAGAAATATAGAAGGGTGGAACAGAAGGATATACTTCTTATACATGAGGACCAAAGGTGACCACTGTCTTTTATTCTTGTAAGTTCAAAGTGTCACTTATATCTTCCACCTATGTGAGATTAATAAATTCTAAAATTTCTTTTTTGTAAGTTGGTACTTTAGCTAATTCTAAAAGAGGTACCTGAATTTTTACCTTCTCCAACTCTTTTTCCAAACTGAAAGAATGAGTTTGATTAAATTTCTTTTGAGGTTCTTCTTCAATCTCTTTATAATTTGCCACTTGGTCGGGTACAAGAACAACTCTCTCCAAAATATTAGTGTGAACAAATTTTTTCTGGGAAGATTCACCCTGCTACACATTTGTTCTATTAAGTGAATTTACAAGTTGTTTCCCATTACTGACCTGTTTCACAGGGTCATTTTGTTGTGGAGGCCCCATTGGAGGAGGAATGGAACCCTGTTGTTCACCTTCATTATTCTGCACTCTAGATCTCTTTCTAGCCTTAAATCATACTTTTTATGTAACTCATCTTGCATGAAATCTATGAATTGCCTACAGTACTCATCCATTTCATCTTGATCAAAAGATACTTCAACTTCAACATATTCTCCCTCAAAATCTTCCTCTTCATCCTCTTATATTTTATACATAGCATATACCTGATCCTCGACCTCCCTTTGGTCATCTTCTATTGGCTCTCCATGAATTTATTCTATATACAACGGTGCTTGAACCTAGTCTTGATCTCTTCTTTCCCTCTGCAAAATTTGCAGGGGATGTCTTCTTAATTGAGGTTTAAACCCCCCTTGGTTTTTTTTTACATGTATTTGGGAGTTCTTATTTTCTAATTCCATCTTAGCTAGCTTATTTGTCAAATTTTTTATCACCTTTGTCATATCTTAAATTCTTAGATCTTGTGATGATTCTTCTTTGGCTTTCCCCTTCTCTTGGACTGGCTATTTCCCTTCTTCCTTTCCAACTGCAGTAATATTAGCTTCCATCTCTAAAGCACTTGTCTATATCCACTCTAGAGTAAGGGGATCTTCTTTCTCTAAGCGTGAAACTAAAATCGGCTTCAAAATCCCCAACAAAAACCACCTTTGCTCCAAACGAAAGGGGCTTCATTTCTACAGGAAAACTGTTACAACTTATTGGATATTTTGATAAAATCCGATACATTTTCATATGATTTTCTTCTGATTGCATTGAATTCCATCAGTGAATATCCATGATCATTTTTTTACCCCATCTCTGAGTGAATCGCTTTTCCAGTTCTTCCAATGTATTAATAGAATTATTTGGCAATCCCTTAAACCACTCCCTAGCCTATCCATCCAGAGATTGAACAAATAACCTCATTACAACTGTTATCACTAAAAAATCATACAAGCAAAGGTGACATTATTTAATGTCAGGAAAAAGGATTTACAGGGCTGAGAGACATTAGAGAATCTGAAAGTTTTAAAAAAATCTATAAAGTTTGAGGAAAAATCAAATTTGAACTAGTCAAATATGCTTTTGCGTGCAAAATCCTTCGATAAGCGCACCCTTGCGCACCTTTTGACCCAAAAAGAACGCAATCCTGGGAGTGGCGGAGTCACTTTCCAGAAACACAAAAGCACACTCCAGGACATTGATTCCACACTTGAATCCATCTAAGGACAACCACCCAAGCCTCCTTAGGACATCAAGGGAGCACACAATGGAATAAATGTGGCACACAATGGAATCACCCCCCTCTCTTGGGTTACCCTCCACAATGTAACAAGAGAGGGAAGGAGGATTTGAATTCTCCTATAAAAGGCCACCAATAGATGAGTAACTTGTGAGCACATTGTTATGCTGGCTAGAATTGCCCCAAGCAATACTGGCAGTGTCTGATCCAGAGCAGAGATAGAGGGGACTCATTTTTTGGCCATTCAACAACTCCAGTCCATAATATAAGAGAGAGGGGGACTTTGCACCAAGGCAGCTCAGAAGTAAATACATCCTTGCATCGGGACTTAGAACACAAGATTGGCGACTCCACTGGGGAACCCATCAGCAGCTAAAAAAACACTAAAAAATAGGTAAAATATCAAAAAAATAGCCTCCACCTTTTGCACGCCTGTCCCTCAGACATGTGTGTTGAAGGCGAGCCTGTATTTCTCAGAGGCACGCCAAAATATGAGAAAAATGTGCCTAAGGTGCGCAAAACCCTACAAATCGTGCGCGGAAGGCACGCTCTTACCCTGATCGCCAACGCCATCTAGGCTAAAAATGGCTCAGAATCTATACAAACCAGTTTTGTATGGACCCCGGTACTCTTAGACTGAAAATAAATAAATTACAGGACGTCATGGAGGTTACTTGGGCACGATATCGCTTATCCCTAGTGCTCAGGCTAACTTCAACGACAAGAAGTGCTCCGCAGAAGCCTTTGACCTCTCAAAAAACTCAACAAGAACAAATGAATTGAATTAAGGCCATATTCATCTATATATTTCCCTTTTCAAAAAATTTGGAAGACCATAACGAGAGCTTAGAATGTCCGTTCTCTGAACCAAAAGTAACACTGTGATCAACACTCCATAACAAACAGAGGCGATGCCACACATTCGCACTCCCGTGAAAATAATTTTTCAGTGCCGGCAGGTATGCCCTCTCTCATATTCTTTTTTAAAAAGCTCATGTCTTTCAATAATATTTGATAAAGAATATTCTTTCACATGAGTTAGTTTTTTTTGCAGGAAATCTCGCAAACCATCCACAACTCCATCCATTGAAATTTCCAAGATCATGTATCATTCTACCCCCAGGATGATAGAGTCCTAGAAAACTTTACATATCCCGACATAATTTCTCCATCATAAATTAACCATAGGTTCCACATACTCGACTGTGTTTATCATTACCTCGCCTTGCACATGATAAGCATCCTCGTTGGTTGGTAGAGCCTCCCTTCCATGGCGCTCGTCACCCAAAGTAGACCATTTATCACAAAAATAGTAACGCCATGGCCATACCTCTATAGTCAGGGAAGCATCTCATACCCATTCATCCACCATGCATTAGGTCAAGTCTTACCATACAAAATAACACCCCTTTCCCAGATGACCAAGTTGTGCAAGAAGATTGAAAGCGCAGTACCGCGGCTTGCATTTGGCCTACCATACATCCATCCACATAATCCCATCTGCAATACTTTTTCTTCCGCTTCATCAACCTCACACATGAGACCAACCAATGGGGCCCCCACCCTCAGCAAAACACCTTTCTCACGTCATCAGTGAGCGAACACTTTCATGTTTTGGGGCACCTGTATCTATGCTTTGTACAAACCAAACCTCATTATTTTATTCTTTTGGTAAGTGTACAAAGACCACAAACAACACACTATGTCCACCACCCACTCATTCATTTTCCCCCTGATGGCAGCAGTCCCTGGTCACCCTTGGTCAGAGTATCACATCCTCATGCAAAAGCCACCATGAAATTCATAACCATTTTATACCCACCCTGGAAGTCCTACCGACTCCAGGGATTTCCCCATCAAAAATAGTTATGACTATCACTAAGCTGTTTTTTATACTCCGACATTGGGCCACTGAATCCCCATCATTAGTTTTCAGTCATCCCTCACCATCATGCCTGTGTTAAACCCATCACATCCAGGATCCTGATTCCCTCAATCAGTGACCCTCTCGTTTGGTTGAGGCTTCCTTTTTGTCGATTTCAACACCTATTTTTTAAAAAGGATGTAGTACCTTGGATCGCCGCTCTCCATAACAGGGGCATCCTCGGGTGGCACTGCGGGAGACACCATTTCTCACAAATGTCATCGATCCTCCTGACATTCGACTACAACACAAGATTTCATGCCAAGATGGTATAGTACCTTACAACCATTGCACTTTGATCAAATTTGTCGAAGACTCGTGCCTTCATAAGAATCTCTTTCAGCAATGCTTATACAAGAAGGCCCCAGCCCACACCTATGTGTATAATGGGCAGTTATATTCCATACCAAGTTTATGCATATGGGTACCACACTCCACCTATTTTCAAAGAAAAAACGCCCCTAAGGGTGTCAGCAGCCGTTGTCATCAACCAACAGATCACTACCATATCAGTGACACAGACAGAACATGTATCTGTCAAATAGATTTGTTTAACTAAACACAGCATTACGAGCATGGGACATGCCCGCCTCGTAGAAAATTTGATAATACTGTATTATATTTTCTTACATGTGTCCCACAGGACATGGTCGTTCCTTGAACCGATGGAAGGTGTCTCTAATTCTGAGCTACATGCAGGTCTCTCTCTCTCTACACATAGTATATAGAAAATAAACTATAATGTATTTCGGCTATATAGTTCTTCCTATAGCTCACACATTAGCGGGAAACTGCTATCACTGAAAAACCGTACAAGCAAAGGTGACATTATTTAATTTCAGGGAGAAGGATTTACGGGGCTGAGAGACATTAAAGAATCTGAAAGTATTTAAAAAATCTCTAAGATATGAGGAAAAATCAAATTTGAACTAGTCAAATATGCTTTTGCGTGAAAAATCCTTCGATAAGCACACCCTTGTGTGCCTTTTGACCCAAAAAGTGCGGAATCCTGGGAGTGGTGGAAGTCACTTTCAGGGACCAAAAAATCACACTCCAGGACATTGATTCCAGACTTGAAGCCACCTAAAGAAGACATCCCAAGCCTCCTTAGGACATCAAGGGAGCACACAATGGAATAAATGTGGCACACAATGGAATCAACCCTCTCTCTTGGGTCACCATCTAGAATGTACCAAGAGAGGGAAGGAGGACTTGAATTCTCCTATAAAAGGCCACCAAGAGATGAGTAACTTGAGAGCACATTGTTATGTTGGATATAACTACCCCAAGCAATACCAGTAGTGTGTGATCTGGAGTAGAGATAAAGGGGACTCAGCTGTTTGCCATCCAACAACTCTAGTCCACCAAAGCAGAGAGAGGGAGTCTTTGCACCAAGGCAACTCGGAAGTAAAGACATCCTTGTATTGGAACTTAGAACACCAAGTTCTAAGTGCCCCGTGGCAAGTGGGTTAAATCTTCATCTTTATTTCCTACCAGCACTCAATATGAGGGGATGTAAGCACCGCCATTTGGATTATTGAAGTTGTTTGACTCTATTTAAAGATTTTGTGTTATTTGTTTTAGTTTTAGTTTAATTTCTATGTTTGAATATGCATGTTATTTCTCTATCTAGTATGTTTATGTTCTAGCATATTCCACTAACTTTCTTGACTCCATATATTTTTTTCCTGTGACCAATAAATTAAGCGGGAAAAAAACACCCCTTAAGTTGGTGTGATTTTGTACATACGTGCACCAAACACACTAACACAACAACATCAAGATGTTCTACATTTAGATTTTCATCAAAATTACAAAACATAGGCAAGTGTTGTTCTATAGTTATTTCATATTCTCTAGTAAAACGTGGGAGTAATTTAAGATACTCTTGAGGAATTACATTCATTGGTTGAGGAAGGTTAAGTGGAGCATATCTGTTCAACAAAAAGGCTGGTGTTGCCATGTTTGCACCTTAATTGATTGTTCCTTGGTTAGATGCAATCGATAGAGCCGCTCTAAAAATGAACGAAGGTGGAGGAAAAACTGATATGGGGATAGGCTGATGGACAATAGTAGAGGGACCAACAACTAGAGTTTGTTGACCTTGAGAAAAATTAAACAAAACAGACTCAAAGGAGTGTTCTTCCTCCTTAGGTTCTTGAAAATAAAGTGGTGTGAAAGGTGAATCTTGTTCCAAGGAAGAAAGTATTTCAGAAATATCTTCAAACAAAGGATTAATAGAACTACTGTCATGAGTAGACAATTTAGGATCAGTTGTTGAAGGAGTTTCAGGTTTCTGAGCCTTTCTAGAAACCAATATTTATGGATCTGGCAAAGCAGGGACTATCTATTATGAGGTGTCTAACCTCATGTGAGGCCTTTTGAAAGCCATAATTTTGAAAATAACAAACACAACCCAATATTTTCTCCTCACTGAACAACCAGAGGAAATAATGTGAAAACCCCAAGGAAAAATAAACTTCATTTCTTCGTCCCCAACAATGGTGACAGAAAATGTTTTATCTCAAGAAACAATCGCTTGGCTATGGTAAGGAATAACTGCTTAAGAAATTTTATAAATATATGTAAAAATTACAATATCAAATGGCCTCTATTTAACGCCTTTGGAATTTAATTCCTTAATACCCTCAATAATATGATATAATGAAAGCCTTCACAATGCCATAAATTGTTGATATTTGAATGAAATGAAAAGAATAACTGTAAGGGAAACTCAAAATGATATGCTGAAAACATAGAATCTACCACTTTTAAGTTTCAGAGGAAATTCATGGAGAGAGAGGAAACTCAAAATAATATGCTGTAAACATAAAATATATTACTTTTAAGTTTCATCAGGAGTTTGTGAAGAGAGGGGAAACTCAAAATAATATGTTGTAAACACAGCATCTATTACTTTTAAGTTTCAGAGAGAATTTGTGAAGGGAGAAGAGATGGAGTGAAGGAGCGCAAATTAAGGTTATTTAACTCTTACTCATAGATGTAATTAAGAGATCAGTTGCTACATTACTTCACTTCATTCAAAGAAGAATAAACAAATAGCGAAAGTGGAAAGACATATCAACATCAACAGGTGTATGAAACTTGATCTTCTTTCATTAATTTCTCAGAAAATTCAGTACCAAATTAACAGTCATCCAGAGGTCCAAAACTCGAAACCCCTTTTCTTTATTTATACCTACTTAAATACATCAAAGTAGTTCGTAACTTCTGGACTTCTTGAAACTACTCAACTTCCTAAAATGTTAATATTACTTATGTAATCATACAAAGAAAACAGATTGAAATTGAGAATATCATTCGTTTTGATGAATGTGATGTTGTTGATGCGTCCCCCTGAAGTGTTGAGGTGTCCTTTCTGGTTATGATGCAGTAGTTGCACAGTTCTGTAACAATTCCTCAATGCATGACTTGACACAACTATTTTGCTTCCCATAGTGCCACTATATGTTCTTCTGCTTGACTCTACCTATGTCTCTGTGTGTGCCTGCAACATTCCATCTTATCTTCATCAACCATCGCAAGACTTGGACTTGAACCATATTCTCATCACCTTTGGAGAGTGCATCGCATCTGCTTTCTATCACATTCTGGAATTTCACCATATTTACATTATAATCCTCATTTCTTCCTCTGATGTGATTTAACAACATAAATTCCTTACATATGGATTTGAAAACCTTTGGAGTTCACCTTTTAAACTGCATCACATTCGCCCGCAAATCGCAGATTGGAAAATTTTGTTATGAGACATGGAAGGTAAGTGATAAACCGTTGATGTGCGAAGAGAAATGGGTGGAAGGTGACATGGCAAGTAGAGGCGCGGCCAATCACAATCGCAAATCGAAAATTTTTTTATGATACAGGAAGGTAAGTGTTAAAATGTGCGATGTGCAAAGTGCGAGGGGCAGAAGGTGACATGGAAATTAGAGGTGGGGTTGATCGCAATCGCAAATCGATATTTTTGTTATGTAAGTGTTAAAATGTGCAATGTGAGAATTGCGACGGGCAGAAGGTGACATGGAAATCAGAGGTGGGGCCAATCACAAATTGTAATTGGTGATATGGAGCTTTACCGCACTTCGCACTTCGGGGATCATAACATATTCCTTTAGCACCTTTCCTCCAAACCTTGCGATGTGCGATATACGATTGTGTCGCATCGCAATATCTCAAGGTTAACCATATTACAAATTCGTATCCTTTATTGAATGCGATATGTGATACGATCTCTACCATCCATCTCTCCATTCCAGTTCTGCACTTTGATCCTAACCATCTGTTTTTCTCTTTGCGCCTCCTCCAAAACTCTTAATTTTTTAAGGGAAATGCGCCATTTCTCTGCCTTCGGGAGATTATTTTGTTTTCTACATGGTGTAACCCTCCTGATTTTATCTGGTGTTCTTACACGTTAGTCCCTATGAAGCTTGCGAATGAGCCCGACTTGACCCTGTTTGGTGTGCAATGTTCTGAACGTGCCCATTGGTCTGGCTCTTGAAATGTTATGCACGTGAATGAGCTCGACTTGATCCACCTTCACATCTCATCACGTAATGTTAATGTACCAACATATAAATAAAAATTCTTCTACTACACACAAAATTTTACATTTTCTATCATATATGTTTTTTTGGTGTTTTGAAAAATATTTCAAAGGTAAATGCAAATGAGCCATAACATCTAGCTCCACCTGGGGATAGTGATTTTTTCCACAGAAGTGCTAAGAACTGCAGATTAGTGCCTTATCCATTGGGAATGGAGTCAAATATTTATTGGTGACATATGAACAATGATAAATATAGTATTTACAATGGTGGAATGCTGACTTTTAATGCTGGAAATAATGCTTCAGATACTTCCCGTTCACAGGTAGTTGTACTGACTCTCCATCTAGATATTTCAAAACAAATGTGTTATTTTACCTTGACTAAGATATTCTGTATGGACCATACCAGAGAGGGTCATATTTACCATGCTTCCTCTTTTCTTCTCATATGGTGTCCCATCTTAGTACCAAATCTCTTGCTTGAAAGAGAACTTCTTTAGCTTTTCTATCAAATATAGACTTCATCTTTTCCTGATAAGTAATCAAGTTATCCCTTACTTTTTTTCTATTTTCAATTGATTCAATTATTTTTTTCAATCTTCTTACCATAGCATTAGGTTCTTCCTAGCTTATTGAAGGAAAGAAATCACTAGTTTGGCCAGCTGAGTAGGAAATAGTGCTTGAGTTCCATAAAATAGTTCATAGGGAAACATTCCAGTAGAGCTCCTGGTAGTGACTCAAACTGCTTAGAGGGAAAAATTCATCTTCATATCCCAATCCTTATGATTCTCAGTGATCGTCTTCTTCAAGATTCTGACCAATGTCTTATTGGAAGACTCTGTCAATCCATCCCCTTGGGGATTATACGCTATGGAATTTGATACAATTATGTTATATGTTTGACAAAAATTAATGAAACGAGAATATTTGAATACATGAGAATTATGAGTCACAATTTTGACTGGACATCTGAATCTGCTGAAAATATTTTCCTCCGAAAACTTCATCACTACTTGATCATTCACATTTTTAGTGGGTATTGCTTCAACCCATTTTGTAAAATAATCAGTGGCAGTCAAAATCCACTTGAACTGTCCACTTGATGGTGGATTGATCTCTCGAATAAAATCCAATCCCCATTGCCTGAAAGGTTCTTCAATAAATACTGGGATGAGAGGCAATGGAGAAAGTTTTTTCTTTTCAGCAAACAACTGAAACTTTTGACAACTTTTGACTAGTCTATAAACATCTACAAATAGGGTTGGCCAATAGAAGCCTAACTTGATAATTTTATGAGAAGTGACCTTCCAGCTATAATGTCCTCCATACAGACTCTCATGATATTGCTTGGTGACTTCAATAGATCCTCCTTTAGTCAAACATAACAACAAAATACCAGCAGGATCTTTCCAGTATAGCTTCTCTTCTATGATAACATATGGATGAGAATTGAGCTTGAGAGCTCTGTATTTTGTTCTATATAGTGAAGTTGGACAACAAACAAAACACAGGTAATGCAAAATATCTGTATACCAATCAGAGCACAAAAATTTGTATTGAATACTTATTTTGGACTTGTTTTGACCTTCTTCATTAACAACTCCATCCACTGTTGCCAACAGATTAATTCCCAAGGCTTGAAAATTTGTCTCTGTCAACAACTTCGCTAACCCTTATCCCTTGACTAGCTTGGTGGGTTTGATGTCAAAATCATACTCTTGGATTTTTTCTATCCACTTCCCAATTTTTCCTTCAATGTCATTTTGGACCAACACGTCTTTCACAGCAGAATTAGGAACATAAGCAGTTATTTGGGACTATAATACATAAGTCTTGAAGGCTTTTAGTGCTTTGACCAAAGCATATACTTGTTTCTCTAGAATATTGTATTTGAGCTCAGGATCTATGATAAATTTACTAAAAAATAGAACTGGCTTCTCCTTCCTATCTTCATTTTTTTGCAACAACACATCAACAATAGTAGTGGGGGATGCAAATGAGAATACCTAAAAGGCATTTTTATAGTCTGTACTAATCATAATTGGAGCTTCTTGCAGTGCTTCCTTTATTTTAGTAGATGCTTCTCTTGCTTCCTTATCCCATTTCACTTCTGCATTTTTCTTCAACATATCTATTATACTTCTCACAATCTCAGTATAATTGGGCAAAAATCCCTAAAAATGTTTATTTTTCCTAGGAATATCTGGATGTCTTTCTTTCTTCTAGGTAAAGGAATTGTCTGAATGGCTTCCACACTTACTGGGTCAATATTTACTCCTTGTTTATAAACCATGTGACCCAATAATTTACCTTCTTCTAAGGAAAATAAAGATTCCTTGGGATTTAATGATAGACCAAATTTTCTACACTTATGATTTTTTTTTTTGTAAATGCTCCAAGTTCTCATCATCTGACCCTGAGAAAACAGTTGCATCATCCAGATATATAACTACAAACCTATCACCAATGAAGGCTATGTCCATGGCCCTCTGAAATGTTGCACCTACGTTCGTAATGCCAAATGACATCCTTGCATACATGAATGTGCACTGGGGCGTCCTGAAAGTTGTCTTCTTCTGATCTCCTTTTTCTACTGATACATAATTATACCCACAAAATCTGTCAACCATAGACAAACTATAAGCTCATGTCACCTTCTGTAAGACATATTCCATTTTCGGCAAAGGATAATTATATTTTAGAGATTCTATGTTAAAATTCCTAAAGTTTACACACAATCTTATCTCTCCATTCTTCTTTCTTACAGGAACCATATTAGATACCCAGTCTGAATATCTTAAAGGGACTATAATTTTCGCCTGCAACAATTTCTTCACTTCTTTTTCGATTGGAGTTAGCAAAAATGGATTAATCTGTCTGAGATTCTGTCTGTGTGGTTTAATTCCTTATTTTAATGGGATCATATGTTGAATTATTCTTTTTTCATATGTTTTTAGGTCTCCATATGACTAGGCAAACACATCCACATATTTATTAAAAATATCAATGTATCTTTCTTTGTATTTTTTGGGAACACCTTTGAATAATTTAACTATTTTTGGTTCCTGTTGAGTTCCTAGATTGCAATCTTTCATATCTTCTTCTTGATGTGCTTTCTTTGAATCAATAACAACATCATTAGAATCAAATAATATTTCGAGTGGAACCAATCATTTAGGTAGCACATTATCTTTCAATTGGATAATATTTTGTTCACCTATCGACTGCTTAAGGTTTCTTATTTATGCTTTTTTCTCCGTTTAATCTTCCTCTCGGTCTATCTAAACATCTTCAAAGTTTCCAATGATTTTCAAGAACCGATTTATCTGTTCATCATCTTCAAACACCTACCAATGTTTCACATTGTCAGGGATAGAAGGTATATGTCTAATTTCAATTTCATACCTTAGCCTTATATTTATTGGAGGTTTGAAGGTGTTGGCTGCAACTGCTAAAGAATCAACCAATCTATTCTCCTACCTCAGAACATATTCAAGATTGAAGGTTTCGAAATATTTTTCTATCAAATCCCAAACTTCATTCCTATATGATCTTAATCTCTAATGCTTGGTTTGACAATGATTTTTAATCTTCCTTATTATATATTCAGAGTCATGAAAAATTGAAATACATTGAACTCCCATCTGTTTAGGAACTTGAAGGCTTGAGATTAAGGCCTCATACTCAGCCACATTTCTTGTTCAATCAAATTCTAGTGTAAAAGAGAAAGGCATGAGGTTACCTTATGGTGATACCAACAAGAATCCATCACCTGCGGCTTCCTTGGAGTAGGCACCATCAAAGTAGCATTTCCAAATATTCCTTGAGTGCAGATCATTATTTAAAAATGCTGAAGAGAGCTTCTTCCCTGGGTCTCGAGAAAATTCTGCATATTCATTCAACATGAAACAAGAAACATCTTCTGTTTCTTTACTATAAATGGGGGAATTTCTTGCATCTTTCTTGGAGGTGGTCTTCACAAACCTTGTTTCCATGTACAATCTCCTTTCTTCCCCATTAAAAAATGGAATGATAGCATAAGTGAAATCTAATTTTAGAACACCTCCCAACTTTTCTCCCCAAGATCTTGACAGGAGCATTCCAAACCTGGCTGGGATGTCAGTAACCAGTACATCCATAACTATACTCTTTGTTGGTATTTGTGCCAACGAAACTGCTACATATTTAATTAACCCAACACATTTCACCCTTTTGGAATCAAATGAATATAGATACCTATAAGTTCGGTAATCTGCAAGTTTAGTTCCTTCATAACAGACAATGGCATGAGATTATGGGACGCTCCTGAGTCCAGCATGCAATTATGTAGAGAAAAATCATGAAGCAAGAGAGAAATATAGAAGGGTGGAACAGGAGGATCTACTTCTTCTACATGAGGACCAAAGATGACCACTGGCTTTTCTTCTTGTAAGTTCACTGTGTCACTTATATATTCCACCTGTGTTAGATTAATAAATTCTGAAATTTCTTTCTTGTAAGTTGGTATTTTAGCTAATTCTAGAAGAAGTACCTAAAATTTAACCTTCTCCAACTCTTTTTCCAAACTGAAAGCATGAGTTTGCTTAAAGTTATTTTCAGGTTCTTCTTCACTCTCTCTAGAATTTGTCACTTGTTCGGGTACACGAAAAACTCTCTCCAAAATATTAGTGTCAACTGATTTTTTCTGTGAAGATTCACCTTGCTGTGTAGTTATTCTATTAAGTGAATTTACAGGTTGTTTCTCATTACTAACCTGTCTCATAGGGTCCTTTTGTTGTGGAGTCGCCATTGGACAAGGAATGGAACCTTGTTTTTCAGCTTCATTATCCTGCACTCTACATATCTTTCTAGACCTTAAATCATACTTTTTATGTAACTCAGCTTGCATGAAATATGTGAATTTCCTACAGTACTCATCCATTTTATCTTAATCAAAAGATATTTCAGCTTCAGCATATTCTCCCTCATAATCTTCCTCTTCATCCTCTTCTATTGTATACATAGCAGATATCTGATCCTCGACCTCCCTTTGGTCATCTTCTTTTGGCTCTTTAGGCATTATTTCTATATACAACGGTGCTTGAACCTGGTCTTGATCTCTTCTTTCCCTCTACAAAATTTGCAGGGGATGTCTTTTGAATTCAGGGTCAAACCCTCCTCATTTTTGTTGTACATGTCTTTGGGAGTTTTTATTTTCCAATTCCATCTTAGCTAGCTTATTTGTCAAAAATTTTATCACCTTTTTCATATCTTCAATTATTAGATCTTATGATGATTCTTCTTTGGCTTTCCCTTTCTGTTGGACTGGCTATTTCCATTTCTCCTTTCTAGATGTAGTCATATTAGCTTCAATCTATAAAGCATATGTTTGTATCCGCTCTAGAGTAGGGGATCTCCTTTCTCCAAGCGTGAAATGAAAATTGGATTCAAAAGCCCGAGTAAAAATCACCTTTGCTCCAAATGGAGGGGGCTTCATTTCTACAGGAAAAATGTTATACAAATTATTGAATCTCTTGATAAAATCCGATACATTTTCAGATGATTTTCTTTTCATTGCATTGAATTTACGTCAGTGAATATCCATGATCCCTTTTTTCACCCCATCTTTGAGTGAATCAATTTTCTAGTTCTTCCTATGTATTAATAGAATTATCTGGAAATCCCTTAAATCACTTCCCAACCTATCCATCCATATATTGAACAAAGAGCCTCATTACAACTGTTATCACTGAAAAATCGTAGAAGCAAAGGTGACATTATTTAATGTCAGGCATAAGGATTTACAGGGCTGAGAGAAATTAGAGAATTTGAAAGTATTTAAAAAATCTCCAAGGTCTAAGGAAAAATTAAATTTGAACTAGTCAAATATTCTTTTGCGCGCAAAATCCTTCGATAAGCACGGCCTTGCGCACTTTTTAACCCAAAAATTGCGCAATCCTGGGAGTGGCGGAAGTCACTTTCTGGGACCATAAAAGTGCACTCAAGGACATTGGTTCCACACTTGAAGCCACCTAAGGACATCCATCCAAGCCTCCTTAGGACATCAAGGGAGCACACAATGGAATCACCCCCCTCTCTTGGGTCACCATCCACAATGTACCAAGAGAGGGAAGGAGGATTTGAATTCTCCTATAAAAGGCCACCAAGAGATGAGTAACTTGAGAGCACATTTTTATGCTGGCCATAATTTCCCTAAGAAATACCAGCAGTGTGTGATCTGGAGCAGAGATAGAGGGGACTTAGTTGTTGGCCATCCAACAACTCCAGTCCACCATAGTAGAGAGATGGAGACTTTTCACCAAGGCAACTTGGAAGTAAAGACATCCTTGCATCGAGACTTAGAACCCCGAGTTCTGAGGGCCACTTGGCAAGTGGGTTAAAGTTTGATCCTCATTTCCTACCAACACCCAATAAGAGAGAACATAAGTGCCGATGTTTAGATTATTGAAGTTGTTTGACTCTATTTAGAGCTTTTGTGTTATTTTTTTTAGTTTTAGTTTAATTTTTGTGTTTGAATATGCATGCGATTTCTCTATCTAGTATGTTTATGTTCTAGCATGTTCCACTAGCTTGCTTGATTCCATATATTTTTTTCCTGTGACCAATAACTTAAGAGGGAAAACCACACCCCTTAAGTTGGTGTGATTTTGTACATATGTGCACCAAACACACTAACACAACAACATCAAGATGTTCTACATTCAGATTTTCAACAAAACTACAAAACATAGGCAAGTGTTATTCTGTAGTTATTTCATCTTCTCTGTTAAAACGTGGGAGAAATTTAAGATACCCTTGAGTCATTGCATTCATTAGTTGAGGAAGGTTAAGTGGAGAATATCTATTCAAAAAAAAGGTTGGTGCTGCCATGTTTGCATTTTGATTAATTTTTCCTTGGTTAGATGCAGTTGACAGACCTGCTATGAAAATGAATGAAGGTGGAGGAAAAACTGATATGGGGATAGGTTGATGGAGAATAGCAGAGGGACCAGCAACTAGAGTTTGTCGAGCTTGAGTAAAAGTAAATGAAACAGACTCAAAGGAGTGTTCTTCCACCTTAGGTTCTTGAAAATAAAGTGGTGTGAAAGGTGAATATTGTTCCAAGGAAGGAAGTATTTCAAAAATATTTTCAAACAAAGTATTACTAGAACTATTTTCATGAGTATACAATGTACGATTAGGTGTTGAAGGAGTTTCAGGTTTCTAAGCCTTTTTAGAAACCAATATTTCTGGATCTAGAAAAGTAGGGACTATCTGCTATGAGGTATTTGACCTCGTGTGAGGCCCTTTGAAAGCCATAATTTTGAAAATAACAAACACAACCCAATATTTCCTCCTCACTGAATAGCCAAAGGAAACAATGTGAAAAACCCAGGGAAAAATAAACTTTGTTTCTTCGTTCCCGAAAACTGTTGGGTGCCAGTTTTGCACACTTTTCCTCCACTTGTTTTCCCTATTTTTCCTCATGACTATAACCAATGGAACTATATTTTCCTCTTTTCCTACCTTTCTATCCTAACTTGTGATGTTTCACCTTATTTTAATTACTCTACCATTTCATTAATTATTATGATATATCGTGCCTTTTTATGACTAATTGAGGATGAACATTTGGAGAAGATCTATGGTCTTTGTGTTGTCTTTCCAGATGTCATTCATAGCACCAAAAATCCTGAGCACGAGGTCCACAGGAGAAGTTAAGAGTGTGCTACTACAACGAAGTGATGCTATAACACCTTGTTGTTACAGAATCGTCGACAAAATGTTGTTACACTCTCTTGTTACAGACCCGTTGGTGAATTACTGATACAGTTGTACCACTGACTGGATCTCGTCAACACCAGTTGCTGACCTATCCTTTAGCTGTTACACTACAACTGTGATTTTATTATGATAGTTGTAGAATTTGTTTAGCATTATACTTTTGGATAATAGCCGAAGGGCAGTTTTGATTGTAATATATAATTTTCTAGGTAGAACTTTATTAAGAAGTGGTTATAACTATATGTATTCTATTTCGATCAGCATGAGAATCATAAGATTCTCATGACTGATCTATCCCTTGATTTTCTGAGATGTAACCACTATATAGTTCTTGACCCTAGAGGTCGAAAAAAAAGAGCTGAGAAAAACATTATTTTGGCTCTGTAATTCTACTCTAATTAATACAGATTATCCTGTTATTGTTGTTACATGTGTTATTCAATTTAGTTTCCATTAATTTTTTCCTCTACTTGTGCCCTGCTAGGGAGGAAGGGCCCTCCTTCTTAGCAGGGATTGCAATGATTAAGTAGTTGTGTGTATGCATTTGTATTTCAGTTTATGTATAAGTAGAATGTTGTTGTTGTTGTTGAGATGTGAATATATCCGCTTCAATTTCAATACTTTGTATGCTATTACACATATGATGTTAGAGACACCAGCTGGATACTTGTTGTGTGGCGAGCTAGAACAAATTAGTTGAGGTGTGATTCCAATTTGTAGATCCTTTTATTTCTGATGAGTGATTTACTTCCATCATTTACTTCAACAACAATTTCCTTTATTTAGATTTTCTGTTGGTTGGGTGTATCGTCAGAAACAGTGTAGTTGTCATTGAAATAAAAGATGTCCTTGGATTGATAATTTATGTGTACTTTTTAGTCATTTGATAGTGATTAATACAACCCAACATTTTGGCGTCGTTGTGAGGGATGGAAGTGATGATCCAATCAATTAGAGTTGTTTCTTAGAAGTGCAATTTCCATGTGTTTTTTAGAGTATGTACAGTGACACAATTGTCGGGCCATAAGACGAGAGGTAAGAACCTGCGCAATGCTCTAACAAAATAACAAAATTGAGTGGGCTCACCAATGTCTTACTCGGACACTTAGGAGACTGAATTTTTTAGCATTTTGTTTTTCTTAGAGTGTCTCCAATGACACAATTGTCGGGTGGTAAGATGACAGGTAAGAACTTGTGCATCGCTCTAAAAAACTTGAGCGGGCTCACCAATGTCTTGCTGGGACACTTACGAGTTGAATTTTTGGTTTTTTTTTAGGGTGTCTTCAGCTATGCAGTCGTTGGGCGGTAAGATAAGAGGTAAGAACCTGTGCATCACTCTAACAGACTTGGTTGGGCTCACTGCTGTAGAAACTGAAGCACTTGTAGGATTAATTGATACACATAGGGCCCATGTGTGCCGGTAGGATAACATCAACATCTACAAACACCCCCCACTCTACTGACTATAGGAAAGACAGGTCGTAAGAAGGAGAATAAGAATGTAGATTTGGGAAGAAAGACATTCTTTGGAGATCTGATCTCAAGGGTAGAAAAGGAACAATCCACGTCATACAAAGATACTAGGAAGATAGGACCACAAAAATTTGCTACCATATCAAAGCCTGGACCATCAGTGTCTTCCGTGTCTAGAAGTCACCATCCTTCGAATAGCATATCCACTCCTGATACCAAAAATCCAAATCCAAAACAACAGTGGAGAATGATTGATCAGGATCTGAGAATTGAGAGACACAGAGAGACTAGTGGACAGCATCAGGGACCTGAGGAACAACATTCAGTTGATCATCAATTGGACGCTGGTAGTGTTGTTAAACAGTTGGTCCTGAAGCAGCCTGATCCTTTTATTTGCCAATCTATAGTACACTACAAGGTCAATTCATCCCATCAGGAAGAATCAACCATGGGGGACGAGAATGTCATGACAGATAGCTATGTTACTTTTGAAGTTCCAATAGTAGTAACACGGGATGAGGCTCCTATGAATAATATTCCTTTATCATCCCTACCATCCTTTAAAGGGATGGTTGTTGAAGACCCTGATACCTTTCTGTTTCAATTTGAAGTGCTATGTAGGGGTTATGACTACACTTCAGATGACCAGAAGCTGAAATTATTCCATGATACTCTGAAAGGAGCAGCATTAAGATGGTTTATGAAACTGGGTGCTAACATGATTTGAACCTGGAATGACATGAGAGAGGCCTTCCTCTTTAAGTATCAGGATTACTATCAAACCAGGGACTTGAAGGAGGAGATTTTCAAAATTTCACAGAAGGAGGAGGAAAGCATGGAATATTATATGGAGCGATTTCACCACAATTTATAGAGGTCTAAGTTCAGTAACTTAGATCCAAAAATTCAAAAGCCAATTTATTAAGAGGTATAAGAGATTATTGTCTAGATAATCTGAACCTATTGGGAAAAGTAGAAATATCACAAGAATCGCTTGATGAGATAATGAAGCTTTATCTGTGTAGCTCAAGAGGATCGGTCAAAGGGAGAGTTTTAGTTCGAGGCCCTTCAGTCCGGATATAGAAGTCCACGAGTGGAGGAGTAACCAGAGCATAGATAGGGAACTTATTTGAGGACTTTAAAACCAACCTCCTTAGCACTCTCTCTTCCCATATCACTACGGTACAGGTCAAGAAATTACAAGCAGAAGCCAAAGAAGCCTTAGCAATATTCTATCCCCGATGCAAAAAGAAACATTTGGAAAGAGAATGTGGACTAAATAGTTTCATCCTGTGCAACATTTGTGAGTTGGGGAACTCTACAAATCAGTGTCGTGAATTTCCCAGACTGAAGGTTGTACTTCAAGAATCAAGCGAGGATGTTCAATCTTCTTATTTCATCGGATCAAAGAGACCATGGTAGCCACGACCTACAGGTATGCCTTCAGATTTTTCCTCTTTTTATCCTTGGAATAATGTTTATAATAGTCAAAAATATCCATGGGAATATCCTACTCCTTCCTCAACACAATTCCCTTCACCATGGAACCAGTGGTCGTCTCCTCCACCAATGCAATATCCTCCGTCAGAACCCAATCCTTGGGGTTATAACTAGAGAAGTAATGGCTAAGGTCGAGTTCCCCCTCAAATATCAATGCAATAGTAGCAGTTACAACTGTCTTCTATTCAAAATCCTACACCTTTTGTCCGACCCCAATTACTTGTGCAACCTAACCCCAATCCAAAAAATAGGGTAGCCCAGAGCATGGATGCTTTGGTTACCCTCCAGAATTATTTTATTACTCCTATTGGAATTAACAAGGTTTAGCTTCTATCAGGGAAAATAATCAGATCCTAGCACACTCCCATTATTATCGAAGAATGTGATTCACCTAGAAAGGATACAGATGATCCTAAGGTAGTTGTTACACATGTAACGACTAATACAACACTTGTTGTTACATCTGTAGCAGCCAGCTCACGAGGATATGTTGTTCCTACAATAGCCAATCCGAGTGAGGCTGGTGCATCTGTGATAGCTGACTCAGCTATTAGCATTCAGAATCCTCCACACCCTCAAAGATTAACTAAAATTAGGCTGGTCTCACAACCTGAATCCGAATTCCTCAAGGAACTGCAAAATTTGTATGTGTGGATTCCGCTATTACAATATCTTAAAGAAGTGCCTATCTATGCTAAAATAGTGAGGGATCTATGCATCAAAAGACCTGGAAGGAAACCTAAAGACCCTGCTACTGTCCATTTCATGGGGAAATAGTCTAAAGACCCTGCTACTATCCATTTCATGGGGAAATAGTCTAAAGACCCTGCTACTATCCATTTCATGGGGAAATAGTCTGATCTTATGATTGATCAGCCTTTTTTGACTAAATATAATGACCTAGGGAACCCTACAGTGACTGTCCACATTGACAATCATCCCATAACCAATACCTTGATTGAT
Source organism: Pinus albicaulis (assembly GCA_034641835.2). Classification (NCBI taxonomy): domain Eukaryota; kingdom Viridiplantae; phylum Streptophyta; class Pinopsida; order Pinales; family Pinaceae; genus Pinus; species Pinus albicaulis. Next base: position 411,326,030 of record CM076574.1, on the reverse strand, counting down.
CTAGAACACTGTTACCGATGAAATAGGTAACCGCATCATTACCTACTTTTTTTTGGTAGCATAAAAAACACTAGGTGCAAAAGGAGTGATGCGGGAATCTTCCTTTTTTTTTAACTTTTATTTTGACACTCTAAAAATCTTTTTATTTATGAAGTATGAATATTTGTTTTAAAATGTTAGTGATTTTCATACTAATTTTGAAACGTATTGATGCGGCACATCAACTTTTTTTTTTTTAGAGCGGTGATTTTTAGCATAATTTTAAGCATTAGTGATCTGACATCAACCTTTTTTTTTAGAGTGGTGATTTTCATGTTGTTAATAAAACACAAAACTTAGATAAAAATATATATTAAAAACAATAAAAATGTAAAAAAAAAAAAAAAATTAACTCGTAAAAATAAAAAATTTAAACAAAAATAAATAAATAAATAAATAAATAAATAAATTATTCGAAAATTATATCAAAAGAAATGACAAAATTTGAAAAAAAAAACACATAATTTAAAGAAAAAAAGCAAAAATTAACCGAAAAAATTAAAAAAATAAAAATAAAAAAAACATCAAAAACATTTTTTCTAAGTTATTAAAAAAACCATATAATTAAAAAAAAAAATTTAAAAAAAAAAATTAAAAATAATTTAAATTACAAAATTAAAATTTAGATTAAAAAAATAAAATACAAAAAAGAAAAAATTTAATTTAAAAATTTAAATTAAAAAAATAATAATAATAAGAAAACAAAAATACAAATCTTAAAATTAACAAAAAAAAACAAATTAAAAAAAAAAAAAAACAAAATTTCAAATTGAAAAAGAAAATTAAAGTAAAAGAATTATAATAAAAAAAACTATCATTAAGAAACAAAAAAATGAAAAAAACCACTTGCAAATAATTAAAAAACAAATATCCATAAATTTGCTGTTTTTTTTTAAATGAAACAATTTATAAATTTTAAAAATGAAAAACCAAATAAACTAAAAGATTAAAAAAAAAAATTTAAATTAAATTAAAATTAAAATTAAATTAAAATTTAACAAATTTAATGAATAAATTTTAAATTTTAAAAAATAATTAATCTGAAATATTAAATTTAAAAACAAAATTTAAAAAAAAAACCAAAAAAAAAAAAAAACTAACTAAATTTAAACAAAAAAAATTGAATTAAAAAAAAATAATTTTAAATTTTTTTAATTTAAAAAAAAAAAAAATCAAATTAAAAAAAAAAAAAAAATTAAAAATTAAAAAAAAAGAAGAAATTTTTTGATCATTGGTATTGCTTGTAATCGGCCCTCCCGCCCAAGTGAGCGGCGGAGGCCGGCCTATGCCGCTACCTGGGCGGGGGAGGCCGATTTCGGAATCGCCCTCCGCCGTCGGCGGATGGTTCGGGGAGATAAGCCCTCGCGGTGGGAGTCGGGTCGAAGAAGAATCTCCTAAGGTCGATTCCGAGAGTCGCCCTCCCACGACGGGAGGCTGATTCCGGGAATTGCCCTCCCGTCGCGGCAGGCCGATTCCAGGAATCGCCCTCCCGCGATGCGGGAGGGCGATTCCGAGAATCGCTCTCCAGTGACGCGGGAGGGCGATTCCTGGAATCGGCCTCTCGCCACGAGAGGCCGATTCTCGAAATCGCCCTCCCGCCCAGTGGCCGGCCTTTGCCGCCACTTGGGTGAGAGGCCGATTAGTAGCGCCAGCACGATCAAAAAATTCTTTTTTATTTTTTATTTTTTTAATTTTTAATATTTTTTTTTTAATTTGATTTTTTTAAATTTTTTTTTTAAATTCAAAAAATTTAAATTATTTTTTTAATTTAATTTTTATATTTGAAATTTAATTTGTTTTAATTTTTTTTGTTTATTTATTTATTTATTTTATTCATTTTTTTGTTTTTAATTTTTTTTTTCTAAATTTTGATAATAATTTTTATTAAATTTTGTATATTTTTTTTTAATTTAATTGATTTTTCTTTTTCATATTTTTTTTATTATTAAATTTTCTGTTTAGTTTTTCCATTTAATTTTTTAAAATTTAGTAAATTTTGTATTTTTTTAATTTATTTGAATTTAATATTTTTTTAAATTTAATATTTTTTATTATTGTTTTTTTAATTACATAAAATTTTTATGTTTTTTTTATTTCAATTAAAATTGTGTATTTAAAATTATATATATATATTTTAATTAAACTTAGTATTTTCAAATTAATTTGTTTTTTATCTTATTTTTTATTTAATATATTTTTTTAATTTATTTTTTTCAATTTTTCAATATTAATGGATTTAAAAAAAAATTTAACTTTTTATTTTAACAATGTTTTTTTTTTCTTTATATTTAATTTTTTTTTTTTTTCAAAATTTATTTGTTTATTCATTTATTTATTATATTTTTTTTATTTTTTTTTAAATTTAATTTGTTATTTTAATATTAACATTTTTTTAAATTTAATAAAATCTAATATATATATTTTTAAATTAAGTTCATATATATCTATATATATATAATTATAATTATAATTTAATTTATTTTTAAAATCTATTTGTTTTTTTAATATATATATATTTTTAATTTAATATTTTTATTATGTTTTATTTTTTATTTTTGATTTTTAATTAATTTTTCATTTTTTTACTTTTAATTTCAATAATGTTTTTTTTTTTTTTAATTTAATATATTTCTTTAAATTTAATTTTTATTTTAAAATTAAAATTAAAATTTTTTAATTTAATAAACATTTTCTTTTTCTTTTTTAAATTTAATTTCTATATTTTATTTTTTATAATTTCTTTCTTTTTTTTTAACGTGTTTTTCTTTTTAATTTAATATTTTTATTTTGTTTTTATTTTTATTTTTTTATTTCTATATATTTTGAAATTTTAGTCTTTAATTTTATTTTTTATTTTTTTCTTAAATTTTAGGTTTTTTTTTAATGTTTGAATTAAAAATTTTATTTAGTTTTTATTTTTATTTTTTTATTTCTATATATTTTTAAATTTTAAGCTTTATAATGTTTTTATTTTTTAAATTTATTTTTTTTCTTAAATTTTAGGTTTTTTTAATGTTTGAATTTTAAAAATTAGAAAATATTATTTCTATTTTTAAAAATGTCGAAAATATGACATTATTTTTTCTTTTTGTTATTCCAGCATCAACTGGTTTTGTTTTGAGGGTGTTTTTTCAATCATTTTTTCAAGAAATATTTTTTTTTTAGCATAATTTTATAAAATGTTGAAATTTGACCTTAAAAAAAAACTAAGTGCATTCTGGAATACACTCTTTTTGTTTTTCGGGTGTTTTTTCTTGTTTTTTGAGTATTTTTGGGCTAGAGTTCCCGTTTTGAGGTCAGGTTACCTATTTCATCGATAACAGTGTTCTAGGGGCAACTATTAATGTCATGAATAAAGACCTCTTCATGTCTCTTGGACTTCATGGACTTAGACCTACACCCATAGTGCTTGAATTAGGAGATAGGTCCTGTGCCAAGCCTGAGTGAGTGATAGAAGATGTGGTTATCAATGTGGCTTCTTGGAACTATCCGACTGACTTTCTCATTTTACAAAACAAATCCAACCTGGGGGTCATCCTTTAATCATGGGAAGACCATGGCTGGCCACTACAGACGCATATATTGTATGTAGGTCCGAATATGGTGATCTCAGATGGATAGGCCACTCATAACCTGAACCTTTATCCCCTAACAAAACCTCATATGGATTCAAGTAGTCCCTAGTGGGATGAATTTGCACGAAAATATGATCTTTCCCTACCTCTTCTCACACTTGGAAAATCTCAATACTTTAATGATGAAATGTAGGACGATATCATTAATGTTTTTGTTAGTAATTCACTCCCTGTTGCCTCCATTAGAGATTTGGGAGAAGAAGCTGAGGTAGACGATGCAATTATTGAGCATTTGAAAAAAACTCCACATACAATCAGTAGTCCCATTGAAATCGAATCTGGAAAATGTTTAAACATCAATCCTAACCTGACTGCTGAACAAAACAAATTGCTAATACAACTATTACAGAAATAAAAAAAGGCATTTTCATGGGACTATACAGATATGAAAGGAATCCATCCTTTCCTATGCACTCAGCGCATTTACCTTAAAGAGGATTGCAAACCAGTTAGAGAACCTCAGCACCGAATGAACCCCGCACTTAAGGAGATAGTCAAAGAAGAATTGCAGAATCTCCTTAATGTTAATTTCATCTAAACCCATTTCTAACAGCCAGTGGGTGTCTCCGATGGTCATAGTTCTGAAAAAGAATGGCAAATGGAGAGTCTGTGTTGACTGTAGAGAGCTTAACAAGGCCACTCAAAAGGACCATTTTCCTTTACCATTCATTGATCAGGTCTTGGATACTCTTTCCGGGAGAAAAATATTTTCATTTCTAGATGGGTTTAGTGGTTATAATCAAATACATATTTCCCTAGAAGATCAAGACAAGACGACCTTCACTTGTCCATGGGGTTCTTTTGCATACAGAGTCCTTCCCTTTGGCCTCTGTAATGCACCAGCAACCTTTCAAAGGCAAATATTGGGTATTTTTTCTGATATTTTGAATGACTGTCCTAAAATATTTATGGATAATTTTACACCCTACGTGGATGCCTTTGAGACAACATTAGCTAACTTGGAAAAAGTGTTGGAACATTGTGAACAAAAAAATGTTGCTCTGAGCATGAAAAAATGCCACATGATGATGATCGAGGGAATTATGCTAGGAAAATTCATTTCGGTAGATGGAATCAAGGTAGATCCTGCAAAAATTGAGGTAATATTGAAAATCCTGACCCCCAAGACTCCAAAAAAGGTACATATTTTTTTGGGACATGTAGGATTCTATAGGAAATTCATAGAGAACTTTTCAAATATTGTATCTCCTCTATTTTCATTACTCATGAAATATGCGAAATTTGTGTGGAAAAGGGAGTGTGAGAATGCCTTTTTAAAGTTGAAAAATTGTGTAACAGTAGCACCTGTTTTACGAGGACCAAACTGGGAATTTCCATTTCACATTGCTACGGATGCATCTGACATGGCTGTGGGTGCTATTTTGGGGCAGCTGGAGGAGAAGAAACCTTATGTGATTTATTACATAAGCAAGAAATTAACTCCAACAGAACTCAACTACACTGTTACTGAGAAGGAATTCCTAGCAGTAATGGATGCTATAAAAAAATTCTGGCACTACATCACCTGGTACCAAGTATTTGTAGACACTAACCATGCTGCAATTCGATTTTTGATGAACAAGCTTGTTACTAATGGTAGAGTTACACAATGGTCATTGCTGTTACAAGAATTTGATATTACTATTTTAGATAAACCCGAAAAAGATAATGTAGTTGTTGATTTTCTTTCTAGATTAACTATAAGTGATGACTGCACTGCCATCGAGGATTATTTTCTAGATGAATATCTTTTTGCCATCTCTACTCACTCACCATGCTATGCAGATATAGCCAATTACCTTGTTGTAGGAAAATTCTCACACCAATTGTCTTCCAAGGAAAGAAGGAAGATTATACAACATAGTGCTACCTACTCTTGGATAGAAGGCAATCTCTATCACACCGGACCAGACTTTCATATCACGCGATGTGTTAGAGAAGATGAGGTATTTGAGATCTTGAAGGCTTGCCATGAGGAACCTTGTGGAGGACACTTCGCTGAAAAGAGGATAGGACATAAATTAATCTCAACAGGGTACTATTATCCAACTATATTCCAGGATGCCAAGAAGTTTGTGAAAGGATGTGATAGCTGCCAAAGGATGGGCCAGCCTCTAAAATCATATGAGATGTCATTACAGCCTCAGATAGTGATAAAACCATTTGAGAAATGTGCCCTAGAAGTTGTGGGACCAATTAATCCTTCATCACAGGAAAAATAATACATATTGGTCTGCACCGATTATGTCACAAAATGGGTCGAAGCAAAGGCACTAACCAGAGCAACAGAGTAGGTTGTTTCTGACTTCTTGTTTCAAGATATTTTTGTTCACTTCGGGATACCTAGAGAGATAGTGAACGATGGGGGACCTCAGTTAACATCTCATTTGATCAAGAAGCTGGTTGAAAAGTATGGAATTCATCACCAAATCACTTCACCATATCACCCAAAAGAAAATGGTCAAGTAGAAAGCACCAATAAATTCATTGAGGGAATCTTAACAAAGACAGTAGCTAGCCACTGAAGAAACTGGGCCGAGAAACTTCTAGAAGTACTATGGGCTTATAGGACGACATGGAGGAATAATAGAAGCTTCTCACCATATGAATTGGTGTATGGTAAGAATCCCTTATTCCCCATAGAGTTTGAAATAAATACATTAAGAACAACATTGTAGGTCGATCTGGATTTGATTATGGCATTGACTCAAAGACTGAACCAATTCAATGAGTTGGAAGAGAAACGACTGGCTGCTATTCAACAAACAGAGATCATTCAGCAGCAAAAATATATATGGCATGATGGGTTTATCAAGAATAAATTCTCCAGAAAGGAGATTGGGCTCTTTTGTATGATTCAAGGTTCAAATATTTCAAAGGAAAGTTCTGCACCAGATGGCTAGGTCCTTATGAAGTGAACACGATCTTTGACAATGGGACCATCTAAGGTTATATCATCAACCCGATTCGAAGGAATAATTTGTCAACATTGTCGCGGACTCTGAAACAGCAGGGGAATAATTTGTCAACATCTTGCGAAAACAGGGGAACATTCTCCTGTGAAGCCTTAAAATTGAAATTCCAATAAGTACAGCAGTTGAAAACCACCTTTGTGGCAGCTGTTACACCTTTATATATATATATATATATATATATATATATATATATATATACAAAAACAAAAATAATAAATCTAACTGTGAAAACCCCTTTCCGAGGTGAAATCAGACAGTTGGTAACAACTAAAAACCACTCTTGTGGGGTTGTTACACCCATGTTTTTCTTCCTGAAACATCATCTTCCCTTTCTGATCTATTTTATAGGATGATGGTATTCATGTAATTTTCTTTTCTGTACCAATTTATCCTGATTATTATGTTTTTTGAAGAATAATCTAAGGGTTGTCTTGGCTGTTACACATGTAACAAACGATAGCCACAAACATTGTTTCTCATGTTTCATTCCATAACAACAATAACCGTTCCATCCAAATGCAACAACATGAGCGCTGCAAGCAGAACTTCTTCCAATTTGAAATCTTCCTCCATGTCACCTCAGGTATGTCATTCAAAAGGTAAACAATATCATTTATGATTTGGTGATTAATTGGAAAAAGTAATGATATTTCTGTGATGGCCATGGATGGCCATCACCATTAAGAGGGGGATGGGATATGTCTTCAAATAATTTCAAAAATCTGTAGTCATAAACCTCTATCAAATCCACATGCACCCAATTAATAACACAATTTCCAATGATGACCGAATCTGTTTGGAAAAGACCGTGTGTACTAGATCCCATTACTTTCCATAACGAGACATTTATGAATATTAGTGTGAGGTACGATTTAGTAATATGTAAAATTTGTCACCTCCCATCAACCTCCTCAACTGAAGCCTTGCATCCTCTTTCTAAACTCATCAATTGGGATAAGCAGAGACGCAGAGAAGTAGCGAATTCAGAAACATAGTGATATTACAGTGGGGCTGAGCAGCAAGAAGAAAATTCAGAAACGCAGTGATATTACATTGGGGCTGAGCAGCAAGAAGCATATTTAGAAACAAACAACAAAGATGGGTGGAGCAGCGGTCAGGCACGAGTCGTATTCTATGGAAGCCTTGCAGAATTTTCCATAAGCCTACCATATATTTAGAGATGCCAGATGGATTGAGTATTTCCAGAAGCTTGAAGGCTCAGAGGAGGCGGTGGAAATTGAATTTTCTCAGAATTTGAACAATAATCAAACCCGTGTAAGGGGCATGCAAGTTGAGGTGACTGTAGAGGTAATTTCCCAGGTACCTTCATTGCTAATAGAGGGGCGGAGGTGGTTTAACACAAAAATCAATGACCCCTCCTTGAAAGAAGACTTCCTAGAAGGAGAAGAAAAACTGGAGAAGAAAGGGAGACGAATTGACAGGTTGTCACTTCCTCATCCTTGGGAATATGTTGCCCTGGGCTTAATTAGATATATCACTTGTGAGAGAAGATCCATGATAGTGTTTAACTATCACTTTCCTCTGCTTAATCAGCTTCGACATCGAAAAAAGATTAATCTTCCATTCTATTTGTTAGGTAACATCAAGCATATGGCGGCAACAGTAAAAACAGCAGCACACCAGAGGCATGTGTGACTAATCATGGACTCATCAAGCTAATCGTGCTAGATTCCTTAAACGAGCAAGGAAAAACTTTGGAAGAATTCAAGCGAAAGAGACCGAGGACAAGTCAGGGGAAACAGACCATGACTTCAGGAGGAAGTTAGGCAGAAGTGGAAACCCAGACTCAACCTGTTGGAGTAAGAATTGGGAAAGAGCCTACTAATGAACTAATTGGGGATAGAAGGCCAAAACAAAGAGTGAAAATCAGCATACCTGCAAAACCTTTTCCTACGGCCGGAAAGAAGACAGAAGTAGAAGTATTAGAAGAAGAAAGGCAACCCTCCTCATCAGGTAAGTACGAAACTCATGTCCTGTTTTTAGAATTCGAAAAACTAAGAAAGGAAAATGAAGAATTAAATTGGAAATTATCTGAGGGGAAGGAAATCCTGGTGTCTGTATGCATGACTTGTTTTCAAGACTTAACAGCAGCGGGATATAAGGTATGTAGAGAAAACATCAGCCCAATGGAAACAAAAACAAAACAGCAGGAGGTTGTTACACAAGAACCTATTGATGATACCGTTGTTACACAAGAACCAACAGTTAAAGCAGATCCTCCTATAATAATTGACCTAGAATCTGACCCATAATAACCTGTGGAGACCACTCCTATTATAGACGAAACAAAAATGGACACAAAGGCTACTCTAGGTGGAAACAAAGGGGCTGACACACAAGAACCCACCGAGGAAGCTGATGTTACACAAGAACCAACAGCAGAGGTGGAACAAACCCATGTAGCAGAGGTTGTTACACCCATTATTGATGTGGATATTGAATGTATAAGAATGCCGAGTCCCATTTTGGGATGGAGTTATGAGAAAATCTTGTTAATTTCCGAATTACAAAAGTGGAAACAGGAAGCAATCTCCCTTTGGGAGAGGACAATTTCGTTGAAGGAACATCACAGAGAAATAGACACTTTACATGAAATATGGATGAAAGAAGAGTTGAAGAAAGGATGGGAGAATTATAAAAAGAAGGAAGCTCTGAAGAAACAGGAGGAACAGTTGCTGATGTTACAGCAGCAGGTACAGGATCTCACCATAGATAAGCAAAAACTTCATGACCTCGCCCTCAATTTGTTGGGTTGTAGACAACCTTCTCCATCCTATCCTATCTTTCTATGGGAATGTTACTTCTTGTTCTAGAGGAAATATGTTATGGAAGACATGCCTTATTTATGTTCTTCCACTCGTACATTTCTAGATGTTTTCCGTGCCTTCGATTTCAATGAGAAAATTTTGTTGTGTGAGTTATTCTTACACAATATTATTTGTGAACATGTGAGTGTGCAAATGGTTGTGACACCATTCTCCTCTATGGGAGATCTTCAGTTGAGATCTTTCGTTTCCTTCATGAATAATCAGATTGAATGGCATTTGGCCATCAAATATATGGAGGCCAATGAGGAGAAGATGCCATTGTGGGTTCGGGCAGAACCGGGATGGGCTGTTGAGTTAAGGCGATAATTCAAGATAATTTTGAGTACCCCTAGGATTAAATAATTGGCTACCACTTATAGAAGAAGAATCGTTAACTTCTGCCTCAATCAGTTCTCAATGATGAAGAGCCGAGCCTTGATAGGGTGCTTGAAACGCACGGAAACCAGCAGTGCTAAGCTACTGAAGGGGGTCCCATTATCCTTCTAGAATTTCATGGTGGTTGTTACACATGTTCCAGCTTATGCACATATTGTAAAATCCCTTGGTGCTTTGCAGCTGGGATTTAGATTCAAGTTTCCTTTGATCTGGCTACCAATTGAAGATTGTCAGAGTAATTATGAATTGAGTAAGTATGATTCAGAGTCATGGGAATGGAAGTTAATGGCCAATCAGGGGTACAGGTCTGCAGACGAAGATACAACTAGTGCTTATGATCTCACCAACCTGCACCGGAGATACTCCTATGAGATATGAGTTTTCACGAGGACATGCAAGCATTTTAGTTAGGGGGCTATGTTGGGTGCCAGTTTTGCACACTTTTCCTACACTTGTTTTCCATATTTTTCCTCATAAGTATAGCCAATGGAACTACCTTTACCTCTTTTTCCTACCTTTATATCCTAACTTGTGTTGTTTCACCTTATTTTCATTACTCTTCCATTTCATCAATTATTATGATATATCGTGTCTTTTTATGACTAATTGAGGATGAGTGTTTGGAGAAGATCTATGGTCTTTGTGTTGTATTTCCAGATGTCATTCAAACCACCAAAGATCCCAAGCATGAGGTCCACAGCAGCAGTTAAGAGGGTGTTGTTACAGTGAAGTGATGTTGTTACACCTTGGTGTTATAGACCCATCGGCAAACTGTTGTTACACTCTATTGTTATAGACCCGTTGGCGATCTGCTGATACAATTGTACAGCTGACTAGATCTCGTCAACACCTATTGCAGACCTGTCCTTTAGCTGTTACACTACAGCTGTGATTTTGTTATGATAGATATAGAAGTTGTTTAGCATTGTATTTTTGGATAACAGCGTAAGGGAGGTTTTGATTGTAATCTATAATTTTCTAGGCAGAACTTTATTAAGAAGTGCTTGTAACTATATTTATTCTATTTCGATCAGCATGAGAATCATAAGATTCTCATGACTAATCTATCCCTTGATTTTCTAAGATGCAACCACTCTATAGTTCTCGACCCTAGAGGTCGAAAAAAAAAGTTGATAACATCATTATTTTGGCTCTGTAATTGTACTCAGATTAATACAGATTATCCTGTTATTGTTGTTACATGTGTTATTCAATTTAGTTTTCGTTAAGTTCCTCCTCTACCTGTGCCCTGCTAGGGAGGAAGGGTCGTCATTTTTAGCAGGGATTGTAGTGATTAAGTAGTTGTGTGTATGCATTTTTATTTCAGTTTTTGTATCAGTAGAGTGTTGTTGCTGCTATTTAGCTGTGAAAATATACACTTCAATTTCAATAGTTTGTATGTTGTTACACATATGATATTAGAGACACCAGTTGGATACTTGTTGTGTGAAGCATTAGAACAGATTAATTGAAGTGTGATTCCAGTCTTGTAGATCTTGTAATTCCTACATGAGTGATTTACTTCCAACATTTAATTCAACAACGATTTCCTTTATTTAGATTTGCTTCTCGTCGGGTGTATCGGCACAGATAGTGCAACTGTCATTGAAATAAAATACATCCTTGGATTGATAATTTATGTGTACTGTTTAGTCATTTGATAGTAATTAATATAGCCCAATAGCAACGGCGCCAGAAAATTTTGTATCCCAAGAAGAAATCCCTTGGCCGTGGTAAGGAATTAGTGCTTAAGAGATTTTATAAATGTATGTCAAAATTACAATATCAAATGGCCTCTGTTTAACACCTTTGGAATTTAATTATTTAATACCTTCAATCATCTGATATAATGAAAGCCTTCACAATTCCATAAACTATTGATATTTGAATGATATGAAAAGAAGAACTGTAATGGAAACTCAAAATGATATGTTGAAAACATAGAATCTACCACTTTTAAGTTTAAGAGGAAATTCATGGAGAGAGAGGAAACTCTAAATAATAGGTTGCAAACACAGAATCTATTACTTTAAAGTTTCATCAGGATTTTTTGAAGAGAGGGGAAACTCAAAATAATATGTTGTAAACACAAAATATATTAATTTTATGATTCAGAGAGAATTTGTGAAGGGAGAAGAGATGGAGTGAAGGAGCGCAAATTAACATTATTTAACTCTTACTCACAGATGTAATTAAGAGACTGGTTGCTACATTACTTCACTTCATTCAAAGAAGAATAAACATGGAGTGAAATTGGAAAGACATATCAACATCAACAGGTGTAGGAAACTTGATCTTCTTTCATTAATTTCTCAGAAAATTCAGTACCACATTAACAGTCATCCATAGGTCCAAAACTCAGAACCCATTTTCTTTATTTATACCTACTTAAATACATCAAAGTAGTTCGTAACTTCCGAACTTCTTGAAACTACTCAACTACCTAAACTGTTAAGATTAATTATGCATTCATACCAAGAAAACAAATTAGAACTGGGAATATCGTTCATTTTGTTGAATCTGATGTTGTTGATGTGTCCCCCTGAAGTGCTGAGGTGTCCTTTCTGGTTATGATGCGGTAGCTGCACAGTTCTGTAATAATTCCTTAGTGCATGACTTGACCCAACTATCGTGATTACCACGATGCCACTATATGTTCTTATGCCTGACTCTACCTGTGTCTCTTTGTGTGCCTAAAGTGTTTTGTCTTCTCTTCATCAACTATCGCAAGACTTGGACTTGAACCATATTCTTCTCACATTTGGAGAACGCATCGCGTCTGCTTTCTATCGCATTCTGGCATTTCACTAGCTTTACGTTATAATCCTCCTTTCTTCCTCCGATGAAATTTAACACAAGAAATGCCTTACCTCTGGATTTGAAAACCTTTGGAGTTCACCTTTGAAACCGCATCACATACACCCACAAATCACACATCGGGGATTTTGTTATGAGACATGGAAGGTAAGTGTTAAACTATGTGATGTGCAAAGTGCAATGGACGGAAGGTGATGTGGCAAGCAGAGGTGGGGCCAATCGCAATTGCAAATCGATGGATTTTTTATGATACATGGAAATTAAGTGTTAAAATGTGCAATGTGACAAGTACAATGGGCAGAAGGTGATGTGGAAATCATAGGTGGAGCCAATCGCAATAGAAAATTGGCAGATTTGTTATGAGACATGGAAGGTAAGTGTTAAAATGTGTGATGTGCGAAGTATGACAGGAGGAAGGTGACATGGCAATCAAAGGTGGGGCCAATTGCAAATAGCAATTAGCAATATGAAGCCTTACCACACTTTGCACTTCAGGGATCATAACATATTCCTTTAGTGCCTTTCCTCCAAACCTTGCGATGTGCGATATGCAATAGCATCGCATCGCAATATCGCAAGTTTAACCATATTACAAACTCGTATCCTTTACCAAATGTGATTATGAGATACAATCTCCGCCATCCAGCTCTCCATTCCAGTTCTACGTTTTGATCTTGACCATCTTTTTTCCCCTTTGCGCCTCCTCCAAAACTCTTATGTTTTTAAGGGAAATGTGCCATTTCTGTGCCTTTAGGAGATTAGTTTGTTTGCTCCATGGTGTAACCCTCCTAAGTTTATCCGGTGTTCTGCTGCACTAGTCCCTCCTGATCTTGCGAATGAGCCTGACTTGACCCTATCTGATGTGCAACGTTCTGAACGTTCCCATTGGTCCGGCTCTTGAACTATTATGCATGTGAATGAGCCAGAATCGATCCACCTTCACATCTCATCAAGTAATGTTAATGTACTAACATATAAATAAAATTTCTTCTATGACACACAAAATTTTACATTTTCTATCATATATGCTTTTTTGATGTTTTGAAAAATATTTCAAAGGTAAATGCAAATAAGCCATAACATCTGGATCCACTTGGGGATAGTGCTTTCTTCCACAGAAGCGCTAAGAACCACAGATTAGTGCCTTATCCATTGGGCATGGAGTCAAATATTTCTTGGTGACATATGAACAATGATAAATCCAGTATTTATAATGGTGGAATGCTGACTTTTAATGATGGAAATAATTTTTCAGATACTGCCCATTCACAGGAAGCTGTACTGAATCTCCATCTAGATCTTTCAAAATCAATGTGTTATTTGACCTTGCCTCAAAGATTCTGTATGGACCATACCAGAGAAGGTCAAATTTACCATGCTTCCCCTTTTCTTTTCGTCTGGTGTCCCATCTCAGTACCAAATCTCCTGCTTGAAAGAGAACTTATTTTTCTTTTCTATCAAATATAGACTTCATATTTTCCTGATAAGTCATCAAGTTATCCTTGACTTTTTTTATCTTTTCATTCAATTCAATTATTTTTTTCAATCTTATTACCATAGAATTAGGTTCTTCCTAAGCTTCTTGAAGGAAGGAAATCACTGGTTTGGCCAGCTGAGTAGGAAATAGTGCTTGAGTTCCATAAACCAGTTCAAATGGATACTTTCCAGTAGATCTCTTTGTAGTGACTCGAACTACCGAGAGGGAAAAATTCAACTTCATATCCCAATCCTTCTGATTCTAAGTGATTGTCTTCTTCAAGATTTTGGCCAATGTCTTATTGGAAGACTCTGCCAATCCATTCCCTTGGGGATGATATGTTGTGGAATGCAATACAATTATGTTATATGTTTAACAGAAACTAATGAAATGATAATATTTGCATACATGAGCATTATTAGTCACAATTTGGACTAGACATCCGAATTTGCTGAAAATGTTTTCCTCTAGAAACTTCATCACTACTTGGTCATTCACCTTCTTAGTGGGTATTTCTTCAACCCATTTTGTAAAATAATCAGTGGTAGTCAGAATCCACTTGAACTGTCCACTTGATCGTCGATTGATCTCTCGAATAAAATCCAATCCCCATTTCCTGAAAGGTTCTTCAATAAATATTGGGATGAGAGGTAATGGAGAAAGTTTTTTCTTTTTAGCAAACAACTAAAACTTTTGACAACTTCTGACCAGTATATAAACATCTGCAAACAGGGTTGGCCAATAGAAGCCTGACTTGAGAATTTTATGAGAAGTGACCTTCCAGCTATAATTTCCTCCACACATACTTTCATGATATTTTTTGGTGACTTCAATAGATCCTCCTTCGGTCAAACATAACAGAAAAATACCAGCAGGATCTTTCCAGTATAGATTTTCTTTTACGATAACATATGGCTGAGACTTGAGCTTGAGATCTCTGTATTTTTTTCTATTTAGTGAAGTTGGACGAGAAAAGAAACACAGGTAATGCACAATATATTTATACCAATCAAAGCGCAAAAATTTGTATTGAATACCTGTTTTGGACTTGTTTTGACCTTCTTCATTAACAACTCCATCCACTGGTGCCAACAGATTAATTCCCAAGGCTTAAACATTTGTCTCTGTCAACAACTTTTCTAACCCCTATCCCTTGACTAGATTTGTGGTTTTTATGTCCAAATCATACTCTTGTATTTTTTCTATCCACTTCCCCCTTTTTCCTTCAACAACACTTTGGACCAACACATATTTCATAGCAAAATTAGGAGCATAAGCAATTATTTGGGACCATAACACATAAGTCCTGAAGACTTTCAGTGCTTTAACCAAGGCATATACTTTTTTCTCTAGAATATTGTATTTGAGCTCAGCATCTCTGAGAAATTTACTGAAAAATTCAACTAGTTGCTCCTTACTATCTTCATTTTTATGCAACAACTCAGTAGCAATAGTAGTAGGGGATGCAAATGAGAATACCTGGGTCCTTTTGATAGTCTCGACTAATTAGAAATGGAGCTTCCTGCAGTTCTTCCTTTATTCTAGTAAATGCTTCTCTTGCTCCCTTATCCTATTTCACTTATGCATTTTTCTTCAACATATATATTATACTTCTCACAATCTCAACATAATTGGGCACAAATCTCCTCAAAAAGTTTATTTTTCCCAGGAATTTATGGATATCTTTCTTGCTTCTAGGTAAAGGAATCGTCTGAATGGCTTCCACCCTAGCTGAGAAATATTTACTCCTTATTTAGAACCCATGTGACCCAATAATTTACCTTCTTCTAAGGAAAATAAATATTTCTTGGGAATTAATGACAGAACAAACTTTCTGCACTTTTTTTTTTTTTTTGTAAATGCTCCAAGTGTTCATCATCTAACCCTGAGAAAGCGGTTAGATCATCCAGATATATAACTACAAACATGTCACCAACGAAGGCTATGTCGATGGCCCTCTGAAATGTTGCACCTGCGTTCGTAAGGCCAAATGGAATCCTTGCATACATGAATGTGCGCCAGGGTTTCGTGAAACCAGTGTTCTTTTAAACTTCTTTTTCTACTGCTACCTGATTATACCCACAAAATTAATTAACCATAGACAACCTGTAAGCTCCTGTCACCTTCTATAATACATAATCTATATTCGGCAAAGGATAATTATCTTTTAGAGATGCTTTGTTCAAATTCCTTAATTTTACACACAATCTTATCTCTCCACTCTTATTTCTTAGAGGAACAAGATTAGAAACCCAGTCTGAATGTCTGAGAGGGACTATAATTTTTTCTTGCAACAATTTCTTCACTTCTTTTTCGATTGGAGCTAGCAACAATGGATTGATCTCTCTGAGCTTCTGTCTGTGTGGTTTGATTCCTTCTTTCAATGGGATATTATGCTTAATTATGCTTTTGTCATATGTTTTCAGGTCTCCGTATGACCAGGCAAACACATCCATATATTTCCTAAAAATTTCAATGTATATTTCTTCATAGTTTTTGAGAACACCTTTGAATAATTTCACCTATCGACTGCTTAAGGTTTCTTATTTATTCTTTCCGCTCTGATTATTCTTCCTCTTGGTCTATATCAGCATCTTCAAAGTTTTCAAACATTTTCAGGAACTGATTTATCTATTCATGATCTTCAAGCACCTGCCAATGTTTCACATTATCATGGATAGAAGGTCTATGCCTAATTTCAATTTCATACCTTAGCCTTGGATTTATTGGAGGTTTGAAGGTGTTGGATGAAACTACTAAAGAATCAACCAATCTATTCTACTCCCTCATAATATACTGAATATTGAAGGCTTCAAAATAGTTTTCTATCAGATCCCAAACTTCATTCCTATATGATCGTAATCTCGGATGCTTGGTTTGATAATGATTTTTAATCTTCCTTATTATCAATTCAGAGTCACCAAAAACTGAAATACATTAAACTCCCATTTGTTTAGAAACTTGAAGGCTTTTGATTAGGGCCTCACACTCAACCACATTGTTTGTTGAATCAAATTCTAGTTTAAAAGAGAAAGGCACGAGGTTACCTTCTGGTGATATCAACAAGAATCTAGCACCTGTGCCTTCCTTGGAGTAGGCACCATCAAAGTAGCATTTCCAAATCTTCCTTGAGTGTAGCTCATTATTTACAACTGCTAAAGAGAGTTGCTTCCCTGTGTCTTCAACAAATTCTGCATCTTCATGCATCATGAAACAAGAAATATCTTATGTTTGTTGACTATAAATGGGGTAATTTCTTGCAAATTTCTTGGAAGTGGTCTTCACAAACCTTGTTTCCCTCTATAATCTCCTTTCATCCCCATTAAAAACCAGAATTATAGCATAAGTGGAATATAATTTTAGAACACCTCCTAACTTTTCTCCCCAAGATCTTGACAAGAGCATTCCAAACCTGGTTGGGATGTCAACAACCACTACATCCATGACTATACCCTTTGTTGGGCTCTGTGCCAACGAAACTACTACATATTTAATTAACCCAACACATTTCACCCTTTTGGAATCAAATGAATACAGATCCCTATAAGGTTTGGTAATCTGCAAGTTTAGTTCCTTCATAACAGACAATGGTATAAGATTATGGGACACTCCTGAGTCCAACATGCAATTATGTAGAGAAAAATCATGAAGCAACAAATAAATATAGAAGGGTAGAATAGAAGGATCTACTTCTTCTACATGAGGACCAAAGGCGACCACTAGCTTTTCTTCTTGTAAGTTCACCATGTCACTTATATCTTCCACCTGTGTGAGATTAATAAATTCTTCTTTCTTGTAAGCTGGTATTTTAGCTAATTCTAGAAGAGGTACCTGAATTTTAACCTTCTCCAACTCTTTTTCCAAACTGAAAGCATGATTTTTCTTAGCGTTATTTTCAGGTTCTTCTTCACTCTCTCTAGAATTTTCTTCTTGCTCGGGTATAGGAACAACTCTCTCCAAAATATTAGTGTCAACTGATTTTTTTCTGGGAAGATTCACCTTGGTGCACATTTGTTCTATTAAGTGAATTTACAGGTTGTTTCCCATTACTGACCTATTTCACAAGGTCCTTTTGTTGTGGAGTCGCCATTGGAGGAGGAATGGAACCCTGTTGTTCGCATTCATTATCCTGCACTCTAGATCTCTTTTTATACCTTAAATCATACATTTTATGTAACTCAGCTTGCATGAAATACGTGAATTGCCTACAGTACTCATCCATTTCATCTTGATCAAAAGATACTTCAGCTTCAGCATATTCTCCCTCACAGTATTCCTCTTCATCCTCTTCTATTGTACACATAAGAGATACCTGATCCTTGGCCTCCCTTGGGTCATCTTTTTTGGCTCTCCAGGTATTGTTTCTATATACTACGGTGCTTGAACCTGGTCTTGATCTCTTCTTTCCCTCTGCAAAATTTTTTGGGGATGTCTTCTGAATTATTGCATCTTAGCTAGCTTATTTTTCAATTTTTCTATCACCTTTTTCATATCTTCAATTCTTAGATCTTGTGATGATTCTTATTTGGCTTTCCCCTTCTCTTGGACTGGCTGTTTCCCTTGTAACTTTCCAGCTGCAATCATATTAGCTTTAATCTCTAAAGAATATGTATGTATCTGCTCTAGAGTAGGGGATCTCCTTTCTCGAAGCGTGAAACTAAAATAAGCTTCAAAAGCCCCAACAAAAACCACCTTTGATCCAAACGGAGGGGGATTCATTTCTACAGGAAAACTGTTATACAACTTATTGAATCTTTTGATAAAATCCGATACATTTTCATATGATTTTATTTTGATTACATTGAATTCTTTTAGTGAATATCCGTGATCCATTTTTTCATCCCATCTATGAGTGAATCTATTTTCCAGTTCTTCCCATGTATTAATAGAATTATCTGGCAATCCTTTTAACCACTTCCTAGCCTATCCATCCAGAGATTGAACAAAGAGACTCATTACAACTGTTATCACTAAAAACTTGTACAACAAAAGGTGACATTATTTAATGTTAGGCAGAAGGATTTACAGGGCTGAGAGACGTTAGAGAATCTAAAAGTATTTCAAAAATATCTAAGGTCTGAGGAAAAACCAAATTTGAACTAGTTAAATATGCTTTTGCACACAAAATCCTTTGATAAGCACACCCTTGTGCACCTTTTGACCCAAAAAGTGTGCAATCCCGGGAGTGGCAGAAGTCACTTTCTGGGACCACAAAAGAACACTCCAGGACATTGATTCCATACTTGAAGTCACCTAAGGACAGCCACCCAAGCCTCCTTAGGACATCAAGGGAGCACAAAAATGGAATAAATGTGGCACACAATGGAATCATCCCCCTCTCTTGGGTCACCATCCACAATGTACCAAGAGAGGGAAGGAGGATTTAAATTCTCCTATAAAATTCCACCAAGAGATTCGTAACTTGAGAGCACATTGTTATGCTGGCCAAAATTGCCCCAAGAAATACCAGTAGTGGGACTCAGTTGTTGGCCATCCAACAACTCCAATCCACCATAGTAGAGAGAGGGAGAATTTGTGCCAAGGCAGCGCAAAAGTAAAGACATCCTTGCATCGGGACTTAGAACCCCAAGTTCTAAGGGCCCCTTGGAAAGTGGGTTAAAGTTTCATCCTTATTTCCTACCAGCACTCAATAAGAGGGGACATAAGTACTGTCATTTGGATTATTGAAGTTGTTTGACTCTATTTAGAGCTTTTGTGTTATTTTTTTTAGTTTTAGTTTAATTTTTGTTTTGAATATGCTTGCTATTTGTCTATCTAGTATGTTTATGTTCTAGCATGTTCCACTAACTTTCTTGACTCCATATATTTTCTGCCTGTGACCAATAAATTTAGAGGGAAAACCACACCCCTTATGTTGGTGTTATTTTGTACATATTTGTACCAAACACACTAACACAGGATTGGCGACTCCACTAGGGAACCCATCAGTAGCAGGAAAAACACCAAAAAATAGGCAAAATATCAAAAAAAATTCCTCGGCCTTTTGCGCGCCTATCCTTCAGACATCCACAGTGAAGGGGCACTTTTATTTCTCACAGGTGTGTAAAAGGCACGCCAAAAAATGAGAAAAGCATGCCTAAGGCGTGCAAAATCCCAAAAATCGCGCGCAAAAGGCGTGCTCTTACCCTAATTTCCCGCACAATCTAGGGTAAAAATGGATCTGAATCCATACAAACCAGTTTTGTATGGCCCCCAACACCCTCAGACTAAAAAAATTAAAGTAGAGGACGTCATGGAGGTTACCTGGGAACAATATCGCTAATCCCTGGTGCTCAGGATGACCACAACAACAAGAACTGCTCTCCAGAAGCCTCTAACCTCTAAAAAAACTCAACAAGCACAAATTAATTGAATTAGGGCCATATTCAACTATATATTGTCATTTTCAAAAACTTTGGAGGACCAAAATGAGAGCTCAGAAGGTCCATTCTCTAAACCGAAAGCAACACTGTGATCAACACTCCATAACAAATAGAGGCGATGCCACACATTCGCACTCCCGAAAAAATAATTTTTCAGCGTTGGCAGGTATGCCCTCTCTCATATTATTTTTTAAAAATCTCATGTCTTTCAATAATATTTTATAAAGAAGACACTTTCACATGAGGTAGTTTTTTTTTTCAGGAAAGCTCACAAACCATCCACAACTCCATCCATTGAAAGTTCCAACAACAGGTATCATTCTACCCCCAACATGATAGAGTCCCAGAAAAATTTTCATATCCTGACATCATTTCTCCATCAGAAATGAACCATAGCTTCCACATAGCCGACTGTGTTTATCATCACCTCGCCCTGCACATGATAAGTATCCTCATTGGTCAGTAGAGCCTCCCCTCCATGGTGCTTGCCACCCAAAGTAGACCATTTATCACAAAAATAGTAGCGCCATAGCCATACCTCTATAGTCCAAGAAGCACCTCATGCTAATTCATCCACCATGCCTAAGGTCAATTTTTACCATACAAAATAAAACCCCTTTCCCAGACGACCAAGTTGTGCAAGTAGATTGAAAGTGCGCTACCGCGCCTTGCATTTGGCCTACCATACCTCCATCCACATAATCCCATCTGCGATACTTTTTCATCTGCTTCATCAACATCACAAATGATACCAACCAATGGGCCCCCCACCCTCAGCAAAACACCTTCCTCACGTCATCAGTGAGCGAACACTTTCATGTTTTGGGCTACCCGTCTCTGTGTTTTGTACAAATCAAACCTCATTATTTTATTCTTTTGGTAAGTGTAAAAAACCACAAATGATGCATTATGTCCACCACCCACTCATTCATTTTTTCCCCCATGGCAGCAGTCCCTGGTCACCCTTGGTCAGAGTATCACACCCTCATGAAAAATCCACCATGACATTCATAACCAATTTATACCCACCCTAGAAGTCCTACTGACTCCAGGGATTTCCCCATCAGAAATAGTTATGACTGTTTCTAAGCTATTTTTTATACTCCAACCTTGGGCCACTAAATCCCCACCATCAGTTTTGAGTCACCCCTCACCCTCACGCCTACGTTAAACCCATGACATCCAGGATCCTAATCCCCTTAATCAATGACCCTCTCGTTCTGTTGAGGCTTCCTTTTTGTCAAATTCAACACTTATTTTCCAAAAAGGAAGAAGTACCTTGGATCGCCCCTCTCCATAAAAGGGGCATCCTTGGGTGGCACTACGGGAGACATCATTGCCCATATATTTCATCGATCCTCCTGACATTTGACTACATCACAAGCTTTCATGTCAAGATGGTATCGTACCTTACAACTATTGCACTTTGATTAAATTCATCGAAGACCCATGCCTTCATAAGCGTCTCTTTCAACAATTCTTACACGGGAAGGTCCCAGCCAACACTTATGCATACAAAGCGTAGTTATATGGCATACCAATTTTACGTATATGGGTACCACATTCCACCTATTGTCAAAGAAAAAATTCCCCTGAGGGTGTCAGTAGTCATTGTCATCAACCAACAGATCACTACCATATTAGTGACATAAACAGAACATGTATCTATCAAATAGATTTGTTTAACTAGCCACAGCATTATGAGCATGGGACATGTCCACCTCGTAGAAAATTTGATAAAATTGTATTATATTTGCTTACATGGGTCCCACAGGACACGGTTTTTCTTCAAGCTGGTGCAGGGTGTCTCCAATTCTGAGCTACACGCAGGTCTCTCTCTCTCTATGCACAATATACAGAAAAGAAACTATAATGTATTTCGGCTATACAGTTCTTCCTAGACCTCACACATTAGGGGGAAATTGTTGTCACTGAAAAATTGTACAAGAAAAGGTGATATTATTTAATGTCAGGCAGAAGGATTTACAGGGCTGAGAGACATTAGAGAATCTGAATGTATTTAAAAAATATCTAAGGTCTAAGGAAAAATAAAATTTTAAGTAGTCAAATATTCTTTTGTGTCGCAAAATCCTTCGATAAGCATGCCCTTGCGCGCCTTTTGACCCAAAAAGTGTGCAATCCTGGGAGTGGTGGAAGTCATTTTCGAGGACCACAAAATCACACTCAAGGAAATTGATTCCACACTTGAAGTTGCCTAAGGACAACAACCTAAGCCTCCTTAGGACATCAAGGGAGCACACAATGGAATAAATGTGGCACACAATGGAATCCCCCCCCTCTCTTGGGTCACCATCCACAATGTAACAAGAAAGGGAAGGAGGATTTGAATTCTCCTATAAAAGGCCACAAAGAGATGAGTAACTTGAGAGCACATTGGTATGCTAGCCAGAATTGCCCCAAGAAATACCAGTAATGTGTGATATAAAGTAGAGGTAGAGGGGACTCAATTGTTAGCCATCCAACAACTCAAGTCCACCATAGTAGAGAGAGGGAGACTTTGCACCAAGGCAGCTCAGAAGTAAAGACATCCTTGAAACAAGACTTAGAACCCCAAGTTCTAAGGTCCCCTTGGCAAGTGGGTTAAAGTTTTATCCTCATTTCCTACCAGCACTGAATAAGAGGGGACGTAAGCGTCGTTTTTTGAATTATTGAAGTTGTTTGACTCTTTTATAGCTTTTGTGTTATTTGTTTTAGTTTTAGTTTAATTTTTATGTTTGAATATGCATGATATTTCTCTATCTAGTATGTTTATGTTCTAGCATGTTCCACTAAATTGCTTGAATCCATATATTTTCTACCTATGACCAATAAATTAATAAGGAAAACCACATCGCTTAAGTTGGTGTGATTTTGTACATACGTGCATGAAACACACTAACACAACAACATCAAGATGTTCTACATTCAGATTTTCATAAAAATTACAAAACATAGGCAAGTGTTGTTCTACAGTTTTTTCATCTTCTCCAGTAAAACATGGGAGTAATTTAAGATACTCTTCAGGAATTTCATTCATTGGTTGAGGAATGTTAAGTGGAGCATATATGTTCAAGAAAAAGGCTTGTGCTGCCATGTTTGCACCTTGATTAATTTTTCCTTGGTTAGATGCAATCGATGGAACCGTCGTGAAAATGAATGAAGGTGGAGGAAAAACTGATATGGGGATAGGCTGATGGACAATAGCAGAGGGACCAACAACTAGATTTTGTTGAGCTTGAGTAAAATTAAACGAAGTAGACTCAAAGGAGTGTTCTTCCACCTTAGGTTCTTGAAAATAAAGTGGTGTGAAAGGTGAATCTTGTTCCAAGGAAGGAATTATTTTAGAAATATCTTTAAACAAAGGATTACTAGAACTAATGTCATGAGTAGACAATGTAGCATCATGTGTTGAAGGAGTTTTAGGTTTCTAAGCCGTTTTAGAAACCTATCTTTCTAGATTTGGAAAAGAAGAGACTATCAGTTGTGAGGTATCTGACCTCGTGTGAGGCCTTTTGAAAGCCATAATTTTGAAAATAAAAAACACAACCCAATATTTCCTCCTCACTGAAAAAATAGATGAAATTTATAGAAAAGAAGCAGTCCAACTACCAGAGGACCTACAAATGGAATTGGAAAGAAAAGACATCAACACTGTGGAGCTTGAGAAGGAACATATCGCTCAAATAAACTCCTCCCGTTCCTTTCGAGTTGAACAAGAATAATGGAGATTTAAATCTCGCAGCCTGTGGCTTAAGGTAGGAGATCTAAATACTTCTTTATTCCACTGTCAATTTAGAGCTCGTCTCTCCTGCAACCACATCTCGAAAATAAAATATGTTGAAGGGCTAGTATTCAAAGGTTTTGATCAAATCAAAGTTGCTGCTAAGACTAATTTCCAGAACCTCTATAGTAAAGGGAGTGTTGGCAGCAAATAGGACACAATTGATTTCCTCTCCCATATCCCCTCCCTTGTTAATAGAGATGAAAACATTGTCCTCATGAAGCCTTTCACTGAAGATCAAATCTGCAAAGTCATTTGGTCAATGGAACCCAACAAGGCCCCTAGCCTTGACGAATTCTCAATCCACTTATATAGAATCTGTTGTGACATTATCAAATTTGATTTACTGAGAATAATAAAAGGCTTCCTAAATAAAGCTAAGGTGGGGAGAGGCATCAAATTTACCTTCCTAGCCTTAATCCCGAAAGAGGTGAATCCAAGATCCATTGGAAGATTTAGGCCCATCTCCCTCTATAATGCATCATACAAAATCCTTGCTAAGCTCCTTGCCAACATAATCAAACCACTACTTGGGAACCTTATCTCCACCTCTCAAGGAGGATTTGTCAAAGGCAGGCACATACTGGACAATGTCATTCAGGTGCAAGAAGCCATGCATTCCAGTCACCAGCAGAAGGAGAAAGGGATGTTGATCAAGCTTGACATGGAAAATTCCTTTGACAGGGTCAACTATCTTTCCTCTACATATTCCTTCTCTCCTTTTGCTTTTCCCCTAAGTTTGTCAATTTAATCAAAGCCTGAAATGACAAGTTTTGGATAGCTATGCTTTTCAATGGGAAACCTGCCTCTTATTTTCAAGCCTTGAGGGGATTAAGGAAAGGTTGCCCTCTTTCCCCATTCCTATACATTCTCATGGCAGACACACTCAACAGGAAATTAATAGTTGAAAATATTGCAAGGTTTGTTCTCGACATATGAATTTCAAATGGTTTGGAGCCTATAAACCATGCCCTCTTCGTAGATGACTCCCTCCTTATGGGTGGTGTATCAATCAGGATCGCGAAAGCCTTCAATTTTATCCTCCACAACTATTGCAACATCTCTGGTGCCCTCATCAACGATAGCGAGAGCGTTTTGTGTGGGTGGAACATAGAATAGCATGACCTCCATCACATTTCCCAACACCGGGGCTTTGATGGCTATGCCCACTGGGAAAAATTCAAGTATCTGGGACTGCCATTAATGCTTGGAGTAAACAAGAGCTCCCTATGGGTCGACATCATTAGTAAAATTAAAACAAAAATCATCTCTTGGGGAGGCCAATGGCTCAACAACGAAGGGAAATTAATACTCATAAAAGCAGTGCTATCCGCCTTACCCATTTACCAAGCTTCCTTTCTGCTGGCTACAAAATACGTTACAGAGTAGATCTCCAAGATAATTCACGATTTCCTTTGGCAGGGAGGTAAATGAAATCAACGAAAGATTCATTTATTCAACTGGGACTTAGTGAAATGCCCAATTGTGGAAGGCGGCCTACAGATTCGAGATCCATCCCATGCCAAAATTTATTTGGGCTGTAAAATCATATGGAAAATTTATGCAGATCCAAATCACCTAGTTAGTCATATCCTCAAGATAAAACGTGTCAAAGGCATTCCCATAAGACATTTGCAGGTTGACAGCACTCTGAAAGGCTCGCTAGTTTGGAACCTATGTCACAGAGGCATTGATTTTTTCCAGAAACATCTTTACCGTATCCCTGGAAACGGTAAGAAAATCATGTCGTGGAAAGACAACATCATGGGTTACACGACCCTCAGCACATCTGGAGAAATCAAAGAGATCCGTGAATGGCTGATCCAGCAAGGAATCTAGAGACTTGAAAATATCTCCACCTGGGATGAGAATGGCAATTCACATTCCTAGGTCTTCCCCGGACTTCCAGAGCACCTGCAAATTCAAAAAAAATTACTTAGAATTGAGTTAATTGACTCTGCATTGGTTCATAAGCATGCCTGAGATTATTGGGGTTGGGGTAATACATGTATCTATACTCTTGCGCAAGGTTTTCAGCTTCTCCAACCTCAGAAAGAGATGAATCAACCTACAAATTTTTGGAAACAGGTGTGGGATCCCTTTAGCCTCCCCAAATTAAATTTTTTCTTCTAGGTTATTATGCACAAGAAGATCTTGACAAGGGAAAACCTAATAAAAAGAAGTATCACAGGCCCACATAGATGTGCACTCTGCAGGAATGGCATCGAAACAATGTATCACCTCTCTATGGACCGCTCCTTCGCAAAAGATGTATGGAATTTTATCCTTAAAGGCCTCTAGGTCTCAGTTCCAAACCATATCTCCATGGTTGAACTATTTTCCACTAAAAAGGAGCATTATCGTCATGTTAATCCCATCAAGTAACCTTGGCTTCGTGTTTGGAAATCCATTCCCAAATACGCCTGCTGGAAAATATAGCTTTCTCGAAATGAGTAGATCTTCAATAATACTTCTTGGTCCTATACGACAGTTGCATCCAAAGAGAAATCCTCCTCCTTGAAACTATGACTCGTCAATCCCACAAACATAAAAGCTCGCTCCTTCCTCAAGAAAAGAAATGGATGGGAACATTTGTTTATCGAGACAAAAAACAAATCTTAGTTAATCCCTTCACCAATCCATGATGGCGCTTAAGGGACTCAGACAAAATATTTCAAGTATGGTGGAGAAATTAGGGTAAAGCAAGGATCTTCTTCGATGGAGCCTCCAAAGGAAATCTTGGGGCAACAGGCGCTGGTGGTGTGCTCTACTCCTCGGATGACACAAGAAGAGATAGTTTCAGTTGGGGCCTTGGGCAGTGAAAAAATAAAGAGGCAGAAATAATTGGACTATTAAAGCCTTCCAAATTTCTTGTGAGAAAGGAATTAGAGATTTTTAAGCTTTCAGAGACTAAGAAATATTGATTAAGAAGCTAAAATCGGAAGATCAGTTTGGGAATTCAGTCCTTAACAAGACCCTCTGAAGGTTGAAGTTCATGCTGCTTGAATTTTATTCCTACAAATTCTCCCATATCCTCAAAGCCTCGAACAAGGAAGCCAACATCAATGCAAACAAAGGATGTCTTCTCTTGCCACGTGATCTCAGCATAAATGACGAAAACCCTCTCGAAATATGTATCCCATGAAATGATGTTTATCTAGTACCGGGAAGCTGGCATGATGCCTTGTAATGATGGTTGATTCGGCCTCGACCCAACCAGATTTTTCCAATAAATAATGTATAACCGTTTCAATTAAAAAAAAAAAAAATTCCCCTAGATTCTGTCTCTAAATTCGGAAAACTGCTAGTTATCTCAACCAAATTTAAAAGTGGTGCCGGATTTGGAGATTCCTCCAAAATTTCCACCAACTTAATCTAGAGATTAATTAATTCTAATTGCTCTTAACTGGTGCATTAATCCGTGCTTAGTGGAAGGTGTTGGGTCCTGGGCACATGAGAGGGTCATGTGGAGGAGGCAAGTTGGCCCTCAGGGCCGGCCCACTCCTCTCCTCCATTTGAAAACATGTTCATTGAAATATAACTTTTCCACAAATGTTTTCAAGTCTTAGGGTTGTGGCCCAAGAGTTAAAACATGGGAGTGTTTGGGGGGAGGTCACTGGGTTGAACCCTGACCTCCATCCCCTCTTCATAATTTTTTGCAACCCGTATTTAATACGCCCCTCAGACAAACCTTAGGTTTTACTCGTATGCAAAACCTTTGAAACATGTAAAATTCCACCGTATTATGTATACTCCTCCACCATATGTGGCATATGATTTGAATCCTTGGTTATGTTTAAAATGTATGAATAACCCATGGACTATGGTTACCAACGTTAATTTTTCATTCACAATTCCAACGTATTAAACAAATAACCCAATGTTATATAAACCTTGGAATTTGGGTTATTAAAATGATATATATATATATGTGTGTGTGTGTGTGTGTGTGTGTGTGTGGAATTAAAAATTAATAATATATAAAGTTTGAAACTAATATTTATATATAAATATATTAATATAATATATGATTTTTTTAAAACCATATAAAGTATTAATTATATATATAATATATCAATCCAACTTTAACATATTAAAAAACAAAATTTCCCACATAAAAATTATGAACCACATTCAACTTTGGAAGACATTGGCCGACTTTTTACCTTCACAAACCAAACTGGCGAATCCAACAGTGACACTTGCCATAGTCCCATTAGACTAAAAAATGAAGAAGAATCTCTGCATGCTGACTGGACTGCTATGTCATCAGTTATACCTATTCTGCAATATTTTTTTTTTAAATTTCTGTTCTAAACGACGATCAGTAGACCATAATTCCTTCATTCGAACTCAATTTTCAATGAAACGAGTTGCATTGGATTCCTTGCGATGAGACGATTGCTTTCATTCTAGTTTGGTGAAATTCTGAGCACTTTCATTTTTGAGCTAATTTTTGCCCCTGATCCAAATTCTGATCATTCCTACACGCATTCAAACCAACAATAGTAGGAATGATCCTAAATGTGGGGAAAGGATGAACCAGATCCCACCAACATGTCAACCATCAATCGTAGGGAATGAAAATCCTGCATGCGGGGAAAGGATGAACCATGTCCCACCGACATGTCAAAAAATGGCTATATGTGTCTCTCACCTTGTACACAACACACCACTAGGGGAAATTGAACCACTCACCCTATGGTCGCTTATAGCTCAATAAGTACCCCAAGCCCCAAGGAGCTCCCAAAGGTCAATTATTAAACCAAGAATCCCTTCATATTGGGAATAGTGTCAATTTTCTTCCTGATTTCAAAACTGGATCAATGGGAGCTTCATAGCTCCATTGAGAAACATACAGATGTATATCAAACATATTGATTTCAAATAGAGACTTGGTAATCCTCTACGTTTGTTCATACTCTTTTTTAATTGGGAAGATCACAACCTAAAATCGTATTTTCAAGGTGCACAATGTCCATCATACAACCTTCTCATCATGAGATTTGACAACTCAAACATGTCTTAAAACAAGAATTTCCTTTTTTGTGAAATACCAGATTCCTAGAATCTTCTTCAATATACAATGACGGTGTGCACAAATGTATCACTTAAGAGCTCCTTCAATAGAGTGGCTTCATCCTAATTCATGCACCCAGATTTAATGGTGCTCTCAGAGCAACAAAATCAAGTAATACATCATCACTCTGCTAACAGAGAAAATATCGGAATATCTGAGCAGCTATTAATAAATGAGGCGCAAGAAAAACCAGGATCAACGATTTCTCCATTTGATCAAGTTGTGAAGGACTTATAACAAACATTGTTAAAACTGAATTTTCAATCATTGATCCCTCGAAATATGGGAATGTGACCTTCCCCAAGTCATAGCTACTTTTACATTAATTCTTATTTGGGTCCATGTGCCATAGTCATATCCCTCTGAAGCCTTGCTTCAGATATTTATGTAGAATTCATCAATAGGATCCTCATAAAATGAGACTTTGCAATTCATTCAAAGAATTTCAGAAAATTTCTTCTTCAGATTAGAGAGAAAATCATCTTCAAGGTCCTAATTCAATTAGGCTGAAGATATCCTTTCAATTATCTAGTTACTTCATGACGATTATTAATCCAATGTGCATATGTATGAGGTATCTGAATATAATCATCCTTCTTCAAAGATTCAAGATAAGGGTTATCTTATTTTCCTTCTTCAATGAGAAGGTTGTTGCAAGGGACATATCCTGGTTCCTTTTAAAAGAATAAGAAACTTCAACTTTGCTCATATTGCAACCTTCATCATCCTTTTCTTTCCTGCTACATGACATCCTCATACACTAAGCTCTCTTAATCAATATAGTTATTTTAAATCATTGTTTGGTTAATTTATTCTTGTCTCATGAGGGTACTTTACATAGGTCATTGCATGTCATACTTCAAGCTCCACTTAAAGATGTAAAGTGATCCATGTTTACTACTACACATAATTTCTTTCAATGCCACCCATATTTTGCTACTAATTCAGACCAAACACATAAGATTTGTCATAGAAATCCTGTTATAAGTTGAGGGCTACCTTCTAGAAAAGTGAAAAAGGAATTTGTTTGCAAAAGATTTATATTCAAAATTTACCTATAGAGTTGTTGAATGTACTTTGATTCACATTTCTAAAGAATTTCTTAATCTAAGAAATTCGTTTAGGGGATCATGTTTATGTCACTGATATTATACTTTCTTGAGATCTCATCATTTTATGATCCTTTTATGTTTGTATAGTTCTTGCGAGATGATAAACTTAAGGGAGCCGCAAAGAATGACAAGGTCACCTATATAGTTTCAATTAGGTCACTTCTTATTTCAGTTAGTAAGACCGCCCAAAAGGTTGACTACAATATCACACAACAAAAAAAATTCCTTAACGTTTTCTTAACACATCACAAGTACATATGATGGGGTTTTCCTTATGAAGCTGATATTTGACATTGGATCCTCAGATCATGGTTTTCAATGTGACTCAGAAGATGAATGACTGTGACAATGAAGATATGCCCAAAACTATTTTTGATCTCCATGCAGGTTAAGTATTAATTCCATTGGTCTGAAGGATTTCAGGGAGAATGCAATTGTCTTCCAAAAACGATACTATGGTACAACTGACTGATCTTGATGAAGCCAAGGGCTACTAAGGTTTGATGCCTTGATCCCTTGTTGTCTTTATTCCATAATTTTATATCCTCATTCCTTTCAAATTGAGTGCTGGATCATCATAACAACTTTCTTCTTTTAGGCCATGAAGCAAAAACTATCCTTTTGAAATGGAGGCTATATTGGAGTCAAAAAAATTTAGTCTTCTCTTGTAATTCAATTTTGCAAACAGGCTTACTGTACTAGACATCTTCCCATCTTCCTGAAATTTCTTCTAACTGAATCTTGCTTGGGCTTGACCTCTCCTTAGTTCTGATACCAAGCTAAGTTTTAACATGTTCTTTGTTTGAATTAGTTACTTCATTAACCCATATCTAGGTTATCAGAAATCAATCACAATATTGCAGTAACTAGTAAAAGAACATTAAATGCAAGTGCAAAATAAAATCCAAGACAAGAAAACAAAAAGATATGGATCAAGCCAGGGAAAAAACCCCAAGATGGGGAAAACCATTAATCAATTATTCTTATTATCATTATCAAATGTTGAGTAGAGGAAGAGAGAGAGTAAAAACAAGTTTAATATTGAATTTCCAATACGTAGATCAGAAACACTGCCCAAGATCCAAAGAAACTACCCCTTCACGACTGAATTCAGGAAGGTTTTATTTCATCTAGTTGTAACATGCAAAAGAAAATTTTTGTCTCAAAAACATGAAGGATCCATGGGGAAATACCCTCTGTAACACCTAATGAATTCCAATAGGCTCACAATTCTACAAACCTTTTTGTACATTAAAAGATAATTGTGGAAAACACCAATATCTTAAAAATATTTTCTAAAAACACCAAATATCAAGATTTATCTAATTTTTAATTGGAGTAAATTTTCCATGTTTATATTTAAATTTGTAAATATTGATTGAATCAACTATCATGTATAATTTGTTAAATCTATATATAAACTATACATTATTTATATATAAACAATATTAATGTATTAGTAAATATTTGTACTTAATTTATTAAAAACTTTCTCATTAAAAACTTATTTCAATATTAAAAAAAAAAAATCCATTTTTTCATACACCAAATTAAGCTATAATTAAAAATAGTTATGAAAACATCTATGTATACATATATACATTCTCTATAAAAACACATAAAATTAACAAAATTAAAATATAAACAATAAAAAAAAAAACAAAATTTACAATCACCAATCAGAACCAACCATCACTCATTCTATTCGCTATTCTGTCCCAACGCTCATTCCATGTGTGCTTGTGAATTTTGCTTCCAAGTAAATCTCGAATTCCCCAATTTTGCAAGGCCTGAAACACCATAGCCATTGAAATTACAAGCCTCTAGTAGGGAAAAAACACCTAGAAAAAAACAAGACGATGGGTATGGCTATGCCTGAGAAGGATGCGATGACCAACTGACTTGAACTGGTGGCTCGTCATTTTCTGAAGGCTATAGTGATAACAATAGCAGAATTGGAAGCGCAGATGAGCGAGAGCACAATAGACACCATAATAATTATATTTCTCATATCCACAAGAAACAACCTATGCTTCCTTCGCTTGAAGAAAAGAAGATAAAACGTTGCTTTTTATTTTCTTCGATTTGTGCATTTTTTTGTTGTGGGGGTTCTTGAGGTCTTGAACCCTGGAATTTTGAGCACTCACAATGGAATAAGCTCTAGGGTTAAGAATTAGGTTTCCTTAGACAACTAACCATAATGTGATAAGTTTTATTTTCATTTACTAGTTGGATTTGACTAGTTAGGTCAATTTTCAAAGAGCTACATTGAATGCATGAATTTTCAAAGGTTGCTACTTCCGCTCCTGGTATTTTTCTTTTGTGTTTTGCATGTCTCCTGTTGCATGTCTCTAGTTTTATTTTTCTTTTGTTTGTTGGATGTCACTAGTTTGAGGAGAATATGAGTATATTTAAGGAGCACTTTCTGAAAGGATTTTAATCATATGTATAAGGATTTTTCCCTTGTGGAAAATGATATTACCTCTCTAGAAGAACAATTAAGTTTAGATGCAATTTAATCTGCTTATCCCTTCCTTCAGTCACACAAAAAATATACCTTTTCAAACAACAATACAAAATGATCAGAACTTATTCAGAGCATAATAACCCAACTATGGAATGTATTAGTGCATAAACACAATAACTAGAGTTCACCACTAAAATTCACATGAAATAGCCACACGTACCCAATTCTAAAAATCAAATACATAGTTTCACAATTTAGAGGTTCTTAGTCTAGTTATGGTCCTTCTACAACTTTTATCAAATCTGATTTCACTCAATGGTTACTTTGTTGCAAGACCGAAGTGTGTACAAGCCCATGCTATTGATATTAAACCCTTGTTTGGTTGTGCAGCCATATCTTTCTTAAATTTGGATAGTTTCAGAGCTTTCACGTTCATGATATGATTTCCAATTGTAATCGTGGACTAATTTGGATAGTTTCAGAGCTTTCACGTTCATGATATGATTTCCAATTGTAATCGATGAGTCCACGAATTAGCTTCCAGATTTCTACTCGCTTTAGATCTTAATTCGTGCCCTGGAATTTAGATTTTTTTTCCATTGGGATCAAGAAAAACATTCCCTATTTCAATTCTTTGGGTTGAGGCTACTGTGGTTGCGCTAACCCTACCATAGGACTAGGATTTGGTCTTGTTCCAGAACTTCAGAAAGTTTAGAATATTTGATCCCTCCAAGAGTGATATTTCTTCAATGTCATGTGCCAAACCAAATTATGGATCAGCAGGGAGAATTTTCTATCCCTACTAGATAATGCTTCTACGCAAAGACCCAAAAACCTACAAGATTCTATGCTTCTACAATTCTTGTTACAGATCAGTACCAATGGATCAATGTTAAAAAATGAATAGATGACCTCGCTGTCCCTCAGAGGTAACCCTTTGCCAAAACCAAGATACAAAAAACCAATATGCTATCTCTCAGAAGGTATTTCAGTGATAGATAAGACTTCAGGTCCTCTAAGAGATTTGCTATCTTCTTCAAGATGTCCTTGTGAAAAAACAAACACTACCAAATTTCGCTATCCAAACATAATCTAGTTTTTCATATAATTCATTGCCTATATTAGAGTTTGGTCTCCAAAGAATTCGCTGCATAGAACATAGTTTAATTCATCACATAATTCTATTATTGTAAGAGGGCCCTAGAGATTCGATTTAAATAAACCTGTACCATGGAATTACTGCATGAAAATAGTAGGCTATTTAACACTTATGCATCTATGTGATTTGCAGACGACTTTGGCCATGAAAGGTCACACTACATATTTTATGTTTTTATAAGAGTGCTTCAGAGAGTCGATTAAAATAAACCTGTACCATGGCATTACTGCATGAAAATAGTAGGTTCTTTAACTGGTTCTTGCAGCATCTTTAAAACTTATGCATATAGGTGATTTGCAGAGACATCATTTATAAGAAAGGTAGTCCCTAGGTATTTTATTTCTGTAGGTTGAAAGAATTAGAAAAGGAATATATAAAGAGACAGGTCAGAAGAGCTACTCGGATTGGGAAATATGTAAACGGTTCTATCAAACTTTTGGTACAAGGAGAAAAGGAATTTGAAAAGATGGAATAAAAGGAATAGTATGCAACCATAAATTTTATATTGCTCCTAAAAAAATCATAAATTTCTTTGTCGTTTCACTCCACCTAAAATATTGTTGAGGATGATATCAGCAGTGTACTCAATAGAGAAGTATCCAGATATGTTGTTGATAAGAATTTTACTAATTGGGGTGAAGCAAGTTAATGTTTGTATTGTTTTCAAATCTTAGATCTCACCAACATATGCTTATCCCATATTTTGATCACTGATCTAAAAATGGGTTGGATAACTAGTTATGTTTTTCAAGAACCTCCCACTCATTTAAACAAATAAAAGATCTAGGCGTGTACTTGACTTTTGTAGAAATTTTTACTTGAAATAGGTGTATGTTTTTTAACTATTTAAGTATATTAAGTCCATTTGTTTTTGCTGAAATTAAACATGTGTAACAACAATATAATGCAACAAATAACCATCCACACATAACAAAAAATTTAATCTAGTAGTTGACCTGAATATCGTGGGCTACATCTCCTTGAGCTCTTGTCATCTTGACTTGGCTCTTTGGGATTATGAAAAATTTTATTTTACAAGTTCCACACTTAACTCCAATGGTTACTGAACTAAACCAATTGGCATATAATACCATCTATATCCATGTCATGGCTATCATCACTCTGAAAACAGATCTAGGCTCCCTTAGACTTGATTCCTTTCATCGGTGCACTGAGCTACACTAAGCTTCTCTATGGCACTAACTCATTCAGAATTATTTTACTATCCCTGAAACCTCACCTACTATCTCCATCACACATCAAACACCCAAAATATACTGATCATTTGCTCCAAATGAGCACTGCATCCCCAAATTAGGCCTCCCTCCACCGTTTGCCCTAGGCTGCCAAAAATTTCCTTGTAGCTTCTTGAGCTCTAGAAGTATTCAAATGGCTCTTAAAATCCCTTAAATGGATTCATAATGCCAAAAATAGTTAGAATAGACTATTTTTTCACTGAAAATGGCCTTCAGCTGCTCTGGTTTCGCCTCCAACACCTAGTGGCACCCCTTCGCACTAGGGTCAAAGAAAACTTCTATGTGGGTTCTCGACCTCTAAAATTCCTCAAAATCTCCTGTAGCCTCCATAAATGGATTCATAATGCTCATTACAGTCAGAAATGACTATTGTTTGTTGCATAAGGCCTCTAGCTGCCCTGGCTAGGCCCCGAACTCCTACTAGCACTTACTGACCCTAGTGGCCCCTAGAAATTCACTAAAGCATCTTGGCCTTCAAAATTCCTCTACAGGCTCTAAAAACCACACCATTAGTTCATCTAAAACATCCAAAATTTACTATTGGATTTCTGAATAAGGCCTCTATCTTCCTTGGCTAGGCCTCAAACTCCTGCTGGCCCATGGTGGCCCTAATGGCCCCTAGAACTTCTTTGAAAAAAAAACCCTACTCAAAAGTCATCTAATGGCTCTGAAACCCTCACCAATGAGTCTGGAATGTATGTTATAGTCAAAATTTACTATTGGCACTCCAAAATTGGTCAAATCTAGCTCAAGATAAGGCATGAACTCATTTTGCCCAATGACACCCAAAAACGCTCGAAAAATTGTGGAGAACTAGACTTAACTCCAGTTAAATTAGGTAATTTCCACAATTTTGGTGGGAACTCCAGTTAAACCGCCAATCTAACGGTTATCAAAATTTTACCGCCAGGGTGGCTACATGACCCTTTTCCATGCGATCTCTGTGGACAGTCAACAAAATAGTTGGCAGGAGTTGTGCCAACCGTGGCATTTAATTTTCCTCTGATCACACCTCAACACGAAATGGTTATGTCTCACTGTTTTTATGTTGGGATTTCGCCCACGGTCTTGGGGACACGGTGGTATGGGAGGGGCTGGCTTCTCCAAACCCCAAACGGAAAAATGTAACTCAAAAAATTATACCATTTGCCCATATGTGGTAAGAACTAATGTGTAGCTGAGTGGTAAGACTCGGGCACTGCAGGCGAGAGGTCTCACAATCGAACTTGGTCAGCCCTGAAATATTTTGCAATGCCACCGTGGGCCACGTGGTGGCCTCTAGGCCTGCCATGTGGCAGCCTGTGATTGGTTCAAAAATCCACGTTCAAACCATTATCCAATTAAACAGTGCCACTTGTCCACATATGATTGGTCAAAACAAAATATTTTGAGGAATATTCCCTAGAATATTCTCTTTTTAATTTTCCCAAATCCAAGTCAAACTTGGTGAAAGCCCAAAAATTGCAGTTTACTGGACTTTTCAAACTGCGATAACTTCTTGATACGGTGTCGGTTTTTCAAACCGTTCACAAATCCGGAATCAGGAAGACGAGATATATCTATTCTCTCAGATTCGACACACTTCTGAACACTTTGAATTTTGAGCTATCACTTAGGTCCATGATCCAATTCTGATCACACCTCCCCATTAGGAATCTTTTGGACCCCAAAAGACTGATATATTGATCTGTACAATAGATGAGAGTACAAAAACCTCTTCTTTTCAGCCTCCATACACTTGCCTTGCATGGCTAGTGCCTTTGAACCACAACTAGAAGGTAGTCGACGCTTCCCTTCCTGGATGTGCTTGTCCTCCTCTTAACAACTATCTTCCTTGAAATCTATCAAAAATTTCTAGC
The DNA here is from genome assembly GCA_034641835.2 of Pinus albicaulis. NCBI lineage: Eukaryota > Viridiplantae > Streptophyta > Pinopsida > Pinales > Pinaceae > Pinus > Pinus albicaulis. The sequence continues at coordinate 411,288,766 of CM076574.1, read as the reverse complement.
GAGAAATTTACAGAAGGTAGTTGAACATTGCTTCCTTGATTATCGATGCAAGGTGGCTCAAACAAACGTGAGATTACAACACAAATACATGCATACTTGACTGAAATTTTCATATGTACAAATGAGTGTATGTCTTATTGTGTCAAGAAATCAAACCACTTCTTACCAAGCCACTTCCACGACGAATTTTGCTGCTGAAAATCTTCTTCATCTGAAACATTTTTTCTCACATCAATGATGGATTCCTTGGTTCCAATTTCACCAGTCTTTTTTTCCTCTTGCCTCAAACTCTTGGGACGATTAGTTGGATGCAATGTACAACGTTGGGAAACAACATGTCCCCTCTTCTGGCAAGTTTTGCAAGTCTTATGCACCTTCTTTACAAGTTTCCTTTGCTTCAACTATTTCCTGTATGCCTTCATCCTCTTCTAGCATCTAGAAACAACATGGTTACACATACCACAATATGCACAACAACTATTTCTTCCTTTCAAGCATGCAGAATTTTCATGCCTTGCAGAAACATAATCAAAATTACTATGGGAAGAATTATACCTCAATTTTTGCTTTGCATATCCATCCTTTTTGCCTTCTTAATGAAATGAACTAGTAGAGGTTCCGACTTTCTTTTGTAGACTAACATCAGTGTTCATGTCTTCAAAACTGTCTGAAATCGCATGCTCGCCATAAGTTGCATGTATACAATATTCTTGCTGCAACATAGGCTTTAAGAAATGGAAATCAACTTGAAAACATTCTTGACATGTTTGTGGTTTAGAAGTTGCGAAAAAATTTCTCTTTGAAGTTGCCTCATATGCCTTAATGGATTTGGAGCCTTCACCATTAGATTGAACATACCAAGAACAAATTTCTTAGGTCACTCCTCCACCAAAATAGGATCAATAATGCCTGGTGCATGCTTGCCTAAACCCTTGCCTTCACATCCCATTTTAAACATTAACTTGGACCCTATACCTCTAGTGTGCTTTTCAAATGAACCAACACATCTTTTTGAAGAGGAATCTGAAGACAAATTTGAGTGAATTACCTCTGCTTCACGCATGTTCTTGGTTAAAGCCTCTTGGGATTGATGGAGCTACATCTCCATATCATGCAATATTTGAGGAATTTCTTCCTTCTCTTGCTTCATATAAAACAACTTCTCACGAAGTCCAGTGCTTTCCCTTCTATCTTCAAACAAAATCTGCACCATGTCCTTCAAGATGTAGAAGTCTCGCTTCATGTCTTCATCGAAGAATCTTATGAAGGAGGAGGATTTGGAAACCTCACTTGAAGAAGTTTTAATCCTATGAAAATGAACAAAAGAACTTCAACAAAATTAAAAAAGCTTTCAAAACAATTAACAAAGATTTTGAACAAAAAGGTTGTAGAGTCAAGCTATTCCTCAAGCAGCATTTTGCAAACAAACCCTTTTGTGCTTCAAGGGTTTCCTTGAGGTCCTTTGGGTAAGGAAGATGCCTTCAACCCTTTCTTCCTTATTGTACTCTTTTGGACTTAGCTAACAGTAGCTTTCCCTTCACCTCTAGCAAAATCAAGCAACAATCAGATTACAAACAGTCAAACAGTCAAATTCTTTGTACTGTTTAAACACCTTTCAAGTCAAACAAGCAAGCTATTTCTCTGTCAATCAAGCAACCAAGTTCTTTGATACCAACCTGATCTAAAAATGGGTTGGATAACTTGTTATGATTTTCAAGAACCTCCCACTCAGTTAAACAAATAAAATATCTAGCTTGTACTTGACTTTTGTGGAAATTTTTACTTGAAATAAGCTTATGTTTTTTAACTGTTTAAGTATCTTAAGTACATTTTATTTTTCTGAAATTAAACATGTGTAATAGAAATATAGCGCAGAAAATAAAAATCCACACATAACAACAAATTTAATCGAGGATTTCACCCGAATATCGTGGGCTACGTCTCCTTAAGCTCTTGTCATCTTGACTTGGCTCTTTGGGATTATGGAAAATTTTATTTTACAAGTTCCAAACTTAAATCCAATGGTTACTGAACTGAACCAATGGGCTTAGAATACCACCTATATCCCTGTCATGGTTGTCATGACTCTGAAAACAAATCTAGGGTCCCTTAGACTTGATTCCTTATGTTGGTGCACTGAGCTACACTGAGCTTCTCTATGGCACTAAATCCTTCAGAATTATTTTACTATCCCTGGAACCTCACCTAATCTCCAGCACACATCATACACCAAAAATATATTTATCATTTTCTCCAAATGAGCACTGCATCCCAAAACTAGGCCTCCCTCCACGGTTTGCCCTAGGCTTCCCAAAACTTACCTGTAGCTTCTTAAGCTCTAGAAGTCTTCAAATGGCTCTTAAAATCCCTTCAATGGATTCAAAATTCAAAAAATAGTCAGAACAGACTATTGGTTCATTGAAAATGGCCTTCAGCTGCTCCGATTTCGCCTCCAACACCTGGTGGCACCCCCTGGCACTAAGGTCAAAGAAAAATTATCTGTGGGTGATCGACCTCCAAAATTCCTCAAACGCTTTTTCAACCTCCATCCATGGATTCAAAATTCTCATTACAGTCAGAAATGACTTCTTTTGCTGCATAAGGCCTCTAGCTACCCTGGCTAGGCCCCGAACTGCTAATGGCAGTTACTGGCCCTAGTGGCCCCTGGAACTTCACTTGAGAATATATGCCTTAAAAAATCCTATAAAGACTTTTAAAACCACACTATTAGTTCTAGAACATCAGAAACATCCAAAATTGATTATTATATTTCTGAATAAGGCCTCTAGCTTCCCTGGCTATGCGTCAAACTACTATTAGCCCATGGTGGCCCTGGTGGCCCCTAGAACTTATCTGAAGAAAACACCTACTCAAAAGTATTTTTATGGCTCTACAACCCTCACCAATGAGTTTTGAATGTATGATATAGTCGAAATTGACTATTGGCACTCCAAAATTGGTTGAATCTAGCTCAAGATAGAGCCTGAACTCATTTTGCCCAATGACACCCAAAAAAGTTCCACTAATTGTGGAGAACTAGACTTAACTCTAGTTAAATTCAGCAGTTTTCACAACTTTGGTGGGAGATCCAGTTAAACTACCAATCTAACGGATATCATAAATGGTACTTCCGAGGTAGCCACATGGCGCTTTTCCCCGCAGTCTCCGTGGATAGTTAACAAAACAGTCAGCGGGAGTTGTGCCAACCGTGGAATTTAATTTGCATGTGCCCACACATTAACATGAAAGGGTTATCTCTAATTTTCTTTGCGTTAGTGGTTCCAGATTTGGCCCACGGTCTTGGGTCTGCAGTCGTATGGGAGGGGTTGGCCCTCGGGGCTCACCCCTCCAAAACCCCAAACAAAAAACCGTAACTCAATAAATTAAACCATTATCCCATATGTGGTAAGAACTAATGCGTAGTCGAGTGGTAAGACTTGGGAACTACAGGCGAGAGGTCTCGCGGTTGAACTTGGCTGGCTCCAAAATATTTTTCAATGCCACCCTGGGCCACGTGGTGACCTCCGGGCCTGCCATGTGGCGACTTGTGATTGGTTCAAAAATCCACGTTCAAACCATTATCCAATTAAATGGTGACACTTGTCCACATATGATTGGTCCAAATAGAATATTCCAGGGAATATTTTCGGGAATATTTCAAGGAATATTCCAGGAATATTCCCTATAATATTCTCTTTTTAATTTTGTCAAATCCAAGTCAAACTTGGTGAAATTCCAAAAATTGCAGTTTACTAGACTTTTCAAACTGCGATAACGTCTTCATACAGTGTCGTTTTTTCGAACCATTCATAGTGCCAGAATCAGGAATAGGAGATCTATCTGGCTGCTTAGGTTCAACACACTTCCAAAAAATTTGAATTTTGAGCTATCACTTAGGTCCATGATCTAGTTCTAATCAATAACTGCAAGTCACAAAAGATTACAACATTATAAAAGATATGAGTAATTGCCAAATAATAAGCGGGCACAATTTAGTCAAGAAAAAATATTGACAATCTGCCATGAGCTATGACAAGGGGTGCTTCACCTACACAAGTACAAGAAAAGAATGAGAAAAATAACAATTTTAAGAACTTGGACTGAACTAATATTCTTCCCAAGATGTTCTAATTTTCTCTTATAATCTGCTTTTAACCAAACTACTTTTAAAGAGGAGCAAAGGGTAGATTCACATTTTTTTCATATAACAAAGCATCCTATCTTGAGCTGGTAGGAAAGGGTAAAATATCCCTGAAGGTTCAAGAACAACAAAGCTTGAAACCACTGCAACAATAAACTTAACATGTCATTTTCAGAAATTAGACCAATTGTAATATACTTTATCTATTTTTTATCTTTATGTATACTTTTTATTAATCACAAAGTATGTTATGTATAAATTGTGTAGAGATTGTTGTTAGAAAGACATACATATTTCCTATTCTTATATATATATACGCAGATTCATAATTGTGAAAATGATTATTACTAATATGGGAATGCACAAATCTCTGCAATTGTAAAGCCCTTCTCTAATGTAGGTAGTGAAAAAATATTCAATTGTATTATGAAACACACTAATATATATCTATTTTCTGAGGCTGAATTTATTAGATTAACTCCACATCTATTAAATATCTAGAAAAATTAAAAAAGGTTTCTTAAAAATTTAATGCTAAAATTAATCTATGTTTTTTTTTACATCTATTTTTTCTTTTCAATGTGAAAAATCCTAAAGATAAAGAGGGAAGGATTTGGACCCTCATTTTCTATACAGGGAACTAATTACTCGTGCTGGACTAGAAAGGGTAAGTTAGACTCTGTACACTTTTTATAGTAGGATTATACTTCTGGAAAAATGGCTTCTGAAAAGTGTCCTCATCTTTTTGCTTCTTTATGACAACCATGCATCTAGAAAAATGGTTCCAACAATTTGGCTTCTAAAATCAGGTGCATTTTTCTTGTTGTTTTATGATAACTATGCATCTAGCACAATTTTTTTGTGTAGTAGAAAGGTGGGTATGTTACAAGTGCCTACACAAGAGCTACCCACATTCTTATCGTCTGCAGTTAGTGTTCACCTTGGAGCCTCACCGTTATTACTCATTACTCTTACATCATTACCCCATAAATTATTTAACATTCAAGTAATTATGAGATCCTTTAGATTAACAAAGTGTCATGATTAAAATATGATGTGACTACTAACAATTGAGAAATTTTTTTCAAGATGGATTTCATTTTATGTTTTCCATAGGTGTGCCAGATTCTACTACTAAGAACATTGACGGAATTGAACGGTTTATGGATATAAATTTGCAGACCATTTAAAATGTTTTCACAACCTATCTGCCAGAAAATGCAGTTGAGGGAAACCTATTCTTCTGAACTTCTTAAGAAAAATGGGTCCAAACGATAAAAATATTATAAGTCAAACAAGTTATGAATATCATAATCAAACTATTACATAGATAATAGGTACAAGAAGCATTAAAGAGATTCCTACTACTGGTAACATTAATCTACAATATATGTGCTCCATTGTTTATCAAAAATCCAAGATAATGATATGAGAAGGACAAAGGATGCATATTTAGCTTACATAACTAAGATTTAAGTCAAGTAACACGTTGACTACCCTCATTTATTTACATCTCTATAGTAAACATGTGTGCTTGCATCACAGAACATATGGAAACAAACCTTCAAGTTTCAAAGATCCTTTTGCAACTTATTGTTATGTTTACCTAATGGAAATATCGTACTTAGACCCATGGTCCCAATTTTCTATACGCTAGGACTACTTGCTATAAAAATTACAACTGGATGGTCTTTTTCAAAGCTTAAGGCCTATTACGACTAGTGACTTGAGTTAAAGGTTTCTCAAACATACAATAGAAACTTTGCTTTAATACTTGATAGAGAGATTCTAGACATCATTGTAGAGTCTTGATAGGACTTCATACATTTTCAAATATCTTTAACTAAATATTTTTCAAGGGATTTATCAAGGCTATTTTTAACTGCCAATTGTATTTTAGTAGCCTAAACTCATGTTTTTATTCTTGTAGGATAGTTGGAGATTGTATATAATGAAATTAATTTTTGGGCTTGTGCAAAAGAGAGTGATTTCTATGATGCAGGAGAAATAGTGATATGATATTGGTTCAATCAATAGGTTTCAATGTGATGCATTTCATTTTTTGAAGTATATATTGAGGAACAATTTCAAGATGCTTCTTAACACTAAGAGCCAAAGCATCCATCACTTATCAAGAGACAGGATGTCATGTCATAGTTGTGATGTGTGACATCCTGTTAAATTTAGATAAGCATGGTATGTTCTATGCTTAATGTAGTTAACTTCAATCTTTCTTATAGGCCCAATTCAAATTAGAAATCACATAAACATGAGCGTAAAATTTTCATAGAACATAATAATAGATCAATACAGGACAAGCCAAATAATATATCAGAATTTTTAATTCTTCTTGTCCGGCAAATATAGAGAGAAATATGTGTTACAACATTCAACACGATGCCCTAGCCAGCAAAGAATTTTGCTGGTCAAACTAGCTCTTCCAACATAAAAGATAAACCTTCCTCAAGTTTCACACACACCTCAAAAGATAGCTCCGAAAACAATCAACGCAAGTCAACAAAAGGACCCCTCATCCAGATTTTTGGTATCCTTCCGACATGTAGATTTCAGGAATCACATCCATTTGTAACATCGAGATTTTCGACATTGGATCCATTTCTGACATCTAGATTTTGATGTCAGAGAGAGAGAAGCCTCTAAAGGTTGTACGAACCAATAATAAGAGGAAGAATGTGTGTGATGATATGATGATTAAATGAGCATCCTCTCTCTCTCTCTTATTTATATCCATCAATGAGGGTGTGTGACACATATATTGGGCTTGTGAGCCTACATTACAATTATGTATGCCCTTGAAAATTTTCACATGTATCAAAAATAAATTAAAAATATAAGTTCTGTTCATCCAAATAAGATGATATTTAGATCAATATTTCACTTCTCTAAAGAGGAATTCAAAAAATATCATCATCATCATATGAGAAATGCAACATGGAGTTTGGACGTAGTTTCCCAAAATTAACACTCCCTCTCAACTACAGAGAATCCATCTGTCCACCTGTGCCATCTTGTCATCCAATACCATAATGTATTATCATATATCATCATCCATTCATGCGTCATCATGTTGTAACATGTTTTTTTGGATCCTCTTTGGACAACGAGAGTGAGTCACAAATATATCACACTCTGCTGACCTGAAGTCAGCTTAGAGGTTAAAACCTCAATTGGACTCAAGAGAGTCACATACTAAACCGAAGTTATTTTACTAACCCAAAGTTAGTTTAGTGGTAAGAACATCATCCAGACTTGATCCCAGATCAAGTGTTTGGATACATCCCATCCTAGACATAGGGAGTAAAACAATCCCTGATGCGTACATTAATCATGTTATCAGTCTCTATCCACATTTCCCACCTCATTGGAAAAATGAGAGGTACTTCCCATGAGTCTGAAACTCCATGGGTAGGATGCATGCAGGGCACAAATCAAAGAGAGGGTGAACCAATACAATATCATAATGGTGGGGAGGAAGCACACTAACAAGTTTCGACGAACCTAGCCGTGTGATTGCTATAGCTCCAAGTAGCTATCCCCAAACTGCCTAGAACCCCCAGAGCTCATTGTACAACTCAAGAGGGACCTTTATAATAGGGTCTGTCTAAGATATCAAGCTTCTCACAGAAGGTTAAGAATTTGACCTTCCCTAGGGGCTTCATGAGAATATCTGTGACCTGCTCATCAATTCCAATGTGATCGAACCTTATGGCACCTCGTTGTACCATGTCCCAGACAAAGTAGTACCTAATATCAATATGATTGGAGCGATCATGAAACACAAGATTCTCATCAAGATGAATCCCACTTTGGTTATTATAAAGGATAATGGTGGTTTCCAACACATGCCCAAACAACTCGCAAAAGAGATTTCTCAACCAAATAGCTTCACAATAGCCCATACTAGCTACAATGTATTCGAACTCAGTGATGCTCAAAGAAATTTATTTCTACTTCCTAATCATCCAAAATATTGAAGCAGAACCCAAGGTGAAGAAGCATCCAGATGTGCTCTTACGATCCACCACAGTTCCTGCCCAATCGGAATTTGTATATCCATGGAGACTCATACTCCCGAAAATGTATCTTATCCCATGACTGATTGTGCCCCAAATATATCTCAATATATTCTTGGCATCAATCCAGTGGATGTGATGAAGGTTAACCATATATTGCAAAACATATGTCTGAATGTGAGTTCACTAAGAACATCAAGGACCCCACGAGTTTTCGATACTTGGTGGGATTTCCCATCTCGGGTCCAGAAGAGATTCCACGCAACTTCTTAAAGTTGAGTTCCATCGATGTCGACTTGGACTTACATTTCACCATCCCAAATCTCTCCAACAGCTTCACAACATATTTTCCTTGATAAAGGAAAACCTCACCTCGATTTTTTTAGACTTCCAAGCCTAGGAAATAGTACATTAGTCCTAGTTCCTCCATATTGAACTCAGAAGCTAGCTCCATCTTACATTGGTGAATAAGAGGGTCAGCACCTGTCAAGAAGAGATCCTCCACATATATAACTAGAATGAGAGGCCTTTCTTTATCAACCTTAAAATAAAGGTTTGGATCATCATTAGTTTGAGTGAAGCCCAAATTCATCAAGTAGCTATCAATCCTATGATACCAAGACCTAGGGGATTTATTTAACCCATATAGGGCTTTCTTAAACTTTCATAAAGGTGTTTCTCTTTCTTTGAATTCGAACCCCAGAGGTTTCTCCACATAAACCTCTTCCTTTATTGAACCATGTAAGAAAGCAGTCTTCACATCCATTTGATGGAGACTCCCTATTTGGGTTGAAGTGAGGGAAATAATCGATTGAATGGTGGTGTAAAAAGTGAAAATATATCATCATAATCTTTGCCTTCCTTTTGAGAGAAGCCACATACAACAAATATTTCCTTATAATTTTCATCACTTCCATTGGCTCCATGCTTGATCTTGTAGAGCCATTTCAAGGTGATAACAGATTTTTCCTTAAATATTGGGATCACATCCTAGACATAATTATTCATGATAGATTCATATTCCTCATGCATAGCATCCTTCCAAACATTATTCTTTACGGATTCTTCAAATGATCCAAGCTCAGATTGTACAATAATGCTCATGGCTGCTAGGTACCCTTGGTACCTATTCGACTTCTTGCTTTCACAGAATGTTCCTCTCAGAGCAATGTGTCTCTCAACATATTGGAGAGTGTCCCTAAGCCATGAGGTTATCATTTTATTTGAAGGAGGTGGATCAATAGGATCCATCAGACCTTCAACATCAGGCATTGGTTCATCCTTCGGTTCTTCCTGCTTCCCTGCTTCTTCTTCTTCTTATTTGTCTTCATTTGAGCTAGGAAGATTCCTATCTTTCTTGAGGGAAAAATATTAATCAAAGGTGACATCATGGCATATCTCCACTTATTTTTGAATAGGCACATAGATTCTATATGCCTTAGAGTTTTCACTATAGCCCACAAACATTCCCTTCTTCCCAAAAGCATCCAACTTGCTTCTCTTTTCTTTCAGCACATGAAAATAAATGCGACTTCCAAAAACTCTAAAGTGAGAGACATTAGGTTTCTTACAAGAGAAGACTTCTTCGGGAGTTTTGGAGTCCAATGTAGTATGTGGGAATCTATTTTGAACGTACATAGCAGTGTTGGAAGCTTCTCCCATAGAAACTTCGGAAGACCTTGGTAATAAATCATGGCATGGGCAGCTTCCATAATGGTTCTTTTATTCCTTTCAGAAACACCATTTTGTTCGGGAGTATACATAGTGGTGGTCTCCCTCTTAATGCCAGCTTCCCTATAATAGTCATTAAATTCATTTGACTCATACTCGGTTCCATTATCCGTCCTCAAAAGTTTGATCTTCTTCCCTGTTTGATTTTCAACCAAGGCCTTGAAGGTATGGAACCACTTGAATGCTTCATCCTTATTCTTCAAGAAGTATATCCAAGTGTTGCAGGAGAATTAATCTATAAAAGTGATGTAATATAAACATCCTCTAAAGGATGTTACAGGAATCATACCAGATAGATCGGAATGTACCAATTGAAAAATATCATATGTATTCATGAAACTTGAGGGGAATGGTCCCCTTGTGTGCTTTCCTTCGGCACAACCTTGATAAAAACCTTCATGATCATCTTTGAACTCGGGCATCCCTATCACCGACTTCCTTGATTCGGGAAGGGCCTTGTAATGAAGGTGTGCAAACCTCTGGTGCCATAGCTCGGTTTGAAGAGTTGTGTCACACGTCATGGTCCCCAATGAACTTCCTCCAACCTGATAAAGCATATCAACTCTAAAACCAATAGTAAGAGCTTCATTGAAGTTTTTCTTCCAAATGCATACCTTTCCATCGATGAATGTCACCTTGAATCCTTTGTCTTCCATTTCCGAAATGGACACAAGATTCTTCTTCAAATCAGGTATGTGTTGAGTAATTACACAGCGGAAACATAAAACAAATAACACACACAAAATTGAACTATGAAAAACACAGATTTTAACGTGGTTCACCCAACCAATCTGGGCTACGTCCACCTAATAGGGCATCGGCAATCTCATTCATCAACAGGAGAAAATACAATAGCAGATTTTCTCATCTGCTCAGCTCTTCCTCACTACACATTCCTCATCATGCTCACTTGCCTCTATGGGCTTACATTTTATAGCTATGAATGGCAACAGACTCATAAATTCTCTCATAACAAATATAGGATGCATTAAATCCTCATCATAAATTGATGGAGCCAATGTAGCAACAAATCCTATTGTTGTCACCTACATGAGATTTTCTCCAAATTTAATTAAAAAATAAGAAATAAAATCTCAACAGTATGTACAACACAACTTGCAAGAGTAGGACTTGACCTGGAGTTATATGAAGGGTCATAGTCCCTATCCCTTTCACAGGATAGGTGGAATTATCTTCAAGGATAATCTCCAAACTTGTATCCTTCTCAATCAAATCGGATAAGGCTTCTTTATATCTAGTTAGGTGCCTTGAAGCACCACTATCAGTCAACCAGACATCCAGGGTGTCAAGAGGAGATGCAACGGAGAGTGTAGATATAATAATATATTCATTTATCTTATTATCAAAAACATTTGTTCATCATACCTAGAATTTTTTGACCTCTTGAAAGTTTGACCATTACCACTTCGATCAGAGGGAACCTTCCTCTTTCCTTTGAACCTGTTGTTCCTTTGATTTCCATTCCACCTGTTGTGGATCATTATCTACATATCCTTTTTATTCTTCATTTTGAAATTTTGAAAAGAAAATTTAAAAAAATATATATATAAGAATTCAAAAATATGCTATAGTATGAAGTTTTTAATACTTTAGCATAAAAAAGAGAGGAATGCAATGTATTTACGTTTTTATTCATATACATGGAGCGGGCCAACCTTAGGTTGATATTTATGTGTATTAAGGTTAAAGCCCGAGCAGCTTCCGGAGCAGAAGTCACAATCATGCAAAGAAGCATATGGATATGCAATTGCGAGGGGTCAATTAGCCCGTCGGTTATCAAATCCCGACCCCCCGCAGTTGACCGGTCAGATCTCAGAAATCTGGTGATCGACGGTTCTGATTAATTACGGGAGGTATGGGTAGGAGTTCTCCGCTGTACTCACAGACCCCCCGCATGACGTCATCTGTCGAGGTGGAAAACAAGCTGTCATTCACTGTTAACTGTCTTTCCACGTCACTCTTGCATTTATTATGGTTTCCGTAGTCTATAAAAGGGGTTTTTTCCGTCCTATTGTGATTTGTTTTTGACTGTTTGCCCTGTTTAACCGCGTCCCGCCACGTTTGCACTATTCATTACTTCGTGAATTGCTTTCAAACTCCTGTCAGTCATGGCCAAGCGAGCATCCTTGTCTAGTTTATCAAGTCTCAGTCCCCTCCTAGATAGTGAGAAAGATGTTCATGACACCGCGTCGTCTGTCAACCATCCTCTCTTGCATTACCAAGTAACCCTGAACACTGACAAGTCCTCTGTGTTCTCTGCTATGAAAAGTTCGGGAGTGTTGTCCGCTTGTGTTCCAAAAACTCATTTCTTCCCTGAATTCATTTCTTGGTTAGTTTCGTCTATGTACCCTGGCAAGTGTTTTGTTATGAATTCCCAAGGGGAAAATATTCTGCAGGTTTCAACTCAATTAATGCGTCAAGCATTATGTTTTCCAGAAAATGAGTCTCCGTTGCAGTTCTCTGAAGACTCGTTGATTCAGTATTTTGAGGAGCTTTCAAATGAAGAGTTTAACCATTGCATGTCGTTTTTGATATCAAGTCCAGAGAAGAGTCAATTTGAAACAAGAAAGCTCAGTTTGGAGGCGTTCAATGTTCAATACAGGCCAGTTCTTAGCTGTATTATGGAGATTTTTGGGAGAGATGATGATCACGAAATTGATAAGGCAGCCTTGGGGATGTTCGCTCTTATGATGAAACCGGGGGTGGTGCTAGATATCCCGTCCTTTTGGCAGGAAGTAGTGAATTCTCAATTGATCTCCTTCCCTCTAATAGGTTTTTTCAGATTTCCATCACTGGTAGTTTACTTGTTTTTATATCAAAATGTTGAAGAGTTCATGAGTGTTGGTTTGAATATAATGGATAGTAATAAAAATAAGCAGTCAGTTTTGCTTTGGACCGATATGGTTAGAAAAGAAGAGAACGAAGCTGGTTTATTTGAATTTGCTGATCATTTCATGACTACTGCTTATAAAATTCTGAATGGAACTCTTCCTCCATGCTTTCTGCCAAAGGCTCAGGAATTCTTACAGTTAGGACCTAATTGTAAATTTGGAGACTGGTTTGTTTTTGAAGATTACTCTGAGATAAGGCTGTATGGAGTTAGCATTGAGCCCTATAGGCTCCCAACCTTTGTTCCCATGAGACTTTTTGCCTTGGAATTTATAAGGCAAAGTCTTAATGTTGATCAAGTTCATTTTCTACCCATGAAGAAAGGATTAATGTACAAGTTGCCTGTGAGTGTAGGCCCTTTTGTTGTTAACACAAGACAAGCTTTTGAAGAAGTATCAAAAATATTGGAAGGAATTAAATTGTTGTTGGGAGAGAAATGGCCCTATGATCCACATGGGATAATTTCTCAGACGAGGGTTGAGAACGGTTATGCTACTTTTACACATGTGAGTAAACCTGATATAGAGAAATTGGCTAATCCAGGAGGGCCAAGTTCGTCAAAGACTAATATTCAAACACCTGCCATTTTGGAAAGAATGAGAAAAAGAGGTAGGGAGGATGTTATTGATATTGATGATGAGGAGCCCTGAGAGGACAAAAGGACTAAACTAGAAGAAGATCATTCCTCCAATTCACCTGGTTTTACTCTCCAGGTCAATGAAGAACAAGATTGCCCTTCATCTCCTAATAGACAGGAGCTTCACTTGGAAAAGGCTTCCTCCATGAAGCAAGTGTTCACACAGATTGAGGAAAGGAACCAAAAGATAAAGGCCAATATAGAAGCCCAAGCAGAGCATAATATACCTGCTGACCAAACCAGATTGCTGACTGTGATGGATTTGGAGAAAGATCAGTTTAAGATGGCTTTGTCACATCCGACAGGAATGTCCCTTGGACCTTCAGGTAGTTTTAAGGAGTTAAATATTGTCATGGATGTTAAAAAAATCCCCCTGTGGGACAAAATGAATATGCACATGCAGACTGGTTAGCTGATTGTAAACGACTTGAGTAAGACCAATACTACAGCAGTCAAGACTGAAAATATGCTGGCAAAGGTCATTAAACAATGCAAAATGGAGAAAGCAAACGCCAGGGCATTAACAACTCAGAATGAAGAGTTGAAGAAGATTATTATTAAAATCGGCGTGGATCCAAATGATAAAGTCGCAGTTCAGAAGTTGATGAAAAGTGCAGAAGCGGAAATATCATCATTAAGGAAAAAGTTGAAATTGCCAGCTACAGAACACTCATTGGCGGCCGAAGTAGTAGAGGTTGAAGGGGAAAAAGAGGAATTGCGACAGCAGTTGATGAAGAAGGACGAAGAACTCACTAAGGTCAAGCACACTGCTATATCCTTACAAAATCATATTGACAGCCATACTTGTACTTTTGACTTTTCTACAGGTGATGCTGATCCTCAGGCTCAGATTATTCAGCTGAGCACCGAATTAAAGATGGCGGAGAGAGATTGCAAACAAGCTCAATCAGAATTGCAAACAGCTATCAAGGTGATGCAAGGATGGGAAGGACAAGCACAGGATAACAAGCAGAAACTGCAAAAAGCTGAAGAAGAAATCAAGGAGCTCAAGGAGAGATTAAAAGGTAATATCTCTCATATTAAAGCCAAGGATATTATCTGGAATGAAATTATTTCAGAAATGCAGTCAAAATGGGATTCCATGAATATAATTGCCAGGGAGAAAAATATTATTTCAGAGCATGAAAAGGAGCTACTATCAGAGAAGCAGGCCGCTATTAAAAGATCGAATTGGACAAAAAGTTTATAAATTTTATTAATGCCAAGACAGATGAAGAGTTGAGAGATATGGGGATACAGGATAGGTACTTCTATGCTGAAGAGGTAAATAAAATGATCATCAAAAACGACCTTCTAAAGGTCTCAGAGAAACGGTTACACGGAATTAAGGAGATAATTAAGAAATTTGATATTTCATTTGACAAGTTGATGAGAACAGGTTTTCCCTCATGCTGGACAGAGAAAGGGGAGATTATGTCCTGGAAATTTTATGAGGATCAATTGACATTTGCAAAAAGTAGAGCAGATGGCCGGCATGAGAAGACATAGATATTGAAGGGAGAAACAGTATTCAATTTCTTACAAAGGCATTTCCTTCTACTATGGATGGTGAAGACATTGTTCACAAATAATCTTACTCACAGCCAAGTTGTTGCCTTTACACTAGAATATTATCGTTATAATAACGCTCCGATAACTCAAGATAAACTCTGGAAAGAATGCAAGAAATTTTCTATTGACAGAGAAAAGGGATTTCCAGCCAAACAGCCACAAGTAGTTGTTCAGCCACAAATAGTCATTGAGTCAGCCACTATTTCAGGGACATCAGTTCCTTTAGATTAGGAGTTATCATCTTTTATTATGTTTTAAATGAAGTCATGTAAATGTAATAGAAGGTTTCCAAGGCACGTACCTCTACTACAGAAAGTAGTTAAGCAGTTAGAGTTAGTTGGAATCAGTTTTATAACTGGAAACCATTTTGGTTTAGATTGTATTTAAAGACATTTTGAAGAAGAAATAAGGTTCCAAGTTTTTGAACCTTGAAGGCTAATTTTTGTACTGAACAATATTGAATGAATGAAAAAGCTTTGCAAGATTCCATTATTCCATCTGTGTTGAAGAGTTTTCTTGGTTTTCATTTCATTTCCATATCTGTGAATAAAGTAGAGTGATTAAAGCTGCAGGTCTCTTGATATTTATGTATCTAAGAGTTAAATATCCTTAAAGGGCACTCCTTTACTTTAGCCTTTTTGTTATTCACTTCTTCAGGATTTTATTATGGCAGTTTCTGTTTTAAGCAGCATGACAAACTGAAATCCTTTTCTTTCTTCATCTTCCATTTCGCTCACTTCAATATAAAGGGAACATGGCCTTGCAGAACTTATAAAGATTTGATATTTGGGAATATATTATTAATATTTGAAGGTTTAATTAACAGAGACAGATATACATTTTGTGACATAATCTTTAATGTCTTGAGCACGGATTCCTGTACACAGCAAGGAATTGTTTCTCAAGGAACAACATTAATTGGCGCCGTTGCCGGGGAACGAAGAGTCGAAGTTCTTCCCTGGGTTTTGTTTTAAATTTCCTCTGGTTGTTCAGAGAGGAGGGAATAGTACGCTGTGATTGTTTGAAAATAGCTCTGGCTCCCAAGAAACCTCACACGAGGTCAGACACCTCTCAGCAAACAGTTCCCGTTTTATCAAATCTTGAGAAGCTTGTTTCAAAGAAGGGCCAGAAACCAAAAATATTAGTTACACCTGAAACCACAATGCTTGCACCTGGCAGCAGTTCACACGTTTTCTCATCCAAGAAAGTTTCCAAGAAACTCATTTTCTCGAAAGAAGAATCATCACCATCACCCATTCATTTTCAAGAACCCACATTAGAAGAACAATCTTTGGAGTTTGTGTCTTTTCCTTTTATAGAAACTCAGTCACATACAGCTGCCAGCTCTTCTGCGATTGTTCATAGTCCAATTCCCATATCAGTTGTTTCACCTCATTCATTTTTTCCCACAACTGGTATTCATTTTACCCCCGCTCAAGGAGCAGTTAACCCGGGCGTAAACATGGCAGTTCCTGCAGCCCCTGCTTTCTTGATGAACAGATACGCACCATTAAATATACCACAACCACTGCATGATTTGCCTCAGGAGTATCTCAAGTTACTCCCTAGATTTACTGGTGAAGATGAAATAACTGCAGAACAGCACTTGCCCCTGTTTTTCACTTTTGCAGAGAATTTAAACGTTGAACATTTGGATGTTTTCATGAGACTTTTCGTTCAGTCTCTGAGTGGAGAGGCAAGGAAATGGTTCAAAGGATTACAGAATGGTTCCATTAATGATTTGGATGCCCTAGAAAGACGTTTTATTGAAAGATGGGGCGAAAAAAGGGACCACGGCTATTCTTTGACAGAATTTTATGCAATCAAGAAGAAATTCGATGAAAATATGAATGATTTTGTTAAAAGATTTAACAAATTGTATAATAGTTTGCCTGTTGAAATGAAACCCCCTCCTATTGGAGCAAGGGTTGTTTTTGCTGGTGCTTTTGAACCATATTTCAGTTTCACACTGAGGGAAAGAAGGTCTCCTACGTTGGAACAGATTCAAACTGATGCTTTGGAGATTGAAGCTAATATGTCCGCTGCTGGTAAAGTTTCAGATAAAGGAAAGGCTAAAGAAGAAGCCTCAGCTCAAGATCAGAGAATTGAAGACATGACTAAGGTCATAAAAAATCTTTCAAATAAATTGGTAAAGTTGGAAATAGATAGTAAGCCTGCAAGACAAAATAGAGGGGTTTTTAATCCACAATTCAAGAAACAGCCCCTGCAATTTCTACAAAGAGAAAGAACGGATCAAGATCAGGTGCAAGCACCTTTGTACATAGAAGCAGCCCCGTCCCATTCAGCAGATGAGGATGACGAGAGAGAAGATGATGCTCGAATTTCTGCTGTGTATATGGAAGACGATGAAATAGAAGAAGAGGTCGAGGAAGAAGGGGAGAAGAAAGAGGAAGAAGCTGATCTCTCATTTGATCAAGAAGAGATGGATGATTATTGTAAACAATTCACAGATTTTATGCAATCCGAGTTGCATAAAAACTATGACTTGAGGTCAAAAAAGAGGTTGAGGACGCAAGATAATGAAGAAAAGGAATCAGAAGTAGCACCTACTCCAATGGTGACTCCATTACAGAAGGGAAAGCAGCAAGCTGAAACATCCCAGACGAAGGATAAAGATTCTAACATTTTGGAGAAAGTGGTTACAGTTTCTAATCAGAATCTAAATTCCAAAAAAGATCAAGAAGAACCTGAAAAGTTGACAAGATCAAATGAAACTTTCAGTTTGTTGAAAGAGTTAGAAAAAGTGAAAATACAAGTACCTCTTCTTGAACTCATAAAAACACCTAGTTACAAAAAAGAAATCACTGAATTTATTAATCTGTCTCAACCTGACAAAGTGAGCGATACAGTGAATCTGCAGGAAGAAAAGCCAGTTGTGACATTTGGACCTCATGTGGAAGAGGTAGATTCGTCTGTTCCTCCTTTTTATATATCTCTTCTCTTGCATGATTTTGTTTTGCACAATTGTATGCTAGATTTTGGCGCATCACACAATCTAATGCCATTGAGTGTGATGAAGGAGTTAAATTTACAAATCACCAAGCCATACAGAGATCTTTACTCTTTTGACTCGAAAAGGGTTAAGTGTGTAGGTATCATTAAAGATATGGTTGTTTCATTGGCTCAAATCCCAACCAAAAGCATCATGATGGACGTTGTAGTGGCAGATATTCCAGCTAGGTTTGGTATGTTATTATCTAGATCATGGGGGGCAAAGCTCGGAGGAGTTTTGAAACTGGACTTTACATATGCTATTATTCCCATTTTCAATGGTGAAGAAAGAAGGTTGTATAGAGAGACTAGATTTCAAAAAACTGCTACCAAGAAGGATGCAAGTAATTCACCAATTTATGGCCAAGAGAAGGACGACCTGTCTTGTTTTATGCTGCATGAGGATGCAGAATTTGCTGAAGAATCTCAGGGGAAGCTTGATTCAGCAATTGTACATAAGGAATTACATTTAGATAAACTGTGGAAGTGTTATTTTGATGGCGCATTTTCCAAAGAAGGTACGGGAGCGGGTTTCATCTTTGTTTCTCCGGAAGGTAATCTGGTACCTTTTTCTTTCAAATTGGATTTCGAATCAACTAATAATGTCGCAGAATATGAAGCGTTAATTATTATTTTGCAGACAGCTAAGCAGATGGGAATTAAATCTATGACTGTGTTTGGAGATTCAGAATTAATTATAAGACAGATCAAGAATTTATGCCAAACCAAGCATCCCAGGTTACGAGCATACCGGAATGAAGTATGGGATCTGATTGAAAATTGTTTCTAAGCATTCAATTTACAGTTTATTCCAAGAGAAGAAAATAGATTGGCAGATTCATTGGCGGTTGCAGCAAGTACGTTCAAGCCTCCTATCAGCGTGAAACTAAGGTATGAAATTGAGATGAGACATAGACCTCCGATTCCTGATAATATTAAACATTGGCAGGTCTTTGAAGATGATGAGCAGATTAAGCAGTTTCTGTTGATGACCGAAGATTTCGAAGACCATCAGATTGATTTGGAAACTGACGAAGACCAATTGGCTGATGAGATTCTTAAAAATAAGGTTGGTGGTCAAGAAATTATTCAGTTGAAAGATAATGTCTTGCCGAGAGGTTTAGCACCTCTTGAAAGATTGTTTGGGGCTAATGACGTTGTCGTAAATCAAAAGAAAGTGAACCAAGAGGAGCAGGTTGAAGATTGCAATTTGGGGACTCAACAAGAACCTAAAATGGTCAAGCTGTTCAAAGGGATCCCGAAGAACTATAAAGAAAGGTATGTAGATTTGTTCAGACAATTTAAAGATGTATTTTCTTGGTCGTATTATGATTTGAAAACATATGATAAAAGTATCATACAGCACAAAATCCCACTCAAGGATGGAGTGAAGTCACATAAATAGAAGCTTAGGCAGATTAATCCATTGATGTTGGCTCCGATTGAAAAGGAAATAAAGAAATTGCTGCAAGCCAAGATAATGGTTCCACTCAGGTATTCAGATTGGGTTTCTAATCTTGTACCCGTCCGAAAGAAAAATGGAGAGATAAGGCTATGCGTAGATTTCAAGAATTTGAATAGGGCTTCATTAAAAGATAATTATCTTTTGCCAAAAATGGATTTTGTTTTACAGAAAGTGACTGGTGCTCATAGATTTTCTATGGTGGACGGGTTTTCAGGGTATAATCAAGTAGCTGTGGAGAAGGAAGATCAGAATAAAACCACTTTCACTACGCCTTGGGGAACATTCATGTACGCCAGGATGCCTTTCGGTTTGATGAACGTCGGGGCCACATTCCAAAGGGCGATGGATATCGCGTTTGTGGGAGACAATTTTTTGGTGGTTTATTTAGATGATGTCACAATTTTTTCGAAATCTTTTGAGGAACATTTATAGCATTTACAGAAAGCCTTCATGAAATGCAGAAATTTTGGATTATCACTGAATCCCAAAAAGTCTTTGTTTGCCCTGGAGGAGGGTAAATTACTAGGCCACATTGTTTCAAAAGAAGGAGTGAGGATTGATCCGGCCAGAGTCGAAGCCATTCAGACAATTCCTCTGCCACGAAGTAAAAAAGATATTCAGCGTTTTCTCGGAAAAATTAATTTTCTAAGGCGGTTTGTCCCTAATTATGCAGAAATCGTTAAAAAGATAACAGATATGTTAAAAAGGAATGCTGAGGTGAAGTGGGACAAGGAAGCGAGGGAATCTTTTCAGAGAATCAAAGAGGCTTTAAAGGAAGCACTTGTTTTAGTCAGTCCAGACTATTTGAAACCGTTTCAAATCTTTTCATTTGCTTCTTCCTCAACTATTGCAGCCGTGTTATTGCAGAGAAATGAAGAAAAGCAGGAAGAGCCAGTTGCATATTTCAGTAAAGTTCTCCGAGATGCAGAATTGAATTATAATATATTGGAGAAACAGGTGTACGCTCTGGTAAAAGCACCGAAAGCTTTTAGAACCTATGTCCTTCATTCTCAGATCTTAGCGTACGTTCCAAATTCAGCTGTAAAAGACGTGCTAGTACAAAGCGATGTGGAAGGTAAGAGGGGAAAATGGATTGCCAAAATTCAAGAGTATGATTTGGATGTAAAACCAACCAAGCTGGTTAAAGGATTGGGATTGGCTAAATTATTGACAGAATCCAACTTCCAAGCGTTGGGAATGAATTTGCTGGCCCCTGTAGAAGAAGTCGATGGAGAAACGCGTGATAATCAGTCAAAGACAACAATTAAGTATAAATTTCTCTGTTCAGAATGGTATAAGGATATTGTACATTATTTATGCTTTCTTTCATGTCCCCCTTCAATTAATAGAGCAAAATACAGGGCTCTGAAACTTAAGGCTCAGCCTTATGTTATAATCGAAGCAAAGTTGTATTGGAAGGATCCAGCTGGTATGCTGTTGTTGTGTTTTACAGAGGAAGAAATTTCAGAAGTGATGAAAGAATATCATGAATGCTTGTGTGGAGGGCATTACAGCTGGAAGGTAACTGCTCACAAAATATTCAAATCAGGTTTCTATTGGCCGACTGTGTTTTCTGATGTTTACAAAACAGTCAAAAGTTGTCAAAAATGCCAATTATTTGCAGAAAAGAAAAAGCTAGCTCCGTTACCTCTTCTCCCAGTTTTTATTGAAGAACCTTTTAGACAATGGGGGTTGGATTTCATTGGAGAAATCAATCCACCATCCAGTGGGTAGTTTAACTGGATCCTTACTGCTACAGATTATTTTACAAAGTGGGTGGAGGAAATTCCCACCAGGAAGGCGAATGATTTAGTTGTTATGAAGTTTTTGGAGGAGAATATTTTTAGCAGGTTTGGATGTCCAGTGAAGATTGTGACAGATAATTCCCATGTTTTCAGTTCACTCAGATTTATTAATTTTTGTCAAACTTACAATGTAATATTGTCTCATTCTACAGATTATCATCTGCAGGGAAATGGATTAGCAGAATCCTCCAATAAAACATTGGTAAGAATTTTGAAGAAAACAATCAGTGATAATCAAAAGAATTGGGATGCGAAGCTAGTTTTTGCCTTGTGGGCAACAAGGATGACTACAAGGAGGTCTACCGGCAAGTCCCCTTATGAGCTCGTATACGGCACTCAAGCTTTATTCCCCACACAATTGGTGAAACCTGTGATTTCTTTTCTCCAAGATGCTCAAGCAGAACCAAATGCCATGATAAGAAGAATGAAAAATGTGATGGAACTAAGTGAAAACAGAAATCAAGTTCGGGACAACTTGCTCACTTATCAGCAGAAGATGAAGGTAATATTTGATAGAAAAGCAAAGGAGGTTTTGTTTCAGAAAGGAGATTTAGTATTGAGATGTGATACAGAAAGGGAAGATAAAGGCAAACACGGTAAATTTGATCCCTTGTGGTATGGCCCATTCAAAATTAATGAAGTCAGAGGAAATAATACTTTCGCGTTGGAAAATCTGGAAGGAGAAGTGCTGGATATGCCTGTGAATGGGCAATATCTCAAGCATTATTTCCGATATTAAGCAGTTGCTGGTTCATCATTGTATATATCCGGTGTGGTCATTGTACATTTTCATCAAGCAATATGTGACTCCATGCCCGAGGTGATGGCACTAATCTGCAGGTTCTTAGTGTTTCGTGGTAAAAACACTATCCCCAGGTGGAGCTAGATGTTGTGGATCATTATCTACATATCCTTTTTATTCTTCATTTTGAAATTTTGAAAAGAAAATTTTAAAAATATATATATATAAGAATTCGAAAATATGCTATAGTATGAAGTTCTTAATACTTTAGCATAAAAAAGAGAGGAATGCAATGTATTTACGTTTTTATTCATATACATGGAGCGGGCCAACCTTGGGTTGATATATATGTGTATTAAGGTTAAAGCCCGAGCAGCTTCTGGAGCGGAAGTCACAATCACGCAAAGAAGCATATGGATATGCAATTGCGGGGGGTCAATTAGCCCATCGGTTATCAAATCCCGACCCCCCGCAGTTGACCGGTCAGATCTCAGAAATCTGGTGATCGACGGTTCTGATTAATTACGGGGGGTATGGGTAGGAATTCTCTGCCGTACTCACAGACCCCCCGCATGACGTCATCTGTCGAGGTGGAAAACACGCTGTCATTTACTGTTAACTGTCTTTCCACGTCACTCTTGCATTTATTATGGTTTCCGTAGTCTATAAAAGGGGTTTTTTCCGTCCTATTGTGATTTGTTTGTGACTGTTTGCCCTGTTTAACC
This sequence comes from Pinus albicaulis, assembly GCA_034641835.2. Lineage (NCBI taxonomy): Eukaryota > Viridiplantae > Streptophyta > Pinopsida > Pinales > Pinaceae > Pinus > Pinus albicaulis. Next base: position 411,265,992 of record CM076574.1, on the reverse strand, counting down.
GCGTCCCGCCACCTTTGCACTATTCATTACTTCGCGAATTGCTTTCAAACTCCTGTCATTCATGGCCAAGCGAGCATCCTTGTCTGGTTTATCAAGTCTCAGTCCCCTCCTAGATAGTGAGAAAGATGTTCATGACACCGCGTCGTCTGTCAACCATCCTCTCTTGCATTACCAAGTAACCCTGAACACTGACAAGTCCTTTGTGTTCTCTGCTATGAAAAGTTCGGGAGTGTTGTCCGCTTGTGTTCCAAAAACTCATTTCTTCCTCGAATTCATTTCTTGGTTAGTTTCGTCTATGTACCCTGGCAAGTGTTTTGTTATGAATTCCCAAGGGGAAAATATTCTACAGGTTTCAACTCAATTAATGCGTCAAGCATTATGTTTTCCAGAAAATGAGTCTCCCTTGCAGTTCTTTGAAGACTCGTTGATTCAGTATTTCGAGGAGCTTTCAAATGAAGAGTTTAACCGTTGCATGTCGTTTTTGATATCAAGTCCAGAGAAGAGTCAATTTGAAACAGGAAAGCTCAGTTTGGAGGCGTTCAATGTTCAATACAGGCCAGTTCTTAGCTGTATTATGGAGATTTTGGGGAGAGATGATGATCACGAAATTGATAAGGCAGCCTTGGGGATGTTCGCTCTTATGATGAAACTGGGGGTGGTGCTAGATATCCCGTCCTTTTGGCAGGAAGTAGTGAATTCTCAATTGATCGCCTTCCCTCTAACAGGTTTTTTCAGATTTCCATCACTGGTAGTTTACTTGTTTTTATATCAAAATGTTGAAGAGTTCATGAGTGTTGGTTTGAATATAATGGATAGTAATAAAAATAAGCAGTCAGTTTTGCTTTGGACCGATATGGTTAGAAAAGAAGAGAACGAAGCCGGTTTATTTGAATTTGCTGATCATTTCATGACTACTGCTTATAAAATTCTGAATGGAACTCTTCCTCCATGCTTTCTGCCAAAGGCCCAGGAATTCTTACAGTTAGGACCTAATTGTAAATTTGGAGACTGGTTTGTTTTTGAAGATTACTCTGAGATAAGGTTGTATGGAGTTAGCATTGAGCCCTATAGGCTCCCAACCTTTGTTCCCATGAGACTTTTTGCCTTGGAATTTATAAGGCAAAGTCTTAATGTAGATCAAGTTCATTTTCTGCCCATGAAGAAAGGATTAATGTACAAGTTGCCTATGAGTGTAGGCCCTTTTGTTGTTAACACAAGACAAGCTTTTGAAGAGGTATCAAAAATATTGGAAGGGACGCAGTTGTTGTTGGGAGAGAAATGGCCCTATGATCAACATAGGATAATTTCTCAGAAAAGGGTTGAGAATGGGTATGCTGCATTTACTCATGTAAGTAAACCTGATTTGGAGAAACTGGCTAATCCAGGAGGGTCAAGTTCATCAAAGACCAGTATTCAAACACCTGCAATTTTGGAAAGAATGAGCAAAAGAGGTAGGGAGGATGTTATTGATATCGATGATGAGGAGCCTCGAGAGGAAAAAAGGACCAAACTAGCAGAAGACCATTCCTCCAATTCACCTGGTTTTACTCTCCAGGTCAATGAAGAACAAGATTTCCCTTCATCTCCTAATAGACAGGAACTTCACTTGGAAAAGGCTTCCTCCATGAAGCAAGTGTTCACACAGATTGAGGAAAGGAACCAAATGATTAAGGCCAATATAGAAGCACAAGCAGAGCACAATATGCCTGCTGACCAAACCAGATTGCTGACTGTGATGGATTTGGAGAAAGATCAGTTTAAGATGGCGCTGTCACATCCGACAGGAATGTCCCTTGGACCTTCAGGCAACTTTAAGGAGTTAAATATTGTCATGGATGTTAAAAAAATCCCCTTGTGGGACAAGATGAATCTTCACATGCAGACTGGTCAGCTGATTGTAAACGATTTGAGCAAGACCAATGCTACAGCAGTTAAGACCGAAAATATGCTGGCAAAGGTTATTAAACAATGCAAAATGGAGAAAGCAAACGCCAGGGCATTAACAATTCAGAATGAAGAGCTGAAGAAGATTATTATGAAAATCGGCGTGGATCCAAATGATAAAGCCGCAGTTCAGAAGCTGATGAAAAGTGCAGAAGCGGAAATATCATCATTAAGGAAAAAGTTGAAATTGCCAGCTACAGAGCACTCATTGGCAGCCGAAGTAGCTGAGGTTGAAAAGGAAAAAGAGGAATTGCGACAGCAGTTGATGAAGAAGGATGAAGAACTCAATAAGGTAAAGCAGACTGCTATAATCTTACAGAATCAAATCGAGAACCATACTTGTACTTTTGATTTTTCTGCAGGTGGAGCTGATCCTCAAGCCCAAGTTGTTCAGCTAACCACAGAGTTAAAGATGGCGGAGAGAGATTGTAAACAAGCCCAATCCGAATTGGCCACAGTTCTGAAAATGATGCAAGGATGGGAAGGAAAGGCAAATGAGAACGAGCAGAAGCTACAAAAAGCTGAGGAAGAAATCAAAGAACTCAAGGAGAAATTGAAGGGAAATATTTCCCTTATCAAAGCTAAGGATCTCATCTGGAACGAGATCATTTCAGAAATGCAGTCAAAATGGGATTCCATGAATATAATTGCCAGAGAGAAAAACATTGTTTCAGAGCATGAAAAGGAGCTATTATCGGAGAAGCAGGCTGCTATTAAAAGTTCGAATTGGGCCAGAAAATTCATAAATTTTATTAATGCCAAGACAGATGAAGAGTTAGGAGATATGGGGATACAGGATAGGTACTTCTATGCTGAAGAGGTAAATAAAATGATCATCAAAAACGACCTTCTAAAGGCCTCAGAGAAACGGTTACAGGGAATTAAAGAGATAATTAAGAAATTTGATATTTCGTTTGACAAGTTGACGAGAACAGGTTTGCCCTCATGCTGGACGGAGAGAGGGGAGATTATGTCCTGGAAATTTTATGAGGATCAATTGATATTTGCAAAAAGCAGAGCAGATGGCCGGCATGAGAAGACACAGATATTGAAGGGAGAAACAATATTCAATTTCTTACAAAGGCATTTCCTTCTGCTATGGATGGTGAAGACATTGTTCACAAATAATCTTACTCACAGCCAAGTTGTTGCCTTTACACTGGAATATCATCGTTATAAGAACGCTCCGATAACTCAAGATAAACTCTGGAAAGAATGCAAGAAATTTTCTATTGACACAAAAAAGGGATTTCCAGCCAAACAGCCACAAGTAGTCGTTCAACCACAAATAGTCATTGAGTCAGCCACTATTTCAGGGACATCAGTTCCTTTAGATTAGGAGTTATCATCTTTTATTATGTTTTAAATGAAGTCATGTAAATGTAATAGAAGGTTTCCAAGGCACGTACCTCTATTACAGAAAGTAGTTAAGCAGTTAGAGTTAGTTGGAATCAGTTTTATAACTGGAAACCATTTTGGTTTAGATTGTATTTAGAGAAATTTTGAAGAAGAAAGAAGGTTTCGAGTTTTTGAACCTTGAAGGCTAATTTTTGTACTGAACAATATTGAATGAATGAAAAAGCTTTGCAAGTTTCCATTATTCCATCTGTGTTGAAGAGTTTTCTTGGTTTTCATTTCATTTCCATATCTGTGAATAAAGTAGAGTGATTAGAGTTGCAGGTCTCTTGATATTTATGTATCTAAGAGTTAAATATCCTTAAAGGGCGCTCCTTTACTTTAGCCTTTTTGTTATTCACTTCTTCAGGATTTTATTATGGCAGTTTCTGTTTTAAGCAGCATGACAAACTGAAATCCTTTTCTTTCTTCATCTTCCATTTCGCTCACTTCAATATAAAGGGAACATGACATTGCAGAACTTATAAAGATTTGATATTTGGGAATATATTATTAATATTTGAAGGTTTAATTAACAGAGACAGATATACATTTTGTGACATAATCTTTAATGTCTTGAGCACGGATTCCTGTACACAGCAAGGAATTGTTTCTCAAGGAACAACACCACCTGAGGTTTTTGTTATTTTCATCATCTTTATGAGATTCCCTTCTATTTGGGTACTCTCTTTCATAGTGACCAAACTTGTTACAAGTGTAACATATTCCTTTTCTTCCTTTGGGACCCGCTCTTCCATGGTTTTGGTTTCTCATACTACCATTGTTCCTCTTCTTTGCATGAGCGGTAAAGGCAATAGGGTCACCTCCATTCCCATTAGAGGGATGTTCTCTCTCCATCATCCTTGTCTCCTCTTGAGTGCATATCATAAAAAATTCATCAAAATCAAGAATCATATTATTATTAAGAATAGTAGTATTGAATACATACCAATCACGGGGGAGTCCTCCAAGAGCAATGAGAATGAGCTATCAATCAATTATTTCTTCTCAAATAGCTAAGAGATCATTCTTGATTTTTGTGAACGTCATAAAATAAGATTGGATGGATTCTCCTTTTCCATTCTTGATATTCTTCAACTTTTTCTTGAAGAAGAGAACTTGATTAGAATTGCTAGACCTGAACATGCTAACCAACTTATCATACATCCCTTTGGATGTGCCCGGATCAGATATATAAGCAACCAAGTGCTTATGAATAGAATCCATGATGATCATATTTTCCTTTAATTCCCTTTTTATATACTTCATTTTTTTAGCAGCCAGTGCATTTTATGGAGGCTCATTTATATTCCCCTGCACATAATCCATGACTTCTTGATCTTCCAATACCAAGTCCAAAGACATCTTCTAGGTATTAGAATTAGACTTATCAGACATCTTATCATCATTCTTGAAACCCTTGTAGGTTGAGGAGGCCATTTGTTCTTAATAAAAAAACTTCTTTGGTGATTATTTTTCACACTAGCTTTGGATTTGTCTTCACATTATCTCTGAAACCATGTTAAATGTAGATAACCATGGTATTTTCTATGCTTGATGCAGTTTACTTCAATCTCTCTTATAGGCCCAATTCATTTATATATCACATCAACATGGAAGTTAAATGTTGATAGAACATAATAATAGATCAACAGAAGACAAGCCAAATAATATATAAGAATTTGTAATTCTTCTTGTCCACAAAATATCGAGAGAAATGTTTGTTAAAGCAGTCAACAAGATTCCCTAGCCAGTAAATACTTTTTATATTCAAACTACCTCTTCCAACATACAATATAAACCTTCCTCAAATGTCACACACACCTCAAAAGACAACTCCAAAAACAATCAATGCAAGTCAACAAAAGGATCCCTCATCCAAATTTCTAGCATCCAGATTTCTGGAATCCATTTTCGGCATCCATATTTCCGGCATCCATTTTCGTCATCCATATTTTCGGCATCCTGATTTTCGGCATCCATTTCCGGCATCCTGATTTCTAACATCCATATTTCTGGCATCCTGATTTCCGACATCCATTTCTGACATCGCATCCATTTCCGACATCCATATTTCCACGTGGGAGATAGAGAAGCCTCTAAATGTTGTAAGAACCAATCAAAAGAGGAATAATGTGTGTGATGAGATGATGATGAAATGAGAATCATCTCTCTCCTATTTATATCCATCAATAAGGGTGCATGACAGATCTGTTGGGCTTGTGAGCCGACATTACAATTCTTGCAGACCATGAAAATTTGCACATGTGTGGAAAATAAATTCAAAATATAAGTTTTTCTCTTCCAAAAAAGATGATATTTAAATAAATATTGCACCCATTCAGAAGAGGAATCCAAAAAAATTATCATCATAATCATATGAGCAATGAAACATGGAGTTTGGACCTAGTTACCCCAAATTAACACAAAACCAAACCTAAGACCCCTTATAGAGAGGAAAATTTTAAGCACCATGTAGTAATCCAATGAGTGAATATTACTTTATTCTCATCCAACATACAAGATGTAAAGGTAGTGAACCAATCATTGGTTTAGTGCATCGAGCTTAATATTTTCCATGAGTAGAGGCCCACCAACCCATAAAGGGAAAACATGGGAAACTGAATCCTTTTTTATTAATAAAAATTAAAACATCCTGGTTTTAATGACCTGAAAAGCTCACTCTAACTTGAAATATAATTTCATTTGGAATTTACTTTAAATATCTTAAATTTGCATTCAAAATTCATGATTGTATTGTACATTATATGCCTGAAAATATGTGTAGGGACGAAATTACAATGCAGTGGCTAAAAATATGTGTAGGGCTTGAGATGTGTTCTCATGTACATAATAATCCCTTGTAAGTGGCACAATCATTCTTCCTTTATTGTATATGCATTAAATGGTTATGCCCCATCTCATTTTACAGGTCATTAATGAGAGGAAAATGGAGGAAATCATTATAGTGCTCAAATTTCCTAAAATTACAGCAAGTGCTTCATTTGAACTACACAAATACTACAATAATTTGTTCCACCATTATGAGCAAGTGCACTTCTTCCAAATCTAGGGACCCTTGGTTTGTCCTCCAGGTATGTTGTTAAAAGTCATAGGATATTTACAGTGAATAGATTTTCTTCCCTTCTATGCACTAGTAAGATTCACACTAGCCTTTTTCCCAAGCGTTGTTGTATTTATTTTCTACTTCATTAATATTTCCCCCACTAAGCTCAATCCCAGCCATGAATCAAATAATACATGTTGATTACACAAGTCCAATTTCATAGGATCTTGAAGCAAACCCCAGAAGAAGCAAAATTGATTCTACACAAGCTCTTGGAGGTATGAACCAAATGAATTGAAGTTATCATGTTAAATATTATCATCGTGATTATTTTTGCATCTCATTTAACTATAGGGATATATGTAACTAAAGTAGTTGAACCTGCATTATCTATAAGGAGAATTTTAACTAGTTCTATTGATGGTAAACTTAACTACAACTATCTTTTCACTGTAATGGTGGGAACAAGGAAATTGAGGGGTTTCTTCTACCATGTACCTCCTTTTGGCTCCATACCATAGGGTGTAAGTGTGTCTACATTTTTGAATAATCGGAGACAAACATTATAACTGCTATGATGGATCATAGGCTGTGATGGAAGCGAAAGAGAAAATAAATGTCAAGGAATGATCCAAATGCCCCAAGACAAAACATAACTGGCTATAATTTTTTCTTTACTGAGAAATGAGCCATGCTTAAGGATATATTGATCAGCAATATGATTGGTGATTTGTGGAATTAGATTTCAAAGGATGATAAATTAGTAAGTATATTTGCGAAGACATTAGTTTAGTATCTTTGCCACATATTAGCTATATTTTCCATCAATAATTTGATTGTCTATTCAAATGCAATCCTATAAGTTAAGTTGTTGTCAAATTCTCTTCTAGTTAGTGTTCTAAGTTGGTTATGGAGACATTCATCTATAAAAAGGTCCAAGGCCTCTTTTGTTTATTTGGATTTATAATAGTTCATTTGACCAGATTAGGATGATCTTAGTATGCTATTGTCTCTAAGTAAATGAAAGGTAATTTGATTTCTGGTTAATGGAAAGTAGTACTTTCATAAGAACATTTTGAACATTTGATTATGGATTAATTTAATGTTAAAATATATATAGTCCTATTATAAGTATGATTATTAACAATTTGGTTGCATTCTCTCTTTATTTGAATTTAAGTTTGAATAAAGTGACATGAAATAATCTTTGGTAGCCTTATCAAGAGCAAGGTTTAGTGGATAAAGAGCATTATAAGAGATACATTTGGGAATACAAGGAAATACTAAGTTTTGAAAGCTAGGGTGCAGTAGGAACCAGTGGCTTTCATCAACATAGTTTAAGCACTGAAAGGAAATATGATCCTGTCAGTAATGGTGCGACACAAGAAGATCAATTAATACTACAAGATAGTAAACCACTCCAGGGTACAATTCAACCAATATTAGAGACCCATTTTTCTAAGATTGACATCTCAGAGAAATTTTCCTGTGGTTCTGGCATTGGCATCTTGGAGAAAATTTCTTGTGCTTATAGTACTGGCATCTCAGAGAAGCTTTATTTTGGTTATGGCATAGGCCTTGTTAAGTACTATCCTTCCAAGAACCATCAATATTCAAAGGGTGACATGCATGTTACAGTGCAAGAACAAGGTGGCCATGGGGTTAGTAGCCCTTGACATGTATAACCCCACTTCTAAAAGAAAACTAACTGGGTGGATGTTGTAGGATTCTTATTGGACCATAGCTTTGAATTGTATACCAATAATAGATGTTCTATGGTAAAAATTGATGGTTGAATTATGTCTCTTATATTGTTCAATCGTGAGTGCAACAATGCATGCATGTTGAAAATTAGACAAGCCTACTAACATTGTAACACAAAATAAATACTTTGTTGACACCGCATAGATAGGTAGGGAAACATGTAAAGATTTATTAGCCCGAACATGACATGTAATATCTTGCAACTGTTTCTGACTGACATAAGTAGCTTGTTGGAATATATTGAGAATTATCGTGGAATATAGATATCTTTATAAGCATAAGGAAGTTCGAATTTAAATGGTGGCCACTTAGAACAATGGTCTTAATCTATGCTTTATCTATCTCATTTTCATCCTTGTGAATAACATCCACAATCCCCTGTCTCTTCATTTTCTTCCACGATATGAGTTGCATGGTATTTTTTAGAATAACTAGTAAGCCACCCTTACATACTTCCACATAAACCTCTAGAGAAGGAGCCCCCAATGAAAAATAATGTTGTTTCTTACCCAGTTTACTAAAAGAGCAACCCCTGTTCTTATAGCTAAGCATAAATGCATGCTCCATAACTCCTTAACCCCCAAATTATCACACCCTTGTTCTAGCATCTCAATGGAATCATAGAGTGGTAAGGTTTCCTCATCATAACAAATGTCAAAATCCAAAGTCCTGGTGGTTTGAGCATTGTCTGTGCTCACATAAGTGCTCTTGTCTATTTCATTACATTAGCTAGAAGATTCATCCCATGGAATACAATTCTAGTTAATAATACCCATGGTCCATCAGCACAACACTAAACGTACAAACATACACTTAAAATCAATCACAACAAGGTTTTTATGGATCAATGCATAAACATATTAAAACTATTCAATTTTCCTCGTCTATAACAATCTTAAGGTTGTGCTCTTCCTAGAATTTTTGCAATCTTGCATTGCATTCTCTTCGTTGTCCTTACAATGTAGATTTGTGGTATCTTCAATGCCCCACATGAATTGGGTAGTGAACTTCCCTCAATAGTGAAAAATTAGCATGATAAGCGTTAGATATGCTACATTTGGCTTCTTGGAACAACTTCTTTTTGTCTCACTAAACTCGAGGTTGTGTCGTTTTGTGACCTTAGGTTCCCAAATTATGATATCATTGTAGTATGGTGTTGCTAACTTGGTTTTGTGGATGTTTACAACTTGCAAACCGACCCTCGAGGTCACAATGTCATGTACTATAGATTCCTTTGTAATGCAAATCTTTGAACTTGATCTTAGAGATTTAAACCTCCCACTTTGAAGTTGATGGACATCATGAATTTCCCAGTAAGGGTATTTCTCTTGGGCTTAGTGTACCAATTATTGGGCCAACAATGTTATCATTTCTTTCTACTTGGAACAAATTTGTATCTCCTCATATAATGGAATTTTGACTAGGTTTTCACACTTACTTTTGATGAAAAATTTAATTTTTATTAGACTCTACATCTAACCTAGGTGATGTAAATAACTACCCGAGTTTAAATTGAATATATGCACATGTGCAGTCTGATGCCATTTTTTCCAATGTAACCAAGTACCCCCACCCTCTAAACATGTAGGCAAGGGTAATATATTCTTCAGGGCTCAAGGTTATTGTACAACAAGGCTCAAAGCCATTACAACAATATACTTGCTATGATCTCAACATGTCATTTGTGGGAATTGAACCTGTGTGGGGAGGATAATAATTATTCCTCCCATCCACTTGAAGGATGAAATAATTTCAATTGACATGTGTAGTATGATGCTTATCATATCTTTCATTATATTTTGCATGGGACTTTTTTAGGGTAGTTTGTACCCGCTCAAGGATCTAGCATATCTTCTCTACAAACTTCATTTTTTTTATTTGCTCATATTTTTCTTGTTTTTTTCTCTCTATTGATTGAAAATTTAATTCAAGGGAGGTTTGCTTAAAATAACCCAACTTCACAAATGGAGACATTTATGTTGAGTCATTAATTTCTCATGTTATAACAATGTTCTATAAATGGTATACTTCACTCCCCCGCCTTGGTTTTTTGTACAAGTTGCCTTGGAAATAAGCATTCCAATCCATGATTTAATGCCTCGGTCTACCTCTCAATATTTAGATGAGAATTGACACTTCTCTTGATTTGGTATCTCTTAGGGTGTGAAGTCACGACAAAAAATTAATCACGAAATTGATTTGTTTGTCATGGATAATGAAAATAGGTAAGTTGAAGTGTAACAGTATGTTAGTGAAGAAACATTGTGACCCATGTTTCCCTACGAATAGATTTTTTACTATAAATATCGATATCTTATTTATTTACAGTGATTCCCAAGGCTAGCCTTACGAATACATGTATGAACTTTATTGAGTTATTTTCCCAAGGCCTTCGGTTAGAAACAAGGTACACAATCCCAAATTTTGATTGTTAGCTTGTTTATAGTTCTTCATGCCAATATACATCTATGGGAAGTACACATACCTCTATGTCATGTGAATTTGTCATCGTCTTGGTTAGTTCAATGTGTCCAAAAACTATGGAGTTATGAGTTCTTGCATTAGCTTAATTCTCAGATCTCCTTAGGGAACATAAGTGTTGTTACTTTTATACAACAATGTGACTTCATGGCCAAGGTATTTGAAGGATTTAGGTTCTATATACCTATATAATCTGTATTTGTGTTATACTGTTGGTCCTAAATTGAGGTTTGCAACCTTACTACACATTTTTTCATAGGCACAGTTATGTTATATATTAAAGTAAAAAAGTTGCAGCTTTACCCATACTACAAAGAGTAAGAGGGCTTGACAAATTTTGACATCCAAGGCATTGACTATCCCTTCAAAAAAAAGGGAGGAAAAATTGGAAAATTGGGCAAATTTGGGAACCTCCTCATTTGCATCAATTTCAGGGGTCCATCTATTTAAACAGAATCCCCTAAAACCTAGAAACTAGGGTCCAGATATAAAGATAAAATTCCCATATACCTTATACTAAAAATGGAGAGTGATGAATCCCTTACTACAGAGGGAACACTGATGTCTTCCTTATAGGTGGGAGTTGCATTGATTATGATATAGTTTTCCAATGTCTTTTGATTTAGCCAAGTCCCCATAGATTTTTCAATCAATTTTTTTCATCAAGATAAAGGGCTTTCTCTTCTTGGCTCTCTGAGTGGTATTTCCAACTTTTGAATTCCTTCTATATTCACAAATTTTATAGCCTTGGATTACTTATTTCATCTATTGGAAATGTTAGTGATTATAGATGCTCCTCCAAAGCCTCATTTCTTCCTTCATAAATTGGATATACCTTCATTCAATTTTATTACTCATTAATAAAAGGATTTAGTTTCATTAAAATGCTATTGAAAAGAAAGGAAATCTTGAGGAAAATCAAGTTTCAACTGTGGTTGTGTGTACCTTTCTTGTATTTGATGACGACTGTAAATTGTTGCAATAAGGTGTTCCATTTGAAAAAATATTTGTTGCACCATGGAGTGGATTTGAAGAAATTACAAAGGCTTCTGATATAAAAGGATAACTGTTTCTTGTCCCAATAATTTAAGTTACTGATCCTTCACTATTTGGATTGTAGGATACAATTATTTATCATCCATTAATTATTTTTTCATCGCGTCAACTACAGTTTTTGAATAGTAGGCTTGGTCTCCCTTGTAGCAACAATAATTCAAGAATTTACCTTTGATTTCAAAATGTAACAAGAGGGTTGATAGACTTGGAACTCGTGAATTACAAATTATCTACTTCAAGGATTCAATTGCCCCACATGAATGGTTCATTGAAATGCGCTACCTCCCTTTATTACTGTATCAAATGACATTTCATCATAAGAAAAGTGTGGGACAAACTTTTGTAGATGATTTTTTAATCCCACAAATCCTCTTAGCTTCATGTTCTTGTGGCCTAGACTCTATCCTATTTAGAATGAATTTGACTTTTTTTGGATCTATGAAGAGTTAATATTATTAACTTACAAGCCACGGTAAGTCGATTTTACACTCATAGAAAAATTATATAACCCTAGGTAACATTAAATCTTGAAATATATTAGACTGTTAATATGTTTTTAATAGATACAGGTTTGTTAGATATCCAGCAGACCTAGATCCATAAGATACTGAACATAATTATTTGTTGGATATCTAATGAGCATTACTCAATCGCATAACCTCTTTAGAAGTTGAATATTTGATGAAAAATTTCATTAGATATTTGATGAGTTTCCATCAGATTATCCGATGTTCTATTTTTGAAATTTGATGGAACTTTTTGTTGGATATATGACACACTTCCAGAAAACATGCATTGGATATCCAACTATTACGTGTTGAAAATTTCAATGAGGATATTTGACAAAGGGGTGTTTGATATCCATCGATGACATGTTCATTGGATTATTTGACAATTACATTGACAAAACTGGGAGCCACATCTCATGAGATACCTACATAATTTCATCACAAAATTGACAGACAAGTGTTAGATCTTAGTGCATTAGGAAGTAGTGAACTTGTAAGTTTCTAGGGAGTTGGGGGGGGGGGGTGTGGTGTTCCTAAACCCTGCTTGTAAGTTTTTATGAGGGGAGCTCCTAACCACTCCTAAAAGGCTTGAATTTTAGAGGCGATGATTTTTTCGAGAGGGGGGGAGGGGGTTAAAAAACTGCCTTCTAAAGTAAATTTTTGAGGGGGGTTCCAAACCACTACAAATCACCCCCAAAAAATCACTTTTAAGGGTGCTTTGTATCTCTTTAAAAATTTCCCCTAATAGGATTAAATTTTAGAGGTGATTCTTTTTGGGGAGAGGGGGTTTCAAAAACCACCCCTAATGCTAACCGCCCCATAAAAGTATTTTTCTAGTAGTGTGGTAAAGTTAGGAGTTTGAAGGTTCAACATTAATAAGTTCCTAATAGTTTTCTAGGTCAAATGGTAGGGCCCAAGTACAAACTTGGTAGTGTTGACCTTTAGAAGTCTAAAAATATGCTTATGTGTGTTTGTATTGGATGGTTGTTGTTAAAGAATATTTTTGGCTTTTCTTCATTTTTCACCCCTCCCAAAGCCTCTAGAAACAAATTTAGGATTCTATTGAATTCATTTTCTCTTTTGATTTTTTCGTTTACTGCAGTTAGGTTACTGTCAACGAATTAGAGGTGGGAGGTTTGTGGTATGTTGGAAATTTATTTCAGTCCTTTAATTTCCATGTTTCCGTCATTTCATTTATGACCCTTCCAAGCCCCTCAACGATGATGATGAACAGATAGGGTGGCAAGTAAGTCTCTTGTATAATTTCTCAAGTTGGGGAGAAGAATGTGATACTGTACATCCCTTTATCCATTTAACACAAGTTCAACAAACCCAATCACTCAACACTTTCTTGAGAAATTCCCAGTTCATTCTGTTTTAGGCCATCAACATGTCACGCTTAATAAGAATTCCAATTTTTCTTGAGATATTTCAGAGACTCGATGATCTCTTCAATTTTAGCCTATGATTATGCCATATAGAATTTCTTAGCTAGCCACAAAGCCTCCCTGATCCTTTGAAATTCCATTTCTCCATTAGAGGTTTAAACTTGTTGGTTATCACTTTTGCAATACTTTTATATATGTTTTTGTACAATTTAGGCCTAGACTTGTTAGTTGAGGAAGTTACAATGTGGGTTTGTAACTGTCATTAAAAATATATTATAAAGGGGGTTCTAAACCCCCCTCATAATTTTCTACTACAATAGCTCTTAACACCCCCAAAAGATAGTGTAAGGTTATGGCTCTTAACATACCCAAAAGATAGTACAAGAGGGGATCCTAACACCCCAAACGTTGGTACAATGGGTGTTCTAAACCCCCTATGTAATTTTTTATGAGGGTAGCTCACAATGTCCCCAAGAATTGCTACAAGTGGGTTCTAAACCACCCTAATACGTTGCTACAAGGGGGGCTACTAAAGTCCCCAAAACTTCCTACTAGGGGGGTTGTATGCCGTCCCTGTAGGTTGCTATGAGGGGGGTTTTAAATTATTCCCTTTTATCACTTTTCGAGGGGGTTTCAAATCACCCCCAATAAGTGAATTTTTGGCGTTGGTTTACAACCAACCTTGGAAGGTAACTTTCAAGGGTCGTTCGAAGCACCCCTAAAAGTAAGTTTTGGGAGCAGTTCATATCTCTTCAATTTGTTTTTTTTTTTCCTTGCAACACCCTTAAGCTGGGCATCTTGAATGGACCTCATGCCTAGTTGACCCACTTGTTGAGCTCTGACCCTGATGGACCCAAAGATAATTGAACCCACATCTCATTACGAAGGGCTAATGAATTGGTAGGAAGGGTTTCAACCAACTAGACTACCCATCATAGCTCTCTCTTCAAAAAAACTCTCCTAAAATGCTTGACTTCTAGAGGCGATCCTTTTTTTTGAGGGGGGGGGGGGGGGGTGATGGTTTAAAAACTTGCTCCAAAAGTCACTTTTGAAGGGGGTCCAAAAATTACCCCCAAAATTTTATTTTTAGGGGATTTGAAATCATACCCAAAAGGTGGCTTTTGGGGGTGGTTGGAATCACCCCCAAAAAGAGACATTTGGGGGTAGTTCATACCTCTTTTAAAAAATGCCCCTAAAAGGCTTTAATTCTAGAGGTAATGTTTTTTTTTTTTTTTTAAGGGGGCGGGGGGGGGGGGGTTGGGGGTGGGTTTAAAAACCACATTTGATGCTAAAACTGCTTCCCTTTGGGGGTGGTTGGAATCACCCCCAAAAAGAGACATTTGGGGGTAGTTCATATCTCTTTAAAAAATTCCCCTAAAAGGCTTTAATTTTAGAGGCAACGTTTTGTTTTTTTTTTAAGGGGGAAGGGTTTAAAAAACCACCATTGATGCTAAAACCACTTCCAATTCCCACTTTTGGAGGTGGATTACAACCCACCCCCCGCCCTCTCCTCCGAAGACAAAAAAAAAAATATTTTGTGTAGTAGTGGTAGTTATAATTTCTATCTCCGGTGGTCATTTTTTTAATGATTAACTATTCTTTGCTTCTTTCTAAGATTCCCTTTCAAGCACATGTTTCAACCAATTCTTAAGTTCATTCTTCAAATTATTTTTATAGCTATTTTTTGAGATTTATACTTCTCTAATATTCCGTAAGAAAAGGTCTTTAATTTATACAAACTATGTGATTCCTTGATTTAGAGGAAAGGAATATCTTTCCCTCACTAGTAAATGGATTTTCATCTGGAAAAGGAAAAGGATCTCCTTTCTTGAGAGAGCTACAGCAGGAAAGGGACAACATTTCCTTGTTTTTGTTCAATAAATGGAGTTACCGCAGCCAAAATGCTTAAATAATAAATGGATATTATTCTATCACAAGATTTTAATAGAGATTCTAAATCATTGGAGAGCTTTAGTTGGCCATACCGTCATTGAAATTTTAACATAAACCATTGCACTGTGTCATGTTAAGCATGCATATCTCTCTCTCTCTCTCTCTCTCTCTCTCTCTCTCTCTCTCTCTATATATATATATATATATATATATATATATATATATATATATCAAGTATGCTTCTATTATATAAGTTTTATTATGGATTGTGCATTGTTATTTATCAAATGGAATTGGCTCAAACGTAGGAATGGTAAATTTGATAGGATATGGTTGAAACCTAAAAGTAATAACTTTTATAGAATTGGTTCCAAACTTAATAATGACATGTACTTCATATCAATTTATTTTACTCTATATTCATGGTTGTTTTAAAAGAAGTGATTGTGAAGAAGAAATGCATGGATTCACATGATGAGGTCAATCTCCTAGGATAACATGTTGGAAGGAAGCAAACACTATAAAATAATGGAAAAATTTTCAAAATAAGATTAATAGCATGGTAAATAACGATGACTACAAGTGAGGGAAGCATTATATCAGTTAGGTGCATTGTTATTACCAAAATATTCCACAAACCCATCTTCAAAAATTTTCTAAGTAAAATATATAGCAAGCATGTATAATTAATAGCCAAATAATATTAATATTCTCTTCTATGAATCCTACAAGAGAACTATGTTGTTTGATTGTGCAAGTAGGAGGATACTGACACTTCACTTCTCATCTTTTGAGTTAAGAACTTTCCCACTTGTCAGTATCTCCAAGCATTATCTCGTGTAGCTAGCAACTAAAAAAATACAAGGGCATGCTCCTTAACAACTCATTTTTTCAGTCACTTCCAACACCCCATAGAGGATAGATGTAAAGATTTTTGAATTAATATGTAAGTAATAGAGGCCTTTTCCAGACCTCTAGAGGCAAGACCGTTGATAACCAAGTCATAGATAATTACAATATAGTAGTGGAATTAATGTTGCTCATGAAAAATTCATCAATTACACATGAATGTATTCAACCAATATAACATATAGTTCATAATATATAATATACAGGAAAAAATAATGACTCATACATGAGAATTTATAATAGCTTACATATATAGTCATTTCCCATCTAAACAAATATATTTTTTCCATGATTTTCCTATAACTTCAGATATCCACAATTCCCATTAATTTTTGTAACTGGAGATTATTTTACAAAATAAAGGCATAAATTATCTATAAGAATAAAAAATGTTAAATGTGGAGGGCTACATGAAGGGGTGTGTGGACAATCAAGAATACAACCTTCGAAATGCTAGAGATATGGGTTCATCAACCAATCAAGTGAAATATACATTGTGCTAGTAATGAGTGAAATAATTGCATCATATTTTGTAATGCACAGTGAGCAACTTATCAAAGATAAAGCTGAAAGATTGATGGTAGAAGGTATTACTTATGGGTCACAATTGCTTATGCCACGTGAATCTTTTATTGGTAGCTATTATCGAGGTTATAATTTTGGTGTTGTAATGGATAATATCTCTTTTAAGTCTTGGGAGGAGTTTTGTAAATACCATGATTTTGTTTTGATGTACCAAGACAAGAAGTAAAAATGATAGTAGTTACAACTATGAAATGTAAAGTGCATGTATTATTAGGTTTGATAGAGGGAGCAGGTTTTACGTTGTGCTAGACATAATGATTTTAGTCCTCCCTTTGATAGGCTAGTGGCTTTGTTTTTCTTGTAGCACAATCACAAGCATTGTAGGTTAAAATAGACTTAACATGCACTAGATTTGTTTTTATCACAAAAAAAAAAAAAAAACATTCCATGGTAAAACCAATCTAGCATGTGCTAGATTTATTTCTAGCACAAACACACACATTGTAGGCTCAAACAAATCTAGCACTCATTAGATTTGTTTCTAGCACACACTAGATTTGTTTCTAGAAAAAACACAAGTATTGTAGTATAAAACAAAAGAGAAAACACAAAAATTGTAGGGTAAAATAAATCTAGCACGTGCTAGATTTGTTTATAGTAAAAAAAAAGTGCAAACACAAACATTGTAGGGTAAAACATATCTAACGTGCTCTAGATTTTTTTCTAGTAAAAACAAAAAGCATTGCAAATCTAGAAACAAATCTAGCACGTGTTGGGTTGGCTTCCAACACAAACACTAACAATGCAAAGTAAAACAAATCTAACATGTTCTATATTTCCTTTTAGCATAAACATGAAAATCGCAAGGTGAAATAATATCACACATGGTAGCTTTGTTTCTAACACAAACAAGTGCATCACAATGTAAACAAATGTAGCGTGTGTTGGATTTTATTTTAGCACAAAAAGAAATTGCAAGGTAAAACAAATATAGCCCACACTAAATGTGTTTGTAGCACAATCGCAAACATATCACGTTAAAGAAAACATACCACATGCTAGATTTATTTTTATCACAAATAAAATCATTGCAGGGTAACATAAATCTAGCATGTGCTAGATTTGTTTCAGGCACAAACACCAGCATTGTGTGGTAAAAAAAATATAGTGCCCGCTATATTTGTTTCTAGCATGAACACAAGGATTGTAGGGTAAAACAAATCTAGCGTAAGGAAAAACATAAGAGCATTGCTATGGAAAACAGAAGTAGAAACACAAGCACTAAATGGTAAACAAATTTAATGCACGTTAGATTTGTTTCCAGTATAAACACCAACATTGTAAAGTAAAACAAATCTAACATGTGATAGATTTCATTTTAGCATAAACATAAGCATTGCAAGGTAAAATAAATTTCAATAAAAACAAAAACACAAAAATTGCAAAGTAAAACAAAACTAGCATGTCCTAGATTTCCTTCTAGCAAAAACTCAAGCATTGCAAGGTAAAAAAAATTTAGCGCAAACTAGAATTTTTTTTAGCTAAAACACAAGAATTGCAAGGTAATACAAATCTAGCGTGCATTAGATTTTCTTTTGCCAAAAAAAAAAAAAAAAAATTGTGAGGTAAAATAAATCTAACGCACAATAGATTTTTTGTAGCATAATCACAAGCATTACAAATTAAAACAAAACTATTGCGCACTAGATTTGTTTTTAGCATAAAAAATGAGTTGTAGGGTAAAACAAATCTAGTGTGCATTATATTTTTTTCTAGCACAAACACAAGCATAGCAGGGTCAAAAAAAAAAAAATCTAGCTCATGCTAGATTTGCTTCTAGCATAAACACAAACATTACAAGGTAAAAAAATATATTCTAAGGAAAATCACAAAAAAACATTGTAGATTAAAAACAAATCTAGCCTGCTATATTTTTTTTACCATGAACAAAAAAATTGCAGGGAAAAACAAATATAGCAAGCTCTATAATTGTTTCTAGCACAAACACAATCATTTTAAGGTAAAACAAATCTAGTCCTTGCTAGATTTATTTCTAGCACAAATAAAAGAATTGTAAGGTAAAACAAATATAGTGTAATACAAAACACAAAAGCATTGTAGGATAAAAGAAACGTGCAAACACAAGCATTGTGGGGTAAAATAAATATAGTGCGTGGTGGATTTGTTTCTAGTACAAACAAAAGAATTATAGGGTATAACATATATACCGCACGCTAGATTTGTTTGTAGCACAAACAAATGAAAACATTACAAATTAAAACAAAACTATTGCGCACTAGATTTGTTTTTAGCACAAAAAAATGAATTGTAGTCCCTGCTAGATTTATTTCTAGCACAAATAAAAGCATTGTAAGGTAAAGCAAATATAGTGTAATACAAAACACAAAATCATTGTAGGATAAAACAAACATGCGAACACAAGCATTGCGGGGTAAAATAAATATAGTGCATGGTGGATTTGTTTCTAGTACAAACAAAAGAATTATAGGGTATAACATATCTAGCATGCTATATTTGTTTGTAGCACAAAAAAATTAAAAGAAACTATTGTGCACTAGATTTGTTTTTAGCACAAAAAAATGAGTTGTAGGGTAAAAAAAATCTAGTGTGCACTATATTTTTTTTCTAGCACAAACACAAGCATAGAAGGGTAAAATAAATATAGTGCATGGTGGATTTTTTTCTAGTACAAACAAAATAATTATAGGGTATAACATATCTAGCGCTCGCTAGATTTGTTTGTAGCACAAACACCAACATTGAAAAGTAAAACAAATCTAACATGCACAATATTTTCTTGTAGCATAAACACAAGAATTGCAAAGTAAAACAAATATAGCACATGTTAGATTTGTTTCTAACATAGACACAGACATTGCAAGGTCAAAAATGTTGAAAATGTAACTACGGTTAGTCTTCATAATTGTCTTTGTACTTATATCAATATGTATTTTATGTAAAAACAAAAAAAAGAAAACTTAATATTATTTTCTAGCATGTTCTTCATGCTCTATTTTGGTCAAAAGAAAATACAAAATGACATGTTTTTCGTGACCCTAGTAAAAGAAGTAAATTTGAGTTTTTGCAAGTGTCATTTTGTCGCTCCATTTTGCTAAGTCAACCCTCCAAATAACAAGTCGCCTTTGCTCTCAGAGGGACATGTTTAGATGAGGAAACAACTATATATTGGCATATTTTCTCTATCTTCTGGTAACTAACTTGGATCTCATATGTGGAAGAAAATTAAGAGCTATTATTTTGTGTTATATGAGTTCTATATGGAATTATACTTATGTGGTATGCAAATTTCTTATGGAACTATACTTTTGTGATGATATAAGATTCTGTGGTACCTTCTCTCTTTGTGTCATTCGAGTTTTCTAAGGATTATAGTTATGTGATCATCACCTCTATGGATCCAAGTTTTCTGTGACATCATACCTCTATCGATCCAACTGTTCAATGAAACTACACTTTTATGTATCTAAGCGACTTGAGACATCATCTTCTCTATCTAATGCAAGCTTCAGTAATACCATCATCTCTATGTAATGCGAACTACAATAAGACTATCATCTCTGTGTAATATGAGCTACAATAAGACTATAATTTTTGTGTAGTTTTAGCAACCTAAATCATTGTGGGATGAGGTATCTGAGGACATGCCTGTGGCATATTGGTTGAATATCTTATAGAAAAAACATGATAGAGTTTGGAGATTTGACTTGGCACTTCAATCGCTGGTTAGTTTGATTTGGATTTATCTTGTTGACAAATAATCTTATATGAAAAGAAATGATGGGTTTTCCCCTTGTGGGTTTTCCTGTGGCCTCTGGCCTAATCTTTGTCATCTCTGGTCTCTTATGCACTATGATCTCTATTTTTCTTTCTATTTGATTGTATAATTGCTTGATGACATGACTCAATGAAGTAAATGTTATAAGAAAACATATTTATCAGTCAAAACTGATTATGATGCTCAAAAATTTGATCATCCATTCAAATTTCAACAAACACAAATATAGAAAGTGCTATATTTTTTTCACTATTCAATGTGATTTTATTTGTGCAAGAAGAAAATCTAGCACAAATATAGTGTGCGGTGGATTTATTTTCCCCTGTAACATTTTTATTGTTCTTGTTAATTTTATTACAAATATAGTGATGAAGGCAATGACAATATCTATAATTCATATAAATGAAGTATTTAAATGAATTATAATTCATATTTTTGTATATATTAGAAAATTCAGTAGTAGTTTCTTAAAATTGTTTTAGGAAATCATGGACTATGAGGCCATAAATAATTAGGAATCATTTAAGGGAGAAAAAATCTTGGGAAATTTACCACCAAAATTTTCTTTGAATCAGATGAAATTTTCAAAATTAGTTTATACTTTGCTCCAAAAGTTTAAGTATTATGTGAATAATTTATTGTTGATTAATAAAGTTTGAGCTACCATTTTATTATAGTGAATTTTCATATGATTTGAAATTCATTATTCTTATTCACGTGTGAAGTGAGTTGTTGTAAAAGGTGATTTCATAATATCTGTTAACTTGTGAACTTTTTTCAATTCATTTGAAATTGTCAAATAATTCTATACAAATGTGTATAAATTACACCGATGGTACTAAGACAAGATACTGAATCCTTCTACAATATTTTCGGAATATAAATCACGATCACTCAATCACATGCAAGTAAGAGAAAGAAGTAAATAAATCGCACAACACAAGATTTTCCTGGGGAAAGAAACTGCTCAAAACCCCTCCATCTTTATTGTATAATCAACCAAGGAATCATGAAAAATGCAATGCATGTGTGCTCACAATAACCTAATACACTCTACCAATCGTCTCACACTGATCTAGGAAAAATTGGACAAACACAGCCAATTTCCTGCCTACCTTCAACCTGCCTTCCTCAGGCAATACCTAGCCAAAATAATTCCTATTAAATAGGAATTCCAACCTTCCTTGACTGTGCGATCCATCATGGAAATCATGTGGCTTTATAATTGCATTAAGGAAATTCTCTAATAATACAAATGATAGTTTCCTTACCTTTAAAATTTGTCTCAATTGGGTCGTCATCAGAATTGACATGCATGCAGCTATTAATAGTGAATCATTAGTTACTTCGTAGATCACTACTTGTCAATTAAATATAATTTAATTCACTTGACCTCCCACTAGCTCATCACTCAGTTAAAACTAGTTAAACTGATTTTAACTCAATTAAGTTGAGTTAACTGATTACACTCACACCACACAAGTGCTACAACTACAACTGGACCCTGTAAATAATAGAATCACTCTACATGCCTCACCTTTGACCCTCAACTTGAAATTATTGAGCTAACTAAGTCTATCATATGTAGTTAAGTATTACACTCAGTTCAGCCGAGGTAGAGTACATGGTAGCTAGTCAGGTTGCATGCGAGGCCATCTGGATGAGGAAGATACTTGTTGGTTTGTTTGGTCATCAGATGGATCGGACTGTGATACATTGTGATAACATAGTTTCATAAAACTCTCAGTTAATCTCGTATCACCTGTCAGTCTAAGATCATCAACATAAAGTACAATAATCAAAAGCTTACCATAAACCAAAATATGATATAGGTTTTCATCTGCTTCACTCTTTGTGAAAACCAACCAAGTGAAATATATGTCGATCCTGGTGTACCAAGCACGACGTGCTTACTTCAGCCCATACAGTGCTCTCTTGAGTCTGCACACATGTGACTCCCTTTCAAATATCTCAAAACCTTCTAGCTGCTCAATGTACACTTCTTCCTCAATAATTCCATTGAGAAATGTTGTCTTTACATCCATCTGATGTATTTGCCATCCCATGGGCATTAAGAGTGCAAGGATAGATCCAATCGATGAGTACCTTGCAACCAGTGCAAAATTATCCTCATAGTCAATCCCCTCTACCTATGAGAATCCTCGAGCCACAAATCTAGCTTTGTATTTCTCCATACTCCCATATGTTTCTTGCTTCACCTTGTAGATCCACCTGGATCCAACCACTACCTTTCCTACTAGTGCTGGGACCACTTCCCATGCACTGTTTCTGATAATGGAGTCATACTCTTCAGCCATGGCATCAACCCATGTTGGATGTTGCACTGCTTCCTCAAAAGAGGATGGTTATGTCACGATACACTCGCTCATAAGAGCCATGTATCCAATATACCTATCTAGGGACCTTCTCTGGCTATGCTGTGATGTAGGTGCACCTATATGCTCTATCGCATCTAGCATCAATCTGTCAGCTTCTCTGGTGTGCTTCCTACCATTTTTGGTGGATGGATCTACATGAGTGGTTTCTGCCACTCCATAATCCTCTGATTATGGCTACTCCACATCCCGAGGTTCATCCTTTGGAGCTAAGAGTTCCTCATTTGCATGCAAGTCAAGCTCCCTCTCAAGGGACAATCATGTCAATTTCTCCTCATCAAATTTAACATCTCTCTTGACAAATTTCATCCTGTTAGCCAGAAAATAGACCCGATAGTTGTGGGGAGTATTAATGTACCCCATAAATATCCCAACCTCTGTTTTTGGTTCTAGCTTCTTCCTGGCATATTTAATCACATGGAAATAGACATATGAGCCAAAAAATTTAAAATATGAAACATCTAATTTCTCACCTCAAAAATCCTCCTCTGGTGTATTCATGCCAATTATTCGATGAGGACTACAGTCCTGCACAAATACCATTGTGTTTCATGCCTCTGCCCACAAATGCAACAATAGGCCCTGATCATGTAACATAGCTCATGTTGCTCCCACAATTGTTCTATTATTTCTTTCTGCTACCCCATTCTGTTGTGGGTTATGAGGTGCAATCAATTCTCTCTGAATTACTTTTTTGCCACAGAATTTCTTAAATTCCTTAGAGATATACTCACCACCATTGTCACTCCTTAGAGCTTGCACCTTCTTCCCTGTATGTTTCTCTACTAGAGCTTTGAACTCAAAAAACTTGGAGAACGTCTGATCTTTCTTCTGTAGAAAGAAGATCCAAGACTTTCTAGAAAAATCATAAAAAAAAATCACATAATACCTATGCGTTGTTATGGAAGCTGCTGAGAATGGTCCACACATGTTTGAGTGAACTCTTTCAAGGATTGTCGTTGGTTGGTTCTCCTTCTCATGAAAAGTGGCTTTAGTATGCTTCCCCATCTTTGGAAGACCTGTATAAATATGCTACATGATCCTCAAAGCACTGTGATGTAGATGGCCCAATCTCCTGTGCCATAACTCACCTGTATCCCGGCTCACCACCTCCCCTGCTTCACTTCTCAATGTTGTGCAACCATCTACATCAAGTTTGTAGAGGTTCTTCACATGAACCCCAATCTTCTTTACCTGTCGTGTGGCTTTGCGACAAAGGAATACCTTTCCTTCACTGAAAACCACATCATATCAAAGATCCTCCAACATAGCAACTGAAACTAAATTATTTTTCAAGTCTGGTACATGCATGTCATCTTTTAATATGAAAGGTTTACCTCAATGTCTTTGGAAAGTAATTGTATCAATCCTAGTAGTGTTATACCTCTCATCATCACCCATCTTAGTGTGCATGTGAATATCCTTTTCCTCCAAGCTAAACATAGTTACCAATCAAATAGGTAAATGAACTCGTACCTACTTTTTCGAGGTAGCAAAAAAAGCACCCGATTTTGAAAAGTGGTGATGCAGATCAACTTTTTTTTTAAGCATATTTTTGACACTTTAATTTTTTTATTTATTTATGAAGTATGAACTTCAACCATCTTTTTTAGAGTGGTGATTTTCATGTTGTAATAAAACATAAAATTAAAATTAAAAAAAAAAATAAATATATATATATATATATATATATATATATATATATATATATATATATATATATATATATATATATAAATTAAACTAATAGAAATGTTAAAAATAAAAAATTAACTTGTAAAAATAAAAAATTTAAACAAAAATAAATATATCAAACACAAAAATTTAAAAAATATCGAAAATTAAATAAATAGAGAAAAAATAAAAAAAACACATAATTTAATGAAAAAAATAAAAATTGAACCAAAAAACAAAAATATATATCCAAAACATTTTTTTAGTTATTAAAAAAAAAAACCACATAATTAAAAACAAAAAATGATAAAAATAAAAACTAAAAGAGGAAATTTACAAATAATTAAAGTTAAAAAATTAAAATACAAAAATAAAAAATAATTAAAACTTAAAAATAAAAATTAAAAAAAAATAAAAAATTAATAAAATAAAAATAAATTTTTTAAAATAATTAAAGATTAAATTTGCACCAAAGTTAAAATTAAAAAAAAAAAAAAAAAAAAACATTTTTAAAAAAACAACTTTAAAAAATAAAAAAATAAAAATTAAATTAAACCATTTAAAAATTTAAAATTAAAAAATTTAAAATAAAAGTAAAAATTAAAATTAAAAAACATTTTTGTAAATTAAAATTTAAAAAAAACTTAAAAATTAATTAAAAATTTTAAATTTTAAAAAATTAGATAATCTTAAAATATTAAATTAAAAATATATATATATATATATATATATATATATATATATATATATATATACATAAAAAAAATAAAAAAATTATTAAATTTAAAATAAAAATTAAATTTAAAAATAAATTAAAAAAAATATTAAATTTAATAAATTAAAAGAAAAATTATTAAAATTAAAAAATTAAAAAAAAATAACAAAAAACAAATTAAATTAATTTTAAATAAATTGAAAATTGGGTCGCCCCAATGGCGGCAGGGGTCGGCGGCTGGGTGAGTGGGGAGGCTGCATGCAGGTGGCGGCAGGGGCCGACTACTGGGCACCAGGTGGCAGCGGGGGCCAGTCGCTGGGCAGGCAGCGGTCGGCCCTTGCCGCCACTTGGGCCGGAAATTCATGATTATTTAAACTCAATTAATTTTTTTATTTTATTTAATAGATTTTAATATTTTTTTAATTAATTTAAATTTAATATGTTTTTTATTTTTATTTTTGTAATTAAATAAAATTTAACGTTTATAATTTAAAATTTAATATTTTTTATTTAATTTTCATTTATATATATATATATATATATATATATATATATATATATATATATATATATATATATATATATATATATATATTAATTAGTTTATATGATGATGATGATGATGATGATGATGGTGGTTAACATCCACTGAGACCAATCTTTGGTCTATTGGACCTATAGAAAAGAGTTATTTAGTTTGATTTAAGATTTTATTCTTATGCTCGAAAAGCCTGGAGAGAAACCTCCCAAGATGACTATAATTTGAACATCTTAAAAGGCTAGGAAGGTCAGTATTGCAACAAAGATTATGAAATTGAGCTCTAATGTGGTTGTACGCGAGGCACTCTAAGAGGAAGTGATTTTCATTCTCGATGTTCATATTCTCACAGAGATGGCAGGTCCTTTCCATCCATGGAATTTTAGAGCTGTCCAACGACCTGTTTCACTATGGAGCTCATGAGAGTTTGTTATAATCTTTGCTATATTAATTTTCTTCTTTGAGCTAGTTAAAATAGAGAGATACTTTTGATCTTCTAGGGTGGGGTTGATGACCTCCTTATAATTTCTTAATTTTCTTTTAGCTGCTAGATCTTTCTCACACCACATTTTTTCTTTGAACTTAGAAGTAACAATTTTTTTAATTTTATTAATGTTTTGCAATGCAACATTCTCTTTGATCTCTCAATGGTTTAACCAAGCCCTGGTATCTTTATACCAACCTCTTTTAAGCCTTAGGTGGTTTTGGTTGGAATTTAAAACTGGCTTAAGAAGTCTATGGTCTCCAATGTTATTGAGCTTGTGCATGTACAACAAAAGCCTAGTCATAACTAGGCTCTTAATAGGGGAAAGACCCACTTCTATAAGGAGAATAGGATAGGGTGTATTGCTTTTAATTTTAAGGTTATACGTTATAAAATGCTTCTATATTTGCTCAATCTTTCTCCAGGATTCTCTAGAGATGTTGCAACCCCAAACCTCACATCCATATAAGATAACAGGAGTGATTAAAGTTTCAAAGAGGAACTTCTTTGTATCCCACATTATGAGGTTTGTCGTTTTACAATTATTTTCAAGACCAAAATAAGCTTTCCACCCCCTATTAATTGTTTTCTGAATGCTATAGTTCCAGTTGAGCTTGTGATGAATATCAATTCCTAGGTACTTGTAAGAAGACACTTCCTCCAAGTTACTACTGTCATACATAAAATTAGCGTAAGTGTACTTCTTGGATTTGATAATCATAATTTTTGTTTTGTAAGTGTTAACAGACATACCCATTGTAGAGTAGAAATCCTTAAGAAGTCTAAGTTGCTTATCAAGATCAGATGGGCACCTTGCGAGAAGAAAAATATCGTCAGCATAGAGAAGAAGGATGATAACTATCCCAGCTAAGATCGTGCCAACATATCCCACTTCCTCTAAACAACCTTCTAGCTTGTCGATGTAAATGTAAAATAGGGTAGGGGAGAGGGGGCAACCTTTTTTAACTCTGATATTACACTTAATATCTTTTGACCACCCATAATTTCTCTTTAACTTGGAAATTACATTCGCGTATAACCTTATAGCAGCCGCTCTTAGCTCGAAAGGAACATTCAACGGTTCTAATCTATTCCATAGGTTGTTTCTAGGAACCGTATCGAAAGCCTTTCTAAAGTCCACAAAGCAACATAAGAGATTGGATTTATCATTACGACATTCCTCCACAATGATCATAAGCGTAACGAGGTGGTCCGTTGTTGAGTGTTGTCTTCTAAAACCCACTTGGCCTATAGCCCGCTTACCTTCACTTTCAAGCCAAATGCTCAACTTCTTTTCCAAAAGAATACCATATAACTTGGCTAAGAGAGTGGTGATCATAATTGTTCGATAATTAGAGGGGTTATTTTTATCCCCACTTTAAAAATAGGCATAATGAGGCTATGAGTCCATGGTTTAGGGAACCCTTGCTTGACCGCTTGGTTGAAAATCTTGTGGCTGTGGGAGATGGAGAAAAGACCTCCAATTTTTAAGATTTCCGCCCGGTAACCTTCAATTTCTTTAGCTTTCCCATTGCCAGGCGTTTAACCCCAAAATCAATGTCTTCTAATGAGAAAACTTCTTTCGTTGTGAGAAGGGTTTCAAAGCTATCCCTATAATTTGGAGATTCATAAAGCTTTTTAAGATAGGAATTCCAGTTGTGTAAAGCAATTTTATTATTATCTTTAGCTTTCCTAGTTTGAATCTGCCTCCAGAATTTCTTAGGAGCCACCTTCGAGAGGTGTAAGAGATTCTCTTGTCTTTTACGGATATATATATATATATATATATATATATATATATATATATATATATATATATATATATATATATATATATATATATATATATATATATATATATATGAAATTATATATATTAGTTTTTTTTTAAGTTTTCAATTTTTAATTTTTATTTTTTATTTATTAAGAATTTAATATTTTTTTTAATTTAATTGTTTTTCTTTCTATATATATATATATATATATATATATATATATATATATATATATATATATATATATATATAAAGATAAAGTTTAGTATATATTTTTTAATTTAATTTTTTATTTTAAAATTTAAAAATTTTTTGTTTATAATTTAACAAATTTTTTGTTTTTATTTTGTAAATTTGATTTGTATATATTAATTTATTTATTTTTTAATTAAATTTTTTTTGTTTTTTTTTTAAATTTAATTTTTTTTTGTTTTTTTTTCAATTTTTATTATATTTTTCAATTTTAATTTTAAAAATGTTTCTTTCTATTTTTTTAACTTAAAAAAATATAATGAATTTTGTATTTTTTCAATTATTTTAAAATGTTTTTTTCATTTTTTTTAATATAAATTTTTTATTATTCTAAAATTTGTGTTTCAACACTTTCTGTTTCTTGGGTGTTTTTTGCACGAAAAAAAAATGGCTTTTACTTCCATTTTTAAAAAATGTTGAAAATTTATCCCAAAAAAAAAAAAACCAAAACAAAATTGTTCCAGAATGCCACTTCTTTAAAAAAATGTTTAAAATTTAACCCCCGAGAAAAAAGGTTATTCCAGAATACAAATTTTCGTTTTTGGGTTGTTTTTTCACGATTTTTTGATGTTATTTTGTTAGAGTTCCCATTTTGACATAATATTTCCCGTTTGATCAGTAACTGTGTTGCTACTAAAGAGTTCTTTGCTTCCCGTCATGTGGAAAGATGCTTCACTTTCCAAGTACCACATAGATCTCATCATAGTTGACACCATACATGCGATGAGAGAGAAGTCCAACTCAAACTATGAGGCCAAAGCTTCACTCGCTGTAGCTCCTGAAGCCTTCATGTTGTTCTTCTTCTTTTGTGGACAATTTGTGGCATAGTGTCCATGATCATGACAGTGAAAACATTTCACCTTTGACATGTCACACTTCTTGCCTTCTTTGTCGGTCTTAGATTTTGAATGGGACTTCTTCCCTTTCCCCTTATTTTCCTTACCAGCCAAGGCATAATTTTCCTCATCATTAGTCTTGGATGAAGATCCATCTCTGGTATTCCACCGAACTCTTCCTGTACAAAATATGACCATAATCGCTCCCAATCCGGTAACTTCTCCTTCCCATTCACAGAGTCCTGGTAACTATGCTAGCTCTTAGGAAGGCCTAGAAGTGTTAGGCTTGCCAAGTCATCATCACCTACAGTAATCCCAACACTTCCAAGCTCATATTGACATTGAGTGAACTTGGTCATGTATTTTTGGATTGCGTTGCCCTTCTCCATTTTGATTTTCTTGAGCTTGTCCTTGAGTGACAATTTTCTCTAGTCATTGTTGCTTTGAAATGGATTTTTCAAGGCCTTCCACATAGCATATGAATTTTCCTGTTCATGGAGACTTGATACAATATGATCACGAACTCCCTCTAATAAGATCCTCCTTGCCTTTGTGACATTCTTCCTCCATGCTTCATTATGCGTAGCATTATCCTGACTGGTTTCAGGAATATCAGTACCGACAAACTTCTTCAACCCATTATCCTCCAATACTGCCTCCTTCATGTACTTCCATGCAATATAGTTCAAATTTTCCTCGAGTGCATATTCGAGTCTCAAGCCATTAAAAAACATATTGATCAACTTATAGCTCCAAAGAATGTATCTACAAATTTGAATACTATTAAACACAAACTCAACTTCTTCTCCACTATTGTGATTCCTAGCGCTCTGATACCATGTAGAAATTACACCAATGGATTCAATATGATCATGTAATGTACTAAAACAAGATACTAAACCCTTCTATAATATTTACGGAATATAAATCATGATCACTCAATCACATGCAAGTAAGAGAAAGAAGTAAATCAGATGCACAACACAAGATTTTACTGGCAAAAGAAACTGCTCAAAAATCCCCCCATATTTATTGTATAATCATCCAAGGAATCATGAAACAATACAATGCATGTGTGCTAACAAGAACCTCATACACTCTACCAATCGTCTCATGCTGATCTAGGAAAAATTGGACAAACACATAGCCAATTTCCCGCCCACCTTCAGCCTGCCTTGCTCAGGCAATCCCTAGGCAAAATAATTCCTATTATATAGGAATTCCAACCTTCCTTGACTGCGCAATCCATCATGGGCATCCCATGGCTTTATAATTGCACTCAGGAAATTCGCTAATAAGACAACTGATAGTTTACTTACCTTTAACCTTTGCCTCAACTGGGTCGTCATCATAATTGACATGCATGCAACTATTAATAGTGAATCATCATTTACTTGGTAGATCACTCCTTGTGAATTAAATCTAATTTAATTGACTTTACCTCCCACTAGCTCATCACTCAGTTAGAACTAGCTAAACATATTTTAACTCAATTAAGTTGAGTTAACTCATTACACTCATACCACACTAGTGCTACAACTGCAACTGGACCCTGTAAATAATAGAATCACTCTACATGCCTCAGCTTTGACCCTCAAATCGAAATTATTGAGCTAACTAAGTCTATCATACTTAGTTAACTATTACAATTTGTTATGAGATAATATTACAATTTATTGTCCAATTAATTTAAAAATTAGACACCCACATTTAGCACTAATGTGTCACTGAATTCCTCACTCATGTGTGACTGGAATCCCACACTAGTATGTGGTGCATTTTCTTCTTGAATTTCAAAAAGATGTTTTTAGATTCTAAGGACTATGGTACAAGTGAGATTCAAAAATACTTCATGATTTATTATTGGTATGTGGTGCATTTTCTTGTTGAATTTCAACAAAAAGTTTTCAAATTCTAAGGACTATGGTACAAGTGAGATTCAAAAAGACTTCATGATTTATTATTGTAATTTGTAGAATTTATTAATTTGAGTTTACTTGTATTTCATGATACCAATATATTAGTTAAAATAAAATGTATTTTATTTTTATTTTTTTATAGTAAGATATTGTGTTAGCGACAATTATTGGTTTAATGATTCTTTAATGTGGTCATATAATTTTTTTTTAATTTATAGAAATTTAAAAAATTGACCAGCCTATATGTAGACATTATTAGAGAATTGGTTTGTTTGCTTGATTTGGATCATTTCAATTATTTTTTTAATTGTTGTTTCCCTTGTCATTAGATCTCTTAAAAAATATTGATTTGAAATATTGTTCACTGTGTTCTTATAACTTCTTTTATTTTACAAAAGTTTAAAAAATTATATTAGGTTGTATGTAGCACTAATAATAGAAGTAGATATTGCACTAAAATAAACACCAAAAGCAACTAAGGATGTAATTTAACAAATAATAATTAACTATAATGTTTGAAATTTTAAAATTGTATTAGGTTTTATGTGGAAATTAACATATAATTAGGTTGTTTACTTGAATTTGTCCATTGTAATTATATTTGTCAATTATGATTAAACAAATAATTCTAGCCTTTAAAATCAATGATTTAAATGGTGGATCAATCTATTGAGGTAATGCTTGTTCCATACAAATTTAAAAAATGCATTTGGTTGTATGTATAAACTAGACATATATTTATTTTATTTTCAGAAATCATGGACTATGAAGCCAAAGAAAATTCAAAGGGAGCATCTAAAGGAGAACAAAGTTCAGGAAATTTACCACCCAAATTTGCTTCAAATTGTATGATATTTTCAAAAATAGTTTATACTTTGCTGCAAATAGTTAGGTATTATGTGAATAAGTGAATGTTGATTAATGAAGTTTGAGCTACCATTTTATTATAGTGAATTTGCATATGGTTTGAAATCCCTTATTTTTATGCATGTGTGAAATGAGATGTTGTAAAAGGTGATTCCACAATATCTTTTAACTTGTGATTTTTTTTTTTGCAATTCATTTGAAATTGTCAAATATTTCTAAACTAATGTTTTCATATTCTAGTAACCATGTTCAAGTGAGATTCCAAAGACATCATGACTTATTATTGTATTTTGTAGTCTTTATTAATTTTCGCTGACTTGTATTTCTGGATACCAATATCTTAGTGGAAATAAATACTTTTGATTTATTTATTTATTTATAGTAAGATATTGTCTTAATGACAATTGTTGGTTGAATGGTTCTTCAACTTGTTCATATCAAAAATTTTTAATTTATAGAAATTTAAAAAATAGACTAGGTTGTAGGTAGAAATTAGAAAATTGCTATGTTTGCTTGATTTTTTGATTTGGACCATTGCAATTATTTTTTTAGTTGAGACTTACCTTGCCAATAGATCATTTAAAAATTATTGATTTAAAAAATGGTTCATTGTGTTCTTATAACTTCTCTTTTTCCACAAAAGTTAAAGAATTATATTAGGTTGTATGTAGCACCAATAATACAAATAGATATTGCACTAAAATAATCACCAAAATCAAATAAAGGGAAAAATTTAGAAAATAATATATAATAGATTAGAATGTTTGAAATTTTAAAAAATTGATAATGTGATTTTCTAGAAGATTCCTGATTAAATTAGATATGGATCACATAAGTTTACACTCTCAAAACTTATAATTACTTTCTTTACTTGAATCGGGAAATTGTAATTATATTTTTCAATTGTGATTAAACAAATAATTCTAGTTTTTTAAATCAACCATTTAAATGGTGGGTCATTCTATTCACGTAATACTTGTTCCATACAAATTAAATAAACATATTAGGTTGTATGTATAAACTAGACATATCATTAATTTGTTCATTTGAGTGAGCCACTATAACAATATTTTTTTTGTCATTTAATTCATAAACTTCACACTCTTACAAATAGAAAAAAATTATAATATATACTAACATCAGTTTTTAAATGTTTTGAAGTGTTGTGTTTTTATGTTCTTAAGTAATGAAGTGTTTATGTGGATATAAGTTAATGTCATAAGTATGGTTGTGGTGCACATGCATATGGGAATTTATGTAAGTTGAAATATGTTGTTGATCTTTGAAATTGAAGGAGCATTCTTCCAATCACCCATGGGAGATGAACTGAGTTGTCATATTCAAAGAAAACTAGATTGGCAGATTGTGATAGCTCCTATTTTTTAATCCTTCTCAATCGTAAGTATTCAAATATTGCTTGCAAAATTATGATGTTTCAATATTGAAAATATATGTTAATGACAAGTACATTTTCCAAGTACTTGAAAAATCAAATATTGATATAGGAGAAATCAAATTCATGTGGAGCAGGTCTCCTTGCCATTCACAAACAAAAGTGAAATTAGGGAGAACAATACAATTTTATGAAAAATGATTGATTAATGTGTGGATAATTATGAAGAATCAAATGTATTTCTAATAGATACATCAAAGTGTCTTTCTAAATTCATCAAATATCGGTAAAACCATATCTTAACAAATACCTATACAGGACAAGAGCATGATACTTGGCCTATGCAAGATTTATTTCCATTTCTTAAGTCACTTCATCGCATTAAAGGGAAATGTGAGTAAATTTGAATCTTGAATGGAACGTGTACTTCATTATAATGGATAAAGACAATTTC
Source organism: Pinus albicaulis (assembly GCA_034641835.2). Classification (NCBI taxonomy): domain Eukaryota; kingdom Viridiplantae; phylum Streptophyta; class Pinopsida; order Pinales; family Pinaceae; genus Pinus; species Pinus albicaulis. The sequence continues at coordinate 411,231,941 of CM076574.1, read as the reverse complement.
TTTAATAAATTTACTCACAAGAGCATTCCAATTTTTCAATGCAACTTGGACATAGATTTTTGTGAATTAATTTGTAATTTGTATGATTTTTATTTGTTTTGAAATATATGGGAATTAAAAATTATACTGATATACATTATTATTATTATTATTATTATTATTGCAATGAATTTGTTGTAGAGTGGATTTATTTTTATAGTGTGTGCATTTTAATTTTGCATTTTTGAATGAATTGCTTGTCATTGAAATCATCTTCTATGATCTATTTTGGGAAAAAAAAAATTTGGTTGATTTAAATAAAGTTCAATGTAAATAAAGGTACAAATTTTACTAAAAAATTATAAATAATCTTGTTTATAAATGTTACATGCACCATGAAGGCTAATAGGAAATGGGCAATAGGTGACTGATTTGAACTTTTTGAAGTAAAATATATTTAATTTCCCAATAGATAATTTTTGGTAAATTTGTATATTACTTAAATCAATTAATATTTGTAATTACAATAATATCATACTCAAAGTCAACAAGACACAAGTCACTTGTTGACTTTTAATTGCCTATACAATGCATTAATATGAGTGTATAAACACGACATACAATTTCTAAATTCAAACTCTAATGTAAATAAATTTTAATTTCTTAAAAATACATAATTAATTGATAATGATTGCTCACTGAGCATGTATCATAAATGATTTATGTTTTTGATATTTTTGAATTGCAAGAAGTTTTAGTTCATTGTCCAATGATAATCTTTTATAAATTTGTATTTTGAAATAAAATGAACTTGTATCATACAAGCCAAAAAGGGATAAAATTATGTTATCAACTTTTATTTATTTATATTAATTAATACGAGTGCGTTAATGTGATATATAATAGCCATAAACTATGAATAATTTCGTCCAAAATCAAATATTCGAATTTCCTGATAATAAGCATTAAGTAGACTATTTAGACTAGTGGGCAAAGGGACATATATTAGTGACTTCAAACTCTTTAAATTTGAAGGCATTTTATTTTCAATCTATAATTCTTACATGTTCTCGTAAATCAATTGTTTTTGTATCTGATCATCTCATACGAGTCCATAAATTAGGAAGTCATTTATTGACTTTAATTTCCTATCACGTGGTTTAATAAGCGTGCATAAATGTGACATGGTTGCTTTTTAAATCAAACTCCTTGTAAAAGAAAATGTTTTCATAATAAACATGGATTAGTTAATTGATAATGAATGTTAAGTGGATTATTCATTAATCCGAAACGTTAACTCAAGTGGTCTAGACTAAGATGTGAAGTTCTTTGATATTGTTACTAGTTGTTGTTGATCGCGAGTTTGACTCTTTGATCCTATTGTGGTGAGGCTCCTTAATGAGGGCCAATGATTTATCCAGTGTACCATCGACAAAATGGTGCGAAGTACTTCGGGGTTTCCCATGCTTTCATTCCTAGTTTAAAAAAAAAAAAAAAAGTTGACTATTTAAGGTTATTCATGAAAAGGGTCATAAATGGACATCTTTAAATCGTTTTCATATATGGCATTTGATTTTCCAACCCACATTAACAATTTGTAAAGTTCAATTCTTAAAAAATTAATTCTAATAGAAATAATGTGATAGAAGACAACAACACATTAACATATTTATTGAATTCTACTTATTTATATGCATTAATACAAGTTTATTAATGTATTGTACTTTTGATATTATTTAAGATCTTAATGTAAGTAAAGATATATATATTTTTAAATGAAATTATAATTAACTGATAACGAGTTCTATGCGGTATATTTGGTATAATCCATAACTTTTTATAACTATGTACTACGAAATCAATTACTTATATATGCAATAATATCATGTAAGTCAATAATATGCCTATCATGTAGTTTGATATTAGTGCATAAATGTGACATTGTTGTTTTTGAAATGAAACTTCATGTAAAATAAAATGATTTTCCTAATAATATGGAATAATTAATTGATAATGATTGTCAAGTGGAATATTCAGACTAATTCAATATGTTATCCATGATAACCATTAGGTTTGTCTTGAGTGAATTTTAGTAAGTCACTTAGGGTTGGACATGATTTTTTAAATCTGAGATTTTTTTAAAAATTGCATGTATGAGGGTCTTTTGGTGAGTTTGAAAGGTCATCATTGATGTAATAGGTTCCGTTGTCAAAGAAAAATCTGAAAATTAGGTGTGCATAAGTCGATTTGGTCATTATGCTGAATTTAATACTTCTACAGACTTCCATGGCAAATTCAGCTTAAACAGGTCAAGTTTTTCTACGGAATTTGTAGGCACTTCCGTAGCAAATTCACCCTCTTGAACATAGGATTCACTATGAATTTTTTTTTTTTGCTAACAGTGGGGAAAAGGTTGCGAACTGTTATTAAAGGTCAAATAAAAGGTTTTTCAAAGCATATTGGCTCATCATTGCTCCATATTTTTATTTTCCATCATTTGTAAGCACATGCATCTGCTCGGTCATCATCCCCTTTCCACCTCTTAATTTCAATTTCCTATTTGAAATATGCTTTATCCCCATCCTTGTAAGTTGTTTGATTCTCTTAGTATGAGTCTGGAGGTATAGGTTTTGTCTAGCAGTTGTCTCAGGCTAGGTCCTACTAGTGTCAAAAGCATTGTGTGGTCTCAAAATGTTTTACAAGTGTCAAGGAAGGGTTTGATCATCACATTTTAAAGTAATGGCATCACAAAAGAAGTAGTACAAAGGTGGAGCTATTGTTATGTATGAGCCCATGGACATGATGTTGTTCAAGGAAGACCCACAGGGGCTTCACTGTGGGAGCAATACTATAGCACATGGGTTCATATTAGGGATATATAATGAGGAAAAAATGACATAATATATTAGGGGATATATAGGGGGTAAAGGGTTTTTATATTGGAAGGTATAAAAAATGGAGCTCAAAGTTAATGAAAAAATATAAAGAGGTATAAAAAATGTTAATGAAAAAATGGATACCTACAATATATAGTGAAAGTAGGGGCTTTTTAAATTGGGAAGGTATATTGGGTTTATAATGTGATTTTTAGAGAAATTTTCCAATATGTACTCAAATTAAGGGTATTTTTTAATATGTTATGATTGCACATGATATGTTAGAGGTTCATTAAGTGAATCCCCTGTGGGAATATCCCACTTTCTCACAAGAATTTTCTAGTGTGGTCTGCCTTCGATTTTGTCAAAAATTGCAGGGATACCATGCACAAGTTTAAAAGGATTTTTCTGTCAAATTTAGAGGCACAGGGTCGAAGGTGGGAATTTTGAATTTTTCTCTATCTCCTCACACAATTACATAAGCTATTGCGATCCCAAAGATCAGGGGAGTCATGGTTCAAGGTAAAGAAATTCAAACTATATAATTGTGATGAATTTTTTAAAGAGGAGCATAAAGGCATCGATATGACTTCGAGTATCTCTAGAACGTGCCTTAAGGATAATTTTTCCAAGTTCTTAATGGTGATTTAGAAATATTTCACCTTTGAGGGTAGATTCCATATGATTTATCAATACCACTTCAAATTACTGCCACACTTCACAGCTAAGCAACCCCTAGATCTTACTTTTTATTTGCTTAGGAGTTTGAGAAAAATGAAAACAAGGTTCAGGCCAAACTTGAAACTGACGATACCTCGATCTTTCATCACGCTCTTATCAAATTGTTGCTACTTGAAGAATTAAACAAACCAGAAATATATTGGTCTACATTCTTGTTTATGAGTTGGTATGAGGTTGATGTCCTGACTCCTACGAAAACACCAAGATCCAAGTCCAATATGCTAGGGAAAGACAAGAAGTCTGAAGTAGAACCTGTGGTTGACCATGAGGCAGAGATGCAGCGTATGGAGATGGAAGTTGAACAAGTGCAGAAGAATATGGTGCCTAACAAGAATTCTACCAACAATCTAATAAAAACATATACAAGTATCCACAAGAGTCTCACTAGAAGTCAAACAGGAGGAAGAGGCAATTTAGCAGACAACCTAGAGGCAATTGAAATTAAACAGTATCCTATTGTAAAGCCTGCTAAAATCAAGGAGGCAGAGACCAAAAAGAAAAACAAAAGGGCTAATAAATTTTACTTTTCACAAGAAGACTCGGGGTTTATCTTTAAACCTAGAAATCCATTCACTAGGTCACAAAGTCCAAGGGAAAGATGCCTAAGAAACCAGAAAAGTAAAAACTGACATTGGAGGAGATATCAGAATTACCTTCAAAAAAAGCGGAGTCAATCAAGAGAAGGAAAGGTAAACAGAAAATCTAAGAGAATACTAAGATGGATCTTCTATAAGAACAACTACGTGAATCTAGGACAGAGGTTCTAGAAACAAAGTTGGAGATGGAATATTTCAAAAAAGAAATGAGCAAGCAACTAGATTTTTTCAATGAAATGGCAGATAAGTCAAGGAAGATGCTAAAGAGGACACTGCCTCTACATAGAATGATGAAGCAGATTTTCAGGAGAAATTGGTGGCTAGAAGCACAAAGGAGGAAGATACAAGGTCAGACTAGAGACCTAGAAGTACAAATGTTGTTGATACAAGATGAACTTTTGAAGAGGGGCTTTAAATTCATTACTGTTTTTTATGATGCTTCTCCATAAACAGGGTAAGATTACACATTTTTGGGCTATATTATTGCTTATGTTATTAACACACGCATGTGTAGGCTAATAATCGTGTTTTGGAGGTGATAAAAGGAAGAAGGTGCAAAACCTCAATAAACTAGGTACTTTCATAGCAAGTCCCGGGCTTAAAGACAAGAATTTGCTACGAAATTTTTTGTAGCTTTCCTTGAGGGTAAACATCAACAACAATTTCAGAAAAAGGATGGGTTAAGGCATGTGTTTACCTCATTATCCTTAAGGAAGTCCCTCCAACAGTCAGAAAGTTTAAAGATTATGCAAAAGGTGGATTTTGAAGTTTTTTACGAAAGTTCCTGTACTCTGTTTTTCTTCCAGCTTTAGGTGTTTTTTTATATTTTTTTAGGAGTTAGTGTAGTGAAAATGTTCATGAATGAAAAAATAAAAGAATTCATATTATTATGTCACTTTTTCAAGAGGACAATTCAGCAATCAACTACCATGTGGCTAACAACTCATAAATTCAACTAATGATGCCACATCATCAATACAACTCACCATATCAAACTCAGGTTTATGAGGCCTTAACTCAAGTGCATCAGTTGGCCAACACCTCAGCATGTTAGTTTTTCTTGATAGAGATGACAAGTATAGGTTGTTAGATGTTTTGTTGGATTTATTAATAGTCATAGAATCTTTTTTTATTACAAACCCTATCAAAATAGAAAATTTCCCAATTTATTCTCAACATAATGTAATCCTATTTGAATTAGGTCTCTAGGTCAGTATCGAAGTCTAGCCCAGGTGCCAAAACATTGTAAAAGATACCCCACTCTATAAATGAGGGAGTTTTTTAGTTTTAAAGGGTTGATGAATGTAATGAGAAGGCTATTATGTATTTTTTCTCTACCAAGCTAATATACAAATTGAAGCATTTGTCTTTCAAAACCTGAGATTATTTTGGAGCTTCTGTGTTTGTATCTTTCTATTTTGTATATTTTTATCAGCATCATAGTATGATGATTACTTGGAATTCATAAATTTTATGCTCCAATTTCCTTCATGTACTATGTTTTTTCTATAAAAATTATCTTTTAAGCCCATTTTCCTCAGTTTCCATTGATGCATTTGCTAGCAATTGAATTCCCTTAGTTGAATTCATGCCCAATGGTAGCCTTCATACACTCTTCCACCTGCAAAATCACATAAAACACAAAACAATTTAGCCATCTGCAATAGAGATCTTATCTTAAGTATTCATTTTTTTTCTTTGAGAGAGCCCTCTTTGATTGGAAGGGCTAACTTCCAGTCCAAATTCGTTTGAAATAGTTGTGCTAGGTTGACATTTGAACATACCAACTAGTTCCAACTTAGTGATAACATAACGGATGAGGTATAAATGGTTGTCTTTAAACATTTTGCACCATAATATGACATTTTATTTTTCCATCCATACTAACATTATGTAAAGTTAAAATTTTAAATATATTATTTGTATTTCATATAATCTCATTGAAGTTAACAAAACATGAAGCTATTTATTGAATTCTATTTAGTTATATGTTTCCATAATACATTTTTATAAATGTAATAGGTTATTGAAATGCTTAATATAAGTAAAGATACAAATTTTACAAAATAACTAATTTAGAATTTAGTTGATAATGCATTTTAAGTGATTTACTTTTATTTTTAATCTATATCATTTATGTATTCTTAAATCAACAACTCATATTTTCTATCATATCATATAAGTTAATAAATCATAATTCATCTATTGACTTATATTTTCCTATCATGTGGTTTAATATGTGTGTGTAAAGGTGACATTGTTGTTTTTGAAATAAAATTCCATGTAACACATAATTCTTTTCCTAATAAAACATGGAATAATCAAGTGATAATGAATGTTAAGTGGACTTTCAAGGCTCATTCAAGAGAAGGGTCACAAATGGATGTATGTAGAATTATTTCACCATTACTATGACATTTTTTTACAAATTACAATTAATGGACAAAGAATATTAAATGGATTTTAAACAAATTATAATTATTTGATAATTATTTCTAAGTGGTCTAATTGGGTTGGACCTCCTCTTGGTGCTTTATAAAGGAACTAATGGGACCTATAAATTTTAACATAAAAACTTATTTTACTTAGTAACCTTTTAGTAGACTAGTTTCAATGAAAAATTTGCAAGGGAGGCACTCGCAACCAAGTCTTACACTGAGATCCTCACAACACCATTATATTTTGATCCATAACTCCCCATCCGGGTTGTAGGAAACTTGGGGTGAGAGTTGTTAGGCACAAAAATTTAGACATCAAGGAATCCATTCTATCATCCTTAACTAAAATATCTTGCTTTGATGTTAGACATACTTATATAATTTGATTCCTACTAAGAGCTACTTTCACACCCCTATAGTGTATTTATATTGATGTGCCCAACGGTCTCGTGTTTGACCTATTCATGGGTCACTAATTGGTTTGACATTACTAAAAATATTTATTTAATCTTATATTAAGTTAATATTGTGGTTATGTCAAGAGACGTTATATAACCCATTATGACAAGACCCCGTGTAAACATTTACAATTATAAATGTCAATTTTTACAAGCATATGGGGAGGTTCTCGTTAAATGTTCTAGTCATAGACTAGTTAACATAAGTTTGAGTTAGTCATTTGACTGGTTTACCAATGGTTCTTTACAAGCCAGTGGTATTTTATATGCCATTATATTTTTCCGTGGTATTTGTTATGATGAAGCCCACTTAATGGCTTCAGGAAATCTATTAGGGAATGTAAACTACCAACTTAGAACCATCTCAACTCAAGAATTGATCCATGTTAGCGCTCACTAGATTTAGATATAAGATGGATCTATGTTGCTTTACAAAATAATTATTGTTAATGAAGTCCTTTTTTTGGTTTTGATTTTTAAAAGAATAAACTTAAACATAACATGAGCCTTATATAACATTTTCTCTTGTCGATTATAAATTATATCACCTCATACTTATATAATAAAATATGATACTAAACAAATATACTAATAGTCCCTGAAATTAAAATTGTTATGGTAATAAACATACTCATATAATTTTATCATTAAGTAAATTTTATGGAGACTTTAAAGTTGTACCAATATTCCACTAGAATAGTAACTCAAGGCAAGCAATGTTCTATTTACTATATCGAATTATAATTAAACTAGTTAATAATACTAATATACAAAATATTTTTGTCACCAACTAATATTACTCAACTTTTTAAAAGGAACCCATAAATAATATTATAAGAAATAATGTAAGGAGTCCAAGATTAAGACATCAAAGATTTGTTTTTGTAACTTTATATAAATTGGTTTTATATAATAGTGAAGTAACTGATTTCCAAACTTAATCTAGTTAACATTATAAATTTTATATCCATTGAATAATTCAAAATTTAATGAAATGTGTTTGTTGTTAAAGAAATTCTAATAAAAAAATTCTAATTTTAATGAAATATGTGTTTTTTTCTTGAATAAAGAATCTATATTCATTAAGTATTCTCTCATATACATCCACCGATCTACAACTATTCTCTCCTCTTGCTTAACATTACAATGGCTCAACCATAGGTATATAAACACCAAACTTCTTAAATATGGAAGCATGCAAAATCTAACTTTCCTTTCCTCATGAAAACTAAGACCTCATGCTTTAATTAAATTTTTCTAACTTTCCTTTAACTTAACTCAACATTTTTCTTTTTCTTGAATCACATTTTCTAGACAAAGTATTAACCTTCTAACTCTGGCTCACTTTACTTCCAATATTAAACTTGAATTTTTTTCCTTAACTCTACTCTTAATTCAATGTATGCATGTGGGAGTAATTACTATATCTAAAACTCACCCTTAATTACGACCATATAACTCAACCTTAACTTAATCATGACTCAACTATGCATGCTACGCTTGCAATAAAAATTTGACTCAAATTTTTTTTACAATGCAGTGTTTTCTTTTCCATTTCTTCCATATTCTATACCCTTGAAACTACTTCATTTTCAGTTGTGCTTTCTTGATGTAAGCTCCATATTTTTTCACTTGCTGCTACTGCAAATCTTCTTTGATTTATTTTATATTTATTCTAAAAAAAAAATTATCCTTTCAGAGCCTATATTCTATAGCTTTCTCTTGAAAGATTCATTCACTCATGGACTACTACCATACCTATTTATCTTAAAACTATGAACTTTTCCATGCTTCTTTCGCTTCATATTCTTGATCTTCTTTCTGCCATATTTCTTAATAGTAGAATTTGATCTGTTATTGACTCCATTCTTCAAATTTTGTTTCAATGCATTCTTCTTTGTCTTCAAAAACTTCCATGCCATTTCCTACATATTTTTCTTCATCTTCTCTTTCAACTATAATTGTAACCACATCGTTGTCTTGTCTACTTGCACACTCAAAATCAATGTTAAAAACATCTTCATTATGCGCTGCAGTGAGAGATTTCTCTACTTCTTCTTTCTTCTATGCCTCTTCAACTGAATTGAGGTTATCTTCCATTGTTATGATGTTAGTGGATATTCTCATCAAAAACTCATGAATCACTTTATCCTCTTCTTAATCATCAACTGTTGCTATATATCACACCGCTTCACGAGAAATTCTAACTGTTTCTTCATAAATTGTTCCTACTATGGTAGCTTCAACCATAAATTCTTCATAAAACATGACACTTTCCATATTTCCACAATCAATCCTTGTTTCAAAAAAGAGACCACAAATTTCATTATCATAACTTTCATTCACTCTGTGGTGAGATATTTGAGCATTTATGTGCTCATTAACAATTTCAACTTCACTAAATTCGTCATTTTTTATTGGATTCATGAGAGATGCAATTCCAAATATCCACTACTTCATATGAAAAAATACCTTTGTTATTCTCAAAATTAAAGGCCTAAAACTCTAATGCAAAGAGGTCATCATTAAATACAATCATACCAACTAGATCACACATGTTATTCACTTATTTATTGGAAGCTTCATCATCATCAACAAGGTCTATTTTTGGATTCTCCAATTCAGAACTCACTTTGCAATAACCATTCACATGTGTCTCATCATAGTGGGATTCACCATCATCTTCACCATCCATGTTACAGCGGGGTTTTCGAGCATCTATATGCTCTTGATCTACTTCACATGTATGGGCTTCAACTTCTCACTCTACACTATTTTTTGTGTCTTCTTCATCCATATGCATGTCTGCATGATGGGTTTCACTTTTATAATATTTATGACCATCATCCACATTTGAGTGGGATTCTATAAGCTTTATTTTCCTCCTGGAGTCTTGCTCATTTACTCTCATACCTGCAATTGACTTTCTATTGATTCTTGAAAAAACTGTAACATAATTTGTTGCTTTATGTCACTTTCCTCTATACCAAATTCTACTTCCATGGCATTCCATGCTTCCTAGGAAGATTTAGCTTTTTCTACCTTGCACAAGGACTTCTCATCTAGTGCATGTTTTATAAGATCTGATGCTATGCAATCACATAATTCAATGTATAGATTATTATACAATTACTCAAGCAACTCTTTACATCGAAGAAATGTTTTCATTTTGACAGTTCCCAAAAATTAAATTTTTTACCAATAAATTTTGGAAGTGTTACTAGATATATCTTGATCCATTCATCCTCGAATTATTTTACTTCATCTACTTGTCTTTTATAAGCCCCTACTGTGGCGAGAACCTCTATGAGCTCTTCGAAATAATTTGGCTCTTCCTTTCGATTTATTTTCTCGGTTTGCTTCAGTTTTTATTTTTGACCCATGACTGTCGTCTTTATTTTGTCTTATTTATTCTTTCGATATTGTGTCATCCTTCTAAAAATTAATTTCAGGTACACTTGATTATATTTAAAACTAAACATTTTAACCTTCACTTTAACGATGGCGCCCAACAACTACTAGCAGCTTTGCTAAGCTCTTCTACACAGATTCTTATCAAATTTCATGGTACAACTTATGGTGGAGACTCCTATTTTGGTCAATGGCAGTGGCTCTTTCCTCTTGATATGCACTAGTACAAAACGGCTAATTAATTACTAAAAAAATGACTAAAATTTGCATATAAATGCCTATTTTTCGGTCGGTGACCAATAGTAGCTAATTTATAGTATCTTATAATGCAACCAAATTTTAGTCATTTTTAGCTTATTCATTAATTCGTTAACTCAATTTTGTTGTCTAGTTGTATATTTGGTAATTAATTTTTTCATTAGTTTAGTCATTGATTTAATCATTTATTTGGTCATTAATTGTCACAATTAATGGCCAAATATATATATATATATATATATCTATATATATATATATATATATATATATATATATATATATATATATATATATATATATATATATATATATATATATATATATATATATATATATCAATATATATTACTATCTGATCACCCTAGAAAACCAATTAATGACCAAAAAAATATGACCAAAATGTTGGTCGTGTTATAAGGTACTGTAAATTAGCTACTAATAGTCATATATATGAAAATTTTGGTCTTGTTATAAGATATTGTAAAATAGCTACTAATAGTCATATATATGCAAATTTTGGTCATCATTTGAAACCAATTAATGACCAAAGAAATATGACTAAATTTTGTCATGTTGTAAGATACTATAAATTACCTACTAATAGTCATATATATGCAGAATTTAGTCATAATTTGTAATCAGAAACTTACCATTTATAGGAGTAATTTTGTTTTTTTGGTAATTTCATATTCATTATATAAATGGCTAATTTAGTAGTTTATATTCATTTCATTTACTTTCATTAACAAAAATTATAAATAACTAATTTAGTCGTAATTTCAGTTTATTTGTGTTCATCATTAATTAATATAAACTACTAATTTAGTAGTTTTAGATTGATTTGATGTGTTCATTATTAATCCACATAAGTTAATTAGTATGGTTTTGCGACTAAATTTTAAAAAAAAAATCATACAATGTGCATGTTTGTCTAATATTAAAAGATGAAATTACATATGTTAATTACAATACTAAATAATATCAAGTGCAACTATAAATAATTTCAACCACATAAATTATATTATATGAAATGTCAAGTATTACAATATGTGTTTCCAACTTAGTATTGGTTAGACTACAATTTACACATGAAATATTGTTTCATCACTTCAAAACATTATCATTGTGTTGCCAATGCATTGTAGGTGAATTCACCAACTCTGAATACTTGGTCATTAGTCTCTATATGTGTGTATCATGTAAGATATTGTCTTGAATGATATCACTATATCGGTTCTCTTATCTCTCTCTCTTTCTGCATTTGTCGCTCCAATGTTATTATTCTCTTTCTTCAATTTCTGCTTTTGACCATCAAAAACTAAGTTCCTCTTCTAAAATGAAATAAGATATAATGAAAAGTATAAGACATGAAATACAATGAACACTGAAATATAAACTAAAGTAGACTATAAATGATTAATATGACATATACCTCAACATCGTCTATGCCAATGCCATTTTTCCCTTGAAAATCAAGAAACTCAAACAAGTTTTCTCCAGTTCGGCGATAGTGGCCACTATGTGACTAAATGACCTGTATAAAAAAAACAAATAAAATGTCACCATAAAAAAAAAAATAAATAAATAAAATAAAATAAAAAACTTGGGAAATTAATAACAATCATGTTAGCTAAGGTACAATCTAAAAATATCAAGTTGTATATATCTTTTGAAAACAAATGGAAAGAAAAATACTACATATAATAAATAATGTATGGCAACTAGCTGAAAATTTACATAATAGAAGAAAAAAACTCTCCTATGGTTACCCATACATGTGGGTGGGTAGCATGCCCCAATATTCCATGATCCTTGGGGTCCAAGTGAAAGTGAAGTTAGTTGTGTGTAGTTAAATGGAAAATAAAATGTTAAAAATACTAGAGGAAAACTCTCTTCTTTACAATACATTTTAAGAATAATAAATGGATATTCAGTTCCTTATATTATATTTTAAGAAATTCATTTTCATTTCAATGTTGAAGTACCTCCACATAAAGAGATATACTATTTCAAGTTTCCACATACATCATAGAAATTTAGGATGACATTTCCAAAAACAAGAAAATGAATTAGACACAGACAAATCACATACTTGTGACAAGAAAAGGTATGCAAAGCATTGGTTATCTTGCACAGATAAAAAAGTTTCATTTTTATGTCTGCAAATGTTGTAGCCAATACACACTCATTAAAAGAATTGAACGCAACACAATTAAGCTGAATAAATAGGAATACACTTTATGAGAAAAAACCAAAATAATACCTCAACCCAAAACAAAATTCATACTACAATATAAACAATAAAATAAGCCTTATTGTTATGTGCATGAATTCAAAGAGCAATGAGAACAGTCACACAAAAAGGAAAGTGTGAAAGAAATTCAAATTATACACTCTATATTATATTAGCTATATACAAGAGTATAAAATTGGGAAATAGAAATATTTTACGAGTTAGGAGAGATAATATTTCACCCACCTCATTGTAATAAAATTACATATATAATAAATACTGGACCAATTCAACTAGGCCTAAGTATCATCACTCAACTAAGTTACTAAAATTACACCATCGAAGAATAGCCTAGCCTCAAAAGCAAGCCTTGATACAAAGAAAAAATGGGTTATTATGAGTATTGGCTCCATTTTTTGTCTGCCGCCTACACCTTGTTTGAATGGTCTTTACAAATTTCCCATTCAATCTAATTCAAAACCTTATAAGTTATATCTTGTTTTATGTATTGGTTTAGAATTTAGCTTTTATAACAAACATTAAAAATATTTCCTGGACAATAAACCTCAAAACCTAGTATGATTTGCCACAATCTTGCATGATAACAGGGTTAAAATACAAATTGTTGTGTTTTTTGAGTTAATGAAGAAACTGTTAAACCTTTTATACTTTTCTATGTATCACCAAAATCAAAATAGAAGTAAAGTGTGTTACATATATCTAATAAGAGATCCTATTAACCCCAACTCTATAATTAATTGTAGTTGAATCCTTGGGCTACCTGATATATATCGCATAGAGTGGACAAGGTTTAATCAAAGGCACTCCCCTCCCTAAACAAGGAACTAGGCAACCAATTAAAGGGAATTTTTCATATGACTCCTCACATCCCAGAGGAACAAGAATGAGTGGAAAATATGATGGAATTCCTTCAAATTCCTAGATAGATGCTTAAGATCTTATTCTCCGGCAAAATATTCTCCTCTCCAACAACAAAAGAAACAAAGAATGCACCAAGCTTAGAATAGCATGGTTGTTTTCAAATCCAGGCATCCAAGGCCACATGAAGGACATGCTAATATGTTTGAAAATTTTACATGTGATTTTGAATCTTTCAAATGCTCCAACTGTCCAAAAAGTTCTATATGTTTCAGAATTGTGGCCTCTAGTTCCTAAAGGTGTGAAAAGTCAGAATAAATTAGCCTTACAATAAATAACTAAAATAGAGATATTTTTAATAACAAATGAAAAATTGAACCGGTTCAAACTTACTTTATTTATCTCTTTCAACTCAGTTTCCAAGTGCTTAATATGGTTTACAGAATCATTCAACATTTTTTCTTTTTCAGGTGTAATTTGGGGAGGTTATACACTTTGTTGACTATCAATTTATTTCGTGTTCTCAAGGTGCTCCAACAGTGAAGGCAGACTATCATTTTAAACAATATATTGCTTGGGCATATGATCTCATTTTTCCTTGGGTGTTGAATCAAAATCCCCCCTGAGATTGATAGATCACTCTTCACTATTTCAAAATTTTCTCCTATCTACATCAACATCAATGACGTGGGAAAATGCTAGACACTTCACAAGGAAAGTCACCAATACTGCCCTTATCCAACCAAGCAAACTTTCTTGATGATATTTATTCTCAACCTTGAATAACAAGGTTTCTGGAAAATAAGAAAATTAATAACATAGATTAGATATTAACAAAATATGCCACTATAAAGGTATGATAAATCATTCATTCTTAACGAAAAGGAAAATAAAGCCACTTATAAGTTAGTGGTGACTATTGATAAAACTGAACTCTATATTTCTTGATAATTATTTGAAATTTTGAAGAAATAATTCCCCAAATGTGTTAATAATCTGTCCATTTATATAGATGTACACAACTTTAAGAGGCTTGTTATCCAATTATTATCAATGGTGAAAGAGTTAAAAAAGTATGAAACAATTAAAATAAAAAGATATATTCTAAAACACTCCAATAATCTTTTGGAAGAGGTAACAGAGGAACTCACAACATTTGAAAGAGAAGTTGGACTTAATGAATGAAATGATAACCCATGTTGCTATTGTTGTTATAGCCAAATTAAATTTAAACACATTATTATAGACGATGAAGTAGTGGTATTCAATAAAAATAAAAATTCTTAAGGTAATGGAAGGAAGAAAGAAAAATAGTGCTAGAATGTGCCCCTAGTATTTTTTTAAATCAAAATCCTTCAAGACTAAAGTGGGTGGTTATTGATACAGGTCCATGTCACTAGGGTATATTAAATTCACGTGGAATACTCTATAGATCCATCAATTTGTTCATGCACATATTTCTCATTCTTCTAAAAGCAAGAGTAATCTTGCCAACCGTTGTTCATAGGTTTGAAAAAAAGTAACAAATTTAAGTGATAGTCAAGGCCATTGATTAACAAATACAGAAACAAAGAGTGTCACATTTTCCAAAGTATCTAGTATTTGAATATTTGTGACGAAAAAAGAGATTCACCTATACGATATTATTTCAGTTATAGGTTATTATTTCAAGAGTAGATTTTAATAACAACTTTTTGGATTAAAATATAATGAGGTTCACCTATGGTATTATTTTAACCAAATATGGCATTCAACTCTAGCATGGGATCCCTGTGAAATTTTTCCAAACTTTATGAGACAATGTAAAGGAAGACTTAGAAGCAGCAATAAATGAATCAAGAAGGTCCAACATGGTGGTTTGGGCCTTAAATACCACCATTCTAACTTCTAGACTAAACAAGGATGAAATTGAAACATTTTCAAAATTCATTCCAATTACATTTTGCAACACAACTCATAAAATCAACACATAAATTATAGACAAGTCGCATAAAACATGGAAACTTGGGAACACCTAGAAATGTGGGCCCCCCAAAAATGGGTACATGAGGAAAATGCAGTATATGAAAAAATACAAGAAATATAGATATATAGCTTTTTTTTTAATCAATGTATATTACATTGTGTTGGTGGGAATATCATCAAGGCTCTGGAAAAGAAAAATATTGTAAATATCGATTTTTTTTCCAAATATCACAAAATATTAGAAAATTTTAAAAGACAAAATGAGCAAAAAGAATCCCAAAAAGTGATGCCACAACCCATGGGTAGGTGATATTTTTTATTGCCATGTGATAATATCGTGATAATATCACAATCTAAATGTAATGACAATTACGAGCAACAATATCGGCTAGTGGAAAAATAAAAATTTCACAATATGAGCAACATTGTTTTAAATAACACAATATATTACAAGAAAATAATAATGATTCACAAATGATACTTCAGCAACTCATGTCTATATTAACTGTCATAGAATTTTTCCTAATGCAAAATCTCATAAGTTTTTTTATCTTGACCAATCCCCTACAGTCATAGGTGATAGAATCCAGTGGAAATAATACAATCGTGCAAAAAATAAATCCTAAAAATTGTTAAGTCCACTTAAATTCTGAATGAGATATGAACTACTTTCTCCATATGACATCCAATGAGGTTGGAACCACTCTCTAATGCCTTGAAAGAATTAATCATCATGTTAAAAATTTCAGTAAAAGGATAGAAAAGGTAAATAAAGCTGAATGTGGACAATGTCAACTTTTAATATAACCATTAATTTTGAAGGTGACAAACTCCTAAAATCTCAATCTCTTATCCCTTATCCTTGTGGGCCTAGAAATATCGAAAAAGGTGCTCAAAATGTCACTAAAAATGATGAAAATACTTTGGAAACACCATACAATATGGATGGTGGAATTTCTAAGATGTTTCACATGGATTTTGACATTTTGAGGCATTTTGGGTACTAGGACATGGCCAAACTAGGCATTTACTACAAAACTTGGAATTACAACTAACATACTCAAATAGATACTTCCCAAACATGTATCTAACAAGCAATCATGGTCTATCAAAGACAAAAAAAATAATGGACTAGATAGTTATAGCTCAAGAACTAGTCATTTTCCTCACATTAGCACATGATGCAGCAAGTCAATCAAATTAAATATCGCCAAAAATTTAGACCAAGCTAAGTTGGGTGTGTGTTAAAATATTCGTACAATTGTTTGGTTATGATTACATCCTCTTCAAATTTCTTCTGAAGTAACAAGGGAATCAAATATGGAGGAAACCTAAGACCTTATCCCTTCATTCTTGTGGCATGAGCCTCAACTAGATCTATCTTGAAGTCCATAACATCCTAATGTTTCACAAATATGAAGTGGTTGCCTCTACTGACCCTATTTCACACCATCTGTCACAGATGGCACTTTCCTTATAGGTTTATCCACACTAAAAAAAGAAACAACTTTTAGCGGAATCGCAAATGAGTACCAAAATGCCTCAATCCAAGTCACCAATTTTTTTGAATTTTCTTCCATATATCCCCACTTCTCTAATATAAAATATGTCTCAGAATTTCACTTCAAAAGAGGTCAAATCAAAATTACTTACTTAGGCCACTCCCTCATTAATTGAGGTCATAAAATTAGGAACTAGTTAAAATTCATCAATAAACTAAAAGGAAACCTCCATTCAAGTACCATAGATGGCTTGCTAAGGGAAAGACACTCCTAATTAAGACAATCATGCAAGCAATGCCAGTGCACAATTTCTCACTAGTCCTTTCCCCATAGAAAACAATATAAGATATCAAAAATGCTTTGGGATGGTATGAACACAAAGAGGAAGGGCATCGCTTCGCTTTGGGAAAATTAATACATCTCTCAAAGACATCTATATTTGAGATGTTGTCAAGAGAAAAGGACTATGGGTTACAATGCTCTCAAAAATATAAATTTCTAACCTTCGCCCTAATGATAAAGGAAGATGTCAAAAAGCATAAAAGGTAAAAAAATGTGGAGCAATCTGACATATGCCTCCAAATAAATACATCACCGACTACTTTGCAAAGGAAAACCAATCTAGCAGGTTTCTAGGAATATTCAATGGCTCAAGGAACTCTCTTGCAAATATTAAACATCAAAGACAAGCTAAGAGATGGGTAATAACAAAGAACTATACAAAATGGCGGTACTTAGCTAGAAGAATAAATCCCACCATAGCAATGACCAATAATAAAGAAACAAAATAGAAACCACCTTAGCATACACAATTCATAAGGGTCTTTCTAGTTTGGTAGAAAAACACAACCTAACAAAAAAGGATAAAGAGGAAGAGACAGTAGGATTTGGACCCAAAAGGCCATGGTCCTTTACATGGTACCTAAACACAAATTCCAACATAGGAGTATCCAAGCAAAAAGACAAGTATACATTAGCATGTTCCTTGTGAATAGATGAGAAACAAAACAATATGCCAATACTTCTTACTTATTATCTTTCCAAATTGGGAAAAGATTAAGGGCGAGAAATATAAAAAACCAATGGGTGCAAATCTTGATATACCACTAGGAAAAGTTGCACGAAATCTTCACAAAGTTTGCTAGAAATTTGAAGCAACACTGCAAACACTCACCAAAAGGATCATATACCCCAAGATAGATATTGCAATAAATGTCCACACTACACTTGAAGAGCCTCATGCCCTTTCTGCAACACCAGGAAGGGACAACATAGGCCCAATTTTTTCCTTGTCATATACATGCACAAAAATATTAGAATCACGCAAACCTAATTTGTAAAAAAAGTGATTAATTAATGAATAAGAGTTAGTAGAATCTACCTATCACATGCTAAGGTTTTTTATAGTGGAATTAACAATGTATCCTCTATGGAGAAGAGAAGATTCTTAATGAGCCATGATCCGACATACCCTCCCCCTATGTAAGACAAACCTTCATGCCCTCTCTACCTGCGTGGCTTTGCAAATTTATGCACAAAAGGTTACATGATGAATATGATATTGATATGCAAGTTGCAAAATAACCCCCCTTAAAATAAAGGCAAACATTTGATCTGAGATCCTTACTTATCCGACAGATCCAACACTTATATTCCCACTTAAATCCCTAGCTTAAATGTATCAGGCTACTTGCTTCGCTCAACGGACTCTGGCCCTCAACCTATCTTATAAATAGCATATTTTTATAAACAAAACGACGCAATATGAGATTGGTGAGCTGCAGGTGAAATAAAAGAAACAGAAGAGGAAACCAGCGATAAATGACTTGCAAAAGCGCACCATTTGAGTACAACTTAAATATCCAATTGTGAATTTCATGAATAATTTGAAATCAAATAAATAGAATTGAGTGAGTTCAACAAAAATCTATTCCAATCACTGATTTCTTCTTGACGCATTTGGTCACATCAACCCCTCACTTCTTTTCAACGTTTCGTTTTCACTAAGCATGTTTTGGTGCATTTGGTCACATCAACCCCTCATTTCTTTTCAACGTATTTCGTTTTCACTAAGCATGTTTTGGTGCAGTGTTGGCCTAAAAACTACTTCACTTAAATGTTAGCCTCAGTCTCTCTGCAACACCAAGAAAGTACACCAGAAGCCCAATTTTTTATTAGCTTGAGAAAGTACACCAGAAGCCGAATTTTTTATTAGCTTGAGATAAAAATAATTAGTTTGTTCATGAGCCATAAATGTGCAGGGCCCATTATTAGATTTTAGCACGTTAGTTATGCAATAGTAGGCATATACAACCCTGACACATTTACTCGCAAGCCATTTATCTGTTGCCCTCACTTCGACTATATTGAACCATTTTTAGTTGTTGAGCCTCTTAAATAATGGAATAATATACTATTTCATTAACTGTCGTCACCAATAGACGGAAATCTCAACGCGGTGTTGACGGATTGATTGGAACCTACGTCATATAAATTCAATTTTGGTAAATCAGATCATTGTGTGGTTTGCAGCACTGCAGATTCAACATTTCTAAAGTATGAACACTGATTCGGCAGATCAGATTTTCACGTGGAACTTGGAAGAGACATTCACGTGGGAATGCTTTAATTCACCTTTACAATGTCCACAAAATTTATAACAATCTGGAACCTTCCCTTTCATTTCATTATTAATGTTGAATTATTTATATTGCTTCAGTCTCGACCATGCCTACTAGTTCAATACCAAGCAAACGAGCTGTAAAGGTGAATGTTATTTAGAATCCTCCCTCACTTGTACATTGCGCAAACGAGCTGTGAAAGGTGATGTTATTTAGAATCCTCCCTCACTCGTACATTGCGCAAGCGGCTCGAGTAGTTGTTATCGAGTTGTTAACAAAGTGTCTTGTCAATGTGGCAAATCTACATGAAAGGATTCAGTTCCAAATATTTGCATTTCAATGGTTTGCCTCCGCAGCCTCCTTTCCACTGCGGGGAAACCGACATAATCGACTTCTTCGGTGGGCTCGACATCGTGGACCAAATATCCTGGTAGAATTCCGTATAACAGCAGCTCTGTCGATAAGGTGAATAAACCTAATAGTTGTGGGAATCTTTGTATTTTTCCATTTAGCTGTTGGTGAATGGTATTCTTGGTAAATATTTTGAGGGATCATAATATAAAAATATACAACAACATAAGCCACAATTTTATAAAAAAAATTAGCTTTATGTTAGATAAATTTAATTTAATTATTTATAAGAAATGGGAATAGAAATCAATTGAATCTTGTTGTGTGATGTAATGGAAGGAGATGAATGGGAAGCGTAGTATTCTGAAGGTATAAATCGGCCTGACACGTGATCGCCCATAATTAAAGCTATTTCACACAGCGAACAGAAAGAGGAGGTGGGAGAATCCTATGATCCAGCCAGCGACATCTACCGAAACGGCCGTGCCTTTCACAAGTAAAATTTTTCTTTCAACTCTCTATATATATAAATATTTTCTTTGATAATTATATATTAATGTGAGCATTTCGATTTCGGCCATTATTAGTTAGGCTTATTTGATTTGTATTTGTGTGTCTTTATGTTAATTTTTTTTTCTTGTATTTCCGAACTGTTTGTCATATTTTGGTAATCCATGCCCTTGGCCATGGTTTTTAACTGATTTATAATATGTGAGATTTTTTCTTGTAAAAAAAAAACACACACACATTTTGGTGCAGTATTAGGCTAAAACGGCTACTAAAATGTTAGCCTGATCCACAAGGAGTAGAATACAAACTCTATTCCTAAATATTTACCGTTTTCACAGATCTATCATTAGTAGGATCTCAATACTTACATCATCCTTCACTGAAAGGGGTCCGCGATTTTTTTCAAGGAGCTCTAGGCATAAAAGTTTCTTCTGAATCTAGTTCCATGATTGAGTCCTTTTCTAAATTCGCTCCCAGAGGCTCTGCGATAAAACTAGCTCCATGTGCTCGAGCTCCTTGGTTAATTCAGAACGCTCCGGCAAGAAATTAGTCCGTACTCTTTATTAAATTCAAATCGCTCTGGTTTGAGATGTTGTTACAACAGTGGATTATCTTCTTCGAGCTCTGATCTCAAAGCTAAATCCTCGGATTCGATTCATGGGGAGTTCTATTACGGTGATTGCGTGGAGCGTGTTCCATCTCAACCCCACCTCCAATTCATCGCATGCCCTCAGCCCTGTTCTCATCCCTCGAGCCATGACATCCCTGATCCCGATCATCCTTCTGTCGCTTGATGTGATTGACAATCCTCATATCAGAACCTCGACAAGCCTGAGCCCGCCTTCCTGTGCAGTGCCCTAACACTAATAATATTTCTAATAACTTTAACATTTTAAGCCCTAACCTTATGTACCCTAATAAATTCAAAGCTAAACATCAAAGCAGCTAAATGATCTCTGAGCACTATGTTTTTTTATTTGTTTTGAGTTGGGTTTAGTTAAAATTTTATTGGCGCGAATTTATTTCATTTTTTTTTGAATATTTGGATTTTCAATAATTAAAATTTTTAAATTAAAATTATTTAATCAATTAAAAATCATTTTAAATTACAGCGTAAAAAATTTAGAGGTAAACATCAAAAGAGCTAAATTATCTAGTTAACTTTTTAACTCAAACACTCGTGTTTTTTTATTTGTTTTGGGGTATGTTTAAATTCAGAGCTAAACATCAAAAGAGCTAAATTATCTAGTTAAGTTTTTAGAGAAAACACTAATGTTTTTTATTTGTTTTGGGTTGGGTTTAGATAAAATTTTATTCTGGGAATTTTTTTTTATTTTTTTTTAAGAATATTTGGATTTTCAATAGTTAATCCATTTTTTATATTAAAAAATTAAAAATATTTAATCAATTAAAAATAATTTTAGATTTTATTTTCAAATTAAATGTAATTTTAATATTTATGAGAAAATCAAAGTGACAATAACGACAGAAAGGACAACAATTTAGATATTATTTTCAATAGATGTTGAAGTAGTCATCTTCGTACCAGTGTTTCTCCCTTCTCTATTGTTAGAGGGACTCTGACAACACTACTTATTAATTGGCAGCTCTTCTGGGTGCTATTCTAATAGGAATTACAAGTTTTTGTGATGCATCATCTTTTGGACATACCAATGGACATAATTGCAAGCTCTACTCTGATCCATGCAAGAGGTTCACACACATTTCATAACAACCATAAATGTTATTTATTTCCCCAGTTTGTCTATTCACTCATCCAATGGGTTTTTGTTTCCCCTCGGTGTGCACTTTGTTTTCTCCAAACAGATTTGTTTCAAATCTTCAAAAAAATTGTTTTTAGTCTGGTCTTGATCAAATAAATATGGTGCAGTTTGGACATGTATTACCAATTGTGCATTCTCTCCTTTAAAAACTAATTCTGACATGTTCCAAGTGCTCATTCGTAGAAAATGAGGGCACTCCAATTGAGGGAGTCACTTACCTATTCATGGAAGCATTACGAGTTACAAATTATCACCTTTTTGGAAATTGAAGGGAATACATTATGTTTTTGGCCACTTGCATGGAGGGCACATTAATGAAGGATTTACACCATATTCTCTCCTTATTCCTAGCATGCAAGAGGGTACATCAATTGGAGATTTACATTATTTTTCTAAACTTGAAGAAGTTCACCCTAGTAGAAAATATGCCTTTGGAGTCACATGTGTTATTCCTATTTTCATCTATAATTATGTGACTGGTCTTTGATACTCATTGAAGACATTCACAAGTTGTAATAATATTACCTAGGATAAAATTTCTATTAATAAACTCCAGTTGATCAAGAAAAATGGTTCAGGCTGCCATATTCTTGATTATAAGACACATTAAAAGGTGTGTTAGGCCGACAATTGCTCACTATGTTTATCTTGTTGTCTATTTTGAAACTTCTGTATTTTATCTTGTTGTTGAAGTGAGACACCTTGTATGTGTCTCAAACAATTGATTTGTCACAATATACTCAAAATTATCCCACATTTCTTGCAATAGATGTGTGAATATTTAGCGGGGACATTTTCCTCCAATTACCATTATGGAATAATCATATAGGAACAAACAGTCATATGATGTAAATGCAAAGACAATCGCAAACCTTCCTCTCAAAGAAGCAACATGGTTTTGTGAAGGATACAAGGTAGATGAGATTAGAAAGCATCCAATATTGTCAAACCCATGTTTTTCTAAAAAAAAATTGATGACCAAGAAGCCACAAAATAAAATTTGATGCTAGTTGGCCCCCAACAACTTGGACTATAGTTGTAACACCTAGAGATGAGTCATAGAAACATTTAGAAAATTCAGGCATAGCTCAAGATAGTGTAATACTAGATAGAGCTTTGTTGTTATGGATAACACTCATGTATCTCAACGATACATTTTCAAGTGGATTGATGAACATCGTGTAACAAAGATGGATTTGATGTTCCAATTGCTTTAGCCATGAACTTCAAGCTTTTTAGCACATGACAGGGAAGCTCTATCTAGATTGTCAAGAATATTCTCATGTTCTAACTGCTCTTCTGCCACTAACATTACCTCCAACATCGTTGCACAATAAATTAATGTCTAATGTGCTAACAGTTTCTATTCTTACAAATATGAATGGTCATAGTTGAACTACTTATGATTTGAATGAAATTAAAACATAAACACAAGATAATATAGTCATTATATATCATTTGGAGAATTTAACTTGTCATAATTAAACAAAAAATTCCAAGATCTCATGAGTTTGCTAGAATATTTCTCAATCATTTCCAACTTCTTTGCAAATCCCATATTGGAAAAAATGTTCGATGTGACTAAGGATAGGTATAACTTACAATTCATGGTTCTTTTCTAGTGTTAAATGTGATTATTAGACGAGGAAAATTATTCCAGTAGATAGAGGGGATTTGGGCCTATCATATAACTTCAATGGAGTTATGATTATAGCACAAGCCTTGATACAAATCACTAAACACTAGTCATCCTAATATAGTCCTTTAATTCTCCTAGAAAATTGTAGTAAGGTTGAAATACAGACTCGCGCATATTATTTTAACTATGGACATATTTTATAAAGATTTGGTTGGACTGTACTAATTATGTAATCTTTTTGTTCGTGGTGGAAATCAAAACCTATAGACATAATAAATGGAACTTGAAGTAATAAGAGCATGACCTCTATTAAGTGAAAATAGAGTTCCATCTATTTTTTGTCTTGAAAATAGTGTTGAAACAACCGCTAGGAAGCCTAAAATAGAAATAGTCTAGACTCCATAGTGTAGCCATCCAATACCTTGGACTGACAGCTACAAGATGGTCAGCAACATCAATTTTTAAGACTCTTTCATCCTCTTGCAAGGAAATTGTTCCCTTATTGAAATATTTTCTATTCCTAATTTCCTCCTTTGTTATCTTCATAATTTCATCACTTTTATCATGATTTACATTGTCATAAGACTCTATTTTCTCCAACAATATTTTGATTATGTCCTCTGCATATAATCTCAACATCTCTGCTTCTTATTTTTAAGAAGTGCAAAAAGGAAAATAACGGCAGAAAGGAAAACAATTTAGATATTATTTTCAATAGATGTTGAAGCATCCATCTTCGTGTCAGTGTTGTCTCCTTATCTATATTTTTAGATGGATTGTGACAAGACTACTTGTTAGTGGCATCTCTTCTGGGTGCTATTCCGATAGTTATTACAAGTTTTTGTGATGCATTGTCTTTTGGACAGACCAATGGACATAATTGAAAGCTCTGCTCTAATCCATGTAAGAGGTTCACACACATTTCATAACATGCATCAATGTTGTTTCTTTCCCAGATTTCTTATTCACTCATCCAATGGGTTTTTGTTTCCCCTCGGTGGCCACTTTATTTTCTCCATCTGGATTTGTTTGAAATCTTCAAAAAAATGTTTTTAAAAGCTAGTGTAGTTTGGACATGTTTTAAATCAGCACTGGATAGGAAAAGGAAGCCCAGTCGAATAGTTGAGTAAATGGATTAGAGAGAACAACAGGCAGAGAAAACCCATCCATTGACAGCATTATTATGTTCCATGACTCAATATTATATATAAATTAGAGCGAACAACACCATTTTTGAAACTATGGGTAAACATTGAGATGTTATTGGGACCCAACTTATTGATTGAGATTAGTTACTGCAATCTCACTCTCTCACGTGTATGAGGATAATCAGTGAGGAAGACCATATCATTCATGAGGCCAAAAAATTAGGCATTTAGAGCCAAAGAGAGGGGAAACCCAGACAGATAGAATCTCCCCAGATTGATACATACCCAGAGCGAGGGAGGGGGGAGCACCTACCAAAGAGTTTGTTTATGATGATGATAACCCCGACCAAATCGAGACCCAACATCAGTGATAGTCAAAGATCTGGATCCACCCATTGAAGAATCATAGGCATCAGTGTTAGATACAAATTCAGTTCCAATCTAAGTGAAATCATCCGAGTGAATCTTCTTGTCTTCTACTTATTATGGTTTGTTTTATCACGGGGATTTCTCCTTAGTCCAGTTGGATCACCAAACCGATCCGATGGCCTGCCCCTTACAAGGAAAACCAATATATCCCAATGCTTTGGTCGCCTCATCCAGAACTAACTAGGGAATTCCATGAGGGAATGAGGGAAATCAATTGAGACAATGAGCTTAAATAACTTAAATAAGTAATTTTTTACCTTATGGACCAGCTTAACGGAAAAAAGTATTGCCAGAGTTGCTATAGCAAAAAAGAATCAAAGCTTAAAGTCTGGAAATTGAAGAAAATGAAAGCAGGGATGCAAAAGTTTAAATCACCACTAACTTTTAGAAAATTTCAACAGTGAAGACTTCGCAGAACTGATTAGTCCAGAAGATGATGCCAAGGCCAGTGAAACTGGGCTACACAAGGCTACAGCTAGGCCTGTTGTTTTCCCCTATTCAGAATTGATCAAATAGATTCCAAGAACAAATGGATAGTTGATCAGAAGGGATCACCCATTGGAGGTTACTAGGAAATTCACCTTGCTACTAGATGTCTATTCCCAAAACCTGAGGCTAATATCAATACTAAGTGGATAAGGATGGTTTATTCTCATTTAGCCCCAACAACAATCCAACAGTTTAAATCACCATTAATAACCATATATTGAGCAGTAAGAGTAGTAACAATTCATTGCAACAAATGTTTCCTTGTATTTATAAATATGACCATCAATTGTGTTTTTTACTTCATGCAACTACTTGGAATCAATCAATGATTTTTCTCTAGTCTCGGTCAAATCTCCCAAACATCATTCGATAAGATAGAGTTATACTCCTCGGTAAAAGCCTCATGGCACTCCTAATAGGTCTTCTCAAAGTTGCAGTAAGAATTCATTGCCAGTGTGGCGGACTTCACTCTGGTCCAGTGGCAACTAGTAATGGGTGGTTGAATGTGGGGAATGGGTGCTACCACCTAAAAAAAGAGATCTATAGAACTATTCAGTTTTTGTTTATTTCTAATTTCTCATACATGTCATTTCATTCGTCTATAGGTCCTACCACTTTTTCTATAGTTTTCTTCAGATGTGGGCCCGAACACTCGATAGGATGAGATAAATATAGATGACCGATTGCTCGCTAGAGGAAGCGATTCAGTTGAATGCATTGATTATCAAGTGAGTAGTTGAAAAAAAAATTGTATAACCAACAACATAAAAAAAAAATTCCGAGAACCAACAGCAATGTACAACAAACGAAAAAAATTAATTTCCAGTCGACTTTTACCCAAAAAAAATCGTATGAATCAACAACATCTTAGAACAAACAGAAGAAATAGAAATGCAAGAAATAGAAAATATAATCTTATAAATACAACTAACCTGTGATTCCAAGTATGCAAACTTCAATATTTTTGAATTTGTTGTTGCTCGCTTCTTCAAAAGCCTCCAAGTTCTTTCTAATGCATTTTTATCCATGACCAAAGTTGTAATTATATAGAAACATTTTCCATCCCTAGAAATATTTAACCACATTATCTATTTCTCTCAAAATATATCAAAACCCTCCCGCCAACAGCAAAAAATTGGCATAAAATAACCAGAACATCCACTTTTCATCTAAAATATAAAACCATCAGAAAAAATTGGGCACCAAATACCTAGAACATCCTCTTCGTGAACTAGTCCAGGTAAGAAAAACAAGTTGTCCATCTGTCCTTGGGCTTTCAAATTAGTGACAAGTTTTACTTTCATACTGATACACACACGGTGGTTTG
This sequence comes from Pinus albicaulis, assembly GCA_034641835.2. Lineage (NCBI taxonomy): Eukaryota > Viridiplantae > Streptophyta > Pinopsida > Pinales > Pinaceae > Pinus > Pinus albicaulis. The sequence continues at coordinate 411,204,307 of CM076574.1, read as the reverse complement.
ATATATTTTTAATTAAATCGACCATGTGACTTTGATAGACTTCTAATCGTGCCATGGACTTAAAAAATTTAGAAATATACAAACAAATTTTGTTTTAAATAATTAAAATATTAATATTAATATTTACTATTTTAATTATTAATTAAATATAAAACCACAATATATTTAAAAATTAATTACATATAATATAATTAAAACGAATAAAATATAAATATGATAATTACTATTTTAATAAATGCAATAAAATATAAATATTTATATTTACTATTTTAATATAATATTAATTGAGGTTTATATCTAAACTAACAAAGGTTCATACACTCTCCAATGGGAGTGAGGTTTGAGCAACACATGGAAGCCGTCTCAAGTTAGTTTCATGACGGCCGAGTGGTGGGGGGCGTGCCTTGGCATGATGGGTGCCCAACTAGGGTTTGTGTGACGACGATGTGCAATGGGCATGCCATATTGGTGAGCACCCACCTTGCGCACGTCGTGTAGCGGTGGGCAGAGTCGTTCATTTTGGTGGGCACGATGAGCGGCAATGTCGGATGGGTGTCTGCCCCATAGCGGGTGGAAGAGTTAAAGGCGTCGAGCGAAGTCGTATTGATGAGTGTGTTCGGTGATATGGGAGTGTCGTGTAGCAGTTGGGCAAGTTGGGCGCGATAGGGCATGGGCAGCCGATCAACTAACTCGAGTGACCCACCAGCGGAGAAAGTCTTGTGCGATGGAGAGTGTGAGCATTGAAAGTTTATATGGAAAGGCTAAGTCATAATTATGGCTGTGCTGATGTGTTATCACTATTAGATGGGCTGACATTACGTAATTTTTTGCAAGTTGATGTGATGGTGCGCAGGCTGAATCATGCAAATTTGTGACATGGGGCTGAACGGGTCCACACAACACATATATATAAGGCATGGTGGGAGTTCATAAAATCATACATCCAATTTTCAACCAAGTTCAGATTCAAGCTACACGAGGTTGCAACGAAGGACTAAAGTGAAGGGTTGAGGGAGTGTCAAAGGAAAACAAACAAGACTTGTGCAGAAAGGTTCGAGTGGAGTCGAGTCACAGGTCCTAAAAACCATGCACATACACTTCTGCACTACGGGAAGAAAATGCGTGCAGGAATAAGCGCGGGGCGAGTCGGGTGATTTTTCAGGGCACGTTTAGAACATTCAGGTTGAGTTTTTTATTTTCCAGGGTGCATTCTAAACAATGGGCAATGTTGGGTGATTTAGGGCGTGTGTTCCAAAAAGACATTCATAAATGTGGAGGAGGTTAGGGTGTGGGTAGACTCGTGCAACATGTGACCCATTTGACCCGAGTTGCATGACAATAGGTCGACTTGGGAAAACACGTGCAGAGAGTGACCCCGATGACTTGGGTTGCACACATTTTCGTAGGACTTCAAAAAACTATGTTTTGAAGGTAAATTTGGGGTTTCCATCAGACTTGGATATTATTGAGAGGTTTTGGTCCTCGCAGTGGCCTCCGGGAAGGAAGCGTAAACGTTGCAAGAAGGTTTACAAAAGCAGTGACTAATTGTGTGTACTGCTTGCCTTGGGAATTTGTTGGTGTTATATGTTGAAGCGGTTCTTGATGCTCAGTTTCTTAGCCATTAAATATATTTGGGTCAAGGATAGGAATTTTAAGGGAAGTGAGCTCACCTGTTTCCATTTTTCTTGGTTTTCGGTGAGCCCCTTTTTTTGTGCTATAAGAGGAAGCTGGAATCTACAGTCTAGGAAACCCCTCGAGGGTGGTGGTGGAAAACTATAGTTTATTTTCACAATTTCGTGCCCTTCGGCGTGGGTGTGACGATGTTTGGTGGATTGGTGTGTGGTCTTTGTATAGATAATTTGGAGGTTGGTCGTTGTTGTGCGGGAAGTTATGCTCAGACATCAACTACTTTGTCGTTGTTTATTGTTCAACTTCCTGTGTTGGTTTAATGGTGGGTGGTGGTCTTTGGTTTTCCTAGTGGTGGCGGTCTTTAGCTGGTAATGGGAGTTGGATTTATGCTTCCCTGTGGTGGTGGGTGACGACATTTGGCTCCTTTTCTGGTGATGGTTTCTTTCTTTGGTGGGGGGTCTATTCTCTGGAATCTACACACAGCGGGGCTCCTTGAACTTGGTGAATTATGAATCCCCCAATGTGGTGTGGTAGTTCTCCCTCCCCTTTCGTCCATGGCCCTATGGGTGTGGTGGACTCGACAATAATCATGGCATCTCCAGTATGCCAAGGTGACAAGACTGTGGGCCGTTTTTGGCTCACTAGTGTGGGTGCGCATGGGGGCCATAAAGGAGGTAAGCGGGGGGCTAGCAGGGGTGGGGGTTCGAGGGTTCAAAAGTAGAGTTGTCAGGGCAGATCAAGAGTCCATGGTGGCAAGGGGAATTGTGGGTATGATTTGAGGTAAATGAGGGGTAGGGTATCTAGCATTAACATTTCTTGGAGAACTGTCATCCAGTACTTATCAACAACGTAATGGAAAGAATGGAAAATGCAACTGAGAGAATTTTAACATTGCAGATGGATTTAGAGAATATTGTAGTGAAATGTAACACTTCGATATGAAATTGAAAATTTTCATTTATGGCGTGACACAATTAAAAATTACTGACATAAATGACTAATTCATATACTTGTTGTATTGGTTATATTTTTTTTCTTGGACTATAATAGTCATTTACATTAATTATTATTTATTTTGTCACTTATTATCTAGTCATATATTTTAATCCTAGACTAAATTAGTCATTTAAGCTAGTCGCTTTTAGTGTATTCACTTATTATCTAGTCATATATTTTATCCCTCCACTAAATTAGTCATTTAAGTTAGTCGCTTTTAGCTTAGTCACTTATTATCTAGTCGTATATTTTATTCCTAGACTAAATTAGTAATTTAAGTTAGTCATGTTTAGTTCAATCACTTAAAATTGCTCAAATTTAGTATTAATTCACTTGAAATAATGGCGGTGACTAAATTTTTTAGTCGCCTGGTCATTAATTTCATCATGTTTTACTAGTGATGGTGGTAGCTATGTAGGATACTCACCCTAGTATTTTAGCAGTTGGGTTTACAAACTCTCAATGAGCTATAGTTTCTACTTATGGACTAATGGACGCAAACTTTGATTTGAGGGCTACTCACAATAACCAAGGCTCTTAGTGGAACTATCTCATGACCTTCTTAACTCCTTTGGTTTTTTGAAACCTTGCTAAACCTTGATCTGATATCACTTGTTATTTAGAGGCAGAGATAAGCATACAAACACAAGACAAATAAATAGACAAATTTTTTCTTGGATAAGTAATTTATATTCATTAATTATTCTCTCTTCTTACTTCACATTAAAAATGACCCAACCATGAGTATATAAGCACTAAACTTTCTAAATATGGAATCATGCAAACTCTAACTTTCTTTTCCTCATGGAAACTATGACTTGAAGCTTTAACTAAAATTTTCTAACTTGACTTTAACATAAATAGACATATTTATTTTTCTTAAGTTATCTATTCTTGACAAGCCATTAACCTTTTAACTCTGACTCACTTTAATTCTAATATTATACTTAAATTTATTTCCTTCACCTTTAACTTATCGTTGAAATTTGTAAAAAGAAACAATGAAATTGGCATCCAAAAAGGACAAAATTTGACCACATAACTCGTGTAGGATTCCAGTCACACATGAGTGAGGAATTCAGTGACACACTAGCGCTAAATGTGGGCGTCTAATTTATTTATCCCTTAAATAAATTGGAAATTACATTGTAATTTCATCTCATAACAACTTGTATCAGTTAACTAAGTTAAAAAGATTGAGTTAGTTCAAGAAATTTGAGTTGAGGGTCTAAGATGAGGCATGTAGAGTGATCCTAATCTTTTAGGGGTCTAGTTGCAGTTAATGCATTAGTTTTGTGCATGTCTAATCAGTTAACTCAAATTAATTGAGTTAAAATCAATTTAACTAGTTCTCACTGAGTGATGAGCTAGTGAGAGGTACAATGAATTAAATTTAATTTAATTCACAAGTAGTGATCAATTAGATAACTGATGATTCTCTATTAATAGCTACATTCATTTCAATTCTGATGGAGACCAAATTTAGATAGAGATTAAATGGAAGATAACTATCAGTTGTATTATTAGAAAATTTCTCGGGCACAATTATAAAGTCACAGGAAGGCTCATGATGCATTGCGCAGTTAAGGAAGGTTGATTATCCTATTTAATAGGGATTAATTTCCTAGGGATTGCATAAGGCTGGGATAATCAAGGGCTGATAATTGGCTAAGTGTTGGTCAATTTTTCCTAAGAATTGCTAGTCAGTTTTGAGCAGGCTCAGGGTGAGATGATCTGTAGAGTGCAGGATTTTCTCGGTGTGAGAAAACATTGTATTGTTTCATGCTTATTTGACTATGTAAAATATATGATAGAGGGGTTTTAAGGAGGTGTGTTCCCCAAGAACATATTGTGTTGTGTGATTGATAATTTCCTTTCTCTTACTTTCATGTGATTGAGCGATCATGTTTTATATTTCGAAAATATAGTAGAAGGATTCAGTATCTTGTTTTAGTACATTACATGATCAGATTGAATCCATTGGTATAGAGTTTCTATAAAATTTCTACAGTTAACTCTTCATAAATTGCATGCATACGAGAGTAATTACTATTTCTATCAAGTGAAACAATTTTGGTCTATGACAAAGTTGCAATCAATGGCACTAAATCAAATAGGAAATTTGGGGATAGGTTTGTATGAATTATGATGTGCTCTTCTAATTTTTAATTTTTTATATGAGATTACAGTCACTTGGTTGTAACACATTTCAATATTTGAAAATTGTTAGGCTAGTTGGGTTGTTGATTCTATAATTTTACTTCCATTCATTCATTGGGGTGAAAACCCGAAGTTGGGAAACACTTTTTGGCGGATGCCCAAAATTTGGTGAAATTTTTAATTTCTCTTTCGAGAAAATAGTCAACTCAATTTCTCGACCAAGAGTTTTTAGAACTCTTTTCCGAGAGGTTTTTAATGTTTCACCGAAGAGTTATATTGGGCTTGACCGGAGTTAAACTAATTTCGGACGAGAGTTAAGTATTTTCTCGTCTGAGATTTTTATTGATATAAACTCTTCGGTAAACTCTCATATGAGAGTTTTATAACTCTCGGCCTAGAGTTGTTTTAACTCTCATCTGATAGTTTTATTCTTATAAAAAAACTTTGAAATCCTGTCTCCCCCGACATTCTGCAAACCCCTGGCCCGTGCAAACCTTTACACTAGAGCACAATCCATGTCATTTTTGAGCCACCTCAGTGAGTGAGTCTGCCACTTCGAGCACCCTTGGTAGCGAAAAATTGGATATCTAGCCAGGTAAGTCTCGAATTTTTTTTTTAGGGTAAATTGTATTCTGTGGGCTACGTTCTCAATCACAGAATAGAAAATACAATGAAACCAAATGGAGTGATCAAGCACAGGACACTGACTCATGGATTTTATGTGATTTAGGTTATTCAGATTACAGGTAGTAAAAATGAATGTTTCCTCATATCTACATCTGATGCTCATATTTTCTTCATTTATTCCCTGATACAGACCAAAGTGGGCAGTTTCCTTGTTATCAAACATGTTGCTCAACTATACCATGGAGGATTTTCTCCGTTAGATTGCTTAAACCTGCCAAGTTGTGTAAATTTTCTTCCCATAGTGTTTGTTTTCTTCTTTTGAATATTGTAAATTGGAAAAGAAATGGTTTATAAGGCAATACCTTGCATTTACAACATAGTAAGAGGTGCAAGTCCTTGATTTGATGTGATGTAATAGCATCTTGCCTTACCCCTGTAATAAAATCCTCTGTGGAGTGTCATTTTTTGCGAGCCATATTTGGTTTATGTGAGCTATATTTTGTTTATGCGATCCATTATTTGTGAGCCATATTTGGTTATCTATTTAATGTTTGCAAGTTATATCCCTATGTTTAGTTTTCCTTTCACATGAATACTCCATTTGTTTCTCAACATATTTTTTTCTCATCGGAGTTTCTCAAAGGATTTCAACAAAAGTTGAAATTATGCCTCAGTATGGGCCTCAAACTAGGCCGAATGTGTGCCTCAGATCAGTCTTTTGTCCAGCAAAATTTTCACAAAAATTGGGGCTTAACCAAATCAAAATTTTCAACCTTCTTCATATGTCTGATATGCACTAAGTCTAAGATAGCTCCCACAAGTTTTAAGTATAAGACTAATCTTCTACAGGGCCAAATTGCTAGGATTCAAGGTGGCTGATTGTATACTTCAAGAGGGATGAATCCACAATTCACTATGGAGTACGAGTTGTAGAGCTAAAGGAGTCAAAGCCAAGGGTTTTTGTGAATACACCTATCAGGTTTCCTTCTATATCAAATTGATGTAATTTCCTTGCAATTTATTAATAAAATGACTGGGTTTTGCAGTGTTTTTCTCTATAGTGGTGTTGCAGTTTATTATTGAATCTTCTAGCCAAATTTAATAGTGGATTTCTTGAATTTAACTCTTGGAAATTAAGTAAAATATATAATAGGGATATTACATAGTAGGAGCATGTACTATATTATCACATACTGATATGATTGTTTGGGATTCAATGTTGCAGTTCCTCAAGCACATCCCAGCTATCACTCAAGGTTACCAACAACAGTCTGTTTATTAGGTCTATCTTTAAGGGAAAAATCTTTCTAGTTTCTGAATATTACTCAGGAATCTGTGATGCCAGAATATATGGGAATTTCTATGAATGGGATCCTTACAGAAACATTTGTCCATTTCAACTAGATATGGATAACGACTCTATTGACAAAAATATTTCCTTTTTACAGATTCCAACATGCCTCCTCAGTTTGATAAGAGAAACAAGAAAACTATTTTTATACAAAATAGTACGCAAAACAATTTTAGGTAATAACACTCAAACATCTAACACGTATGGCACCTTTTTTTACCAACATATGGTACTTTTAATAGCCACTGTCCGATTAGAAATCAGGGTCCTTGATTTCATGGATAAATTCAGAATGCATAAGCTCAGAATTAATTTCAGAATTAATTGTTTTCAAAGTACTAATAGGAACTCCCCTATAAGACAATATATTTTAGGCTTATGTAAAGGTTTGAACCAAGATGGATAACAAACTAACAATTACAATAGTGCAACTACTAACACAATATAACTTGAGCATCCCTCTATATTATCATCACATAGAAATCAACAATGAATAATGGTTACCTCATATTAGATCCATACCAAGCGCCGATAAAAGAATGTCCACGTAAGGTACATCACAATATCTTGTTTTCACAAAATAGTTCCAGCAAAAATCTCTGCATTGATGTGATCATGGATATGAGGTGTTGGTCCTAAATCCATATTTAGGGAATCAATCTTCAAAAACTAATATCTCACCAACTAAGAGGACCCACAAAATGTGCCACCTTTCAAATGAAATGGCCTTGAAATGGCTACCAATACAGACAGTCCTTGCACCCAAATTCACTTGATTTGTGCATGAAAATCATCAAATGAATTCAAGCCTATAAACCCTTTGAAATCAATAACAAAATCTTCCAACACTACAAGAACTATTGGATACCACAAAGCATCAATTGTGTAGACATATAATTAGAGAAGTATTGATCTAGTGGAAAGATAAGAAACTAGAATATCCACATGGGAATATACAACAATTTCATCACCTTGACCCTTAAGGACAAATTTGCTTTCCAATGGAGAGGGCATGTGAAGGTCATAGCCTAAACCCCTTATTTATATAACTTATTAATGTATGAGGCAACCTTCATTCAAGAAGGCCCATTAAATAGCTAGCTAATAGTCACCCATTACAAAAAGGGTCCAATTTGTTAAGAGGGTCTAAATTAGTTAGTATGCTCTCATTATAAGTACGGCGTTGGGTAGTTTAGGCTCTCTATGGATAGTTATCTATTGTGTGGAAGGTTATGAAATTTATTGTCAACGACCTTGATTTTATTTGGAGCACAGTTCTTGCAAGGTACACCCTTGAAGAGGAAAATTAACATAACTCTATATATCTTATAATCAAAGAGATATTTTCTATTTTTTATCTCTCCTTCTCTTGTATTCCTATATTTTTCACTACATTTAGTGATTTTCCAGATTTTTGGAGTTGATTAAAAGAAAATTTGTGTCAAATTTCTCTCTTGGGCATGTAGTGAGAAACTTTTTGGGCACAAAAGCAAAAAAGAAAAAAAATATATCTTTGCTGGTTTGTTTTGGAAAAGAGAGTATATCAGTGTTCAAGTCGTCTATGCAGAACTTGGAGAATGCAATTTAAAAATTAAATTCCTCTTGAAAAATACCCTATCCTAGAAGAAAATATTTGTCCAAAACGAAGTACAATAATTGGAGATATCATTTATGTAAACTCAACATAAGTTTAAATTTTTCTTGGAAGGCGGAAAATTCAACTGATTGGATATGTTTTGATAGATTGCAAAAATTTCAAGAAATCCAGTGACAATAGATCTAATGATCTTGTAGCATCTCATGATTGGGGTCATAAGTATAGCAGAAGTTGTGAACATTTCGCAATTTCAGCCTCAAAACATATCATGCAAAAGTTATTTTCTTTCTATTTTAGAAGACCTTTCCTTTGATTAGCAAGCTCAAATATATTTAAACTTTATTTTTGGATTTTTTTCTAATTCCATTTAATAACATGATGGTCTATCCATAACTGGGTAATACTACAGTAGAGGAACAATAAACGTAGGAAACAAAGTGGAATCACATTGTGTGAAACACTTGTAACCGTTGCTAATATCGCTTGCAATACTATGACATAATACAATACTTGTAAAAAAAATCTCACCTCCATGTAACTTTAGGAATATAGGAATTCCCTATGTATAATTCAAGCCCTCTTTCGATAGGCTAACCAATCGTCTTATTTCTCCAAAAGACATAGAACAACACTCGAGGATACCACTCACTAATATGTAAGTAGTCAAGTTGTATAACTGGAGAAACGATTGACCCACCTTATTTAGTGCCATGAGATATTAGCCCATGTACTATTGTCGAGCCCTTATATTTCAAGGAGTTATAGTACCTGTTATCCATTGGTTGATGACATGAATGTTGATTGATAATTTGTTTTCTAACTTTTTTATGAGGGGTAGAAATTTGATTTGATACTATAGAAACAATGGCATCAGGCAAGCCCTCCAGATACCTATCCATGTGAGGAGTATTATCAGGTACATTAGACATTTAGATATGTCATGTTTTTAGGTAGGTTATATTTATTGTTCGTTGTGAAAAATTGATTAATGTGAAAAAAATTTGTCCTACATAGATGGACGCACTCATATGACTCGTGTGCCCATACACAAAATCGAACAAGAGGAGCCCCATAGACCTGTTCCCATTCATCCCCAATTTCTTAGATCCAATTTTGAGGGGTGTATTATAAACAGTATAGGTACACATTATATTTCTAGTTAAAATGTTCAAGTTTATGTTATATTCAATGATGAATAGGTGAATTTGTTTTTTCAAATGACATTTATTTAATGTGAAAACATTATGGTGCATAGTTGAAAATGTAGCAGTTGGGGTTGGCCCTATTACTGGTGAGGGACAAAGGAGAACAATGTCTCAGCCTATGGCATCCATCCCACACTTGGATAGATCTCATTCAGGTAAAATCTAAAGGAAAAATTATTGTTTGATGAATGTTTAATGTGAAACTTACTGTGTGTCTCATGTACTTCTGTGATAAAACAATTTAAAGTTTTGTACAGTGGCTAGTAGAGACCTTCATTCCTCGGAAGGGAACAATCCTAGTCCAATGAGAGAAGAGGATGAGATAGTTTTTCCACGAGGTATTTTCAAATGACCAGACAATTTTTTTAAATACAAATTTTCCTTATCAATTATTTAATTTTTAGTGTGTGCAGTAATTTAACATGTTACATGTGGTGGTCGTCGCCCTCCTAGGAGGAGAGGTCATAGAGTTCATGAGTTTTCTCAAAATATAAGCTATGAGCCCCTTTACACCCATCCTGGTGATATCCCTGAGGATATGCCTTGGGAAGACACCATCTCCTTATTTATTGTTGATGGGATGAGGGATAATTCCACGATATTGCACAATGAATTTCAAATTTTCAATCTCTCTTCCCTAATCAAGATTGTCTCCAAATTGTTTTGCACAATTTGGAGCGTTTGATAGAGACTTATCATGGGTTTGGACCATCAACCCAAGTTTTTTTTTACATGATGCGTAGGAGGAGAGTGTCAGTTATTGGTATCCACTCCTGTAATAAAGTTAAAGGTAGGGTCACTAAAGAAATGGCCTTGTCACTATTTGACTTGTGGCCTGAAGACAAAAATCGTCTGAAGATTGTAAGATTCAATGATCCGAATATTGCACCTTATATATATAAGAATTTCCTGTATGCATACGGGAAGTTCCAAAATAATGATGAAGTGCCACAATATTTTGTTAGGATGTTGTATGCTCAATTCCGAGAACACATGGACCCTAACTATATAGATACGGGGTCCAAATTCTATGGAGCTAGAAAAAGTCATACATATGAACGACCTAATGATATGCGAGATGTTGGGTTTAGCCTCTAGCACCCCATTTAGCACCTCAACCACCTAGGGTAGTTACACTTCCAGATGATTTATCCCTTATCTCCAGTGCTGCATCTCAGATGAGGGAGAAGATACAAGAACATATTGCAACTGCTTTAGTAGGGGTGGAAGTCAGCTTAGGGACAATCCAACCTTCATCTAGTATAGGAGTTCATTCACTTGTGAGTATTCGAGATGACGTGTTGAGGGAGATGGAGTGAGATGAGCTTCTAGAGTATGCATCCTCCTATAGAGACCACTATGAGCGAGCCATTAGACAAAAAATGCACACCATGGGCGAAGTATGTACATGCATGCTTTGATCTATTTTAAAATACACATTTATAAGATGAGCTAGAGTGCATGTAACATGTTTTTTTGGTGTATATACATTTAGTCTCCAAAATCTTATGCCAATATATTTATTTAACTTATGCAGTTTACAACATTCTTAGATCAACATTGCTTTGCCCCTAATCCTCATTTTCTAGATCATGGACATGATTATGTACAGGTGCCACATTCATTACTATCTATCTATATTTTTGTACGTCAAATTGAAAATGAATTTATGTCACATAATTTTATATGGTATGAGTCTTAACATTATGGAATTTTCAAGTTAGTGCTACACATGAAGGGATTCCTGAAGACATGATACCTTCATATGTTCTAGTGGTCTCATAGGTATTATCTATCTAGATTTTTGCGTTAAATTGCAAGTGGCTTTAAGATGAACATAATTTTATATGGTGTGGCTCTTAACATTATTTAATTTTCAGGTATGTGATACACATCAAGCGCTGCCTGAAGAGATTATTCCTTCTCAGGTTCCATTCATGACATAGGTATCAATACTTTTTGTTAAGCATATTTATTATGTTTATTATATTTCTTTTTGCAAACTTTCTATTAACTTTGGTGTCTACTTTTCAGGCTACAGATAATATTGATATGATGCAAACTTAGCCCCAAGGAGATCGTGTAGGCTTTGGGTCAAAGAGTCTACATTTTTAGGTGAGTTGAATTGTATAGTGGATGTAGGCATCTACTAACAAGTTGGACTTTTGTTGCACATACTTCCAAAGCTGTTATTATTTTCAATAGTTGAGACAAGAATTTATGTTATCTAATGAAATTATGCTAAAAAGGTAGTCAGATAATGTCATGAAAGGATCGATTAATGCAATTAAGTTATTTTTTTTACCATTTCATTCTTTAATTGTAAATGCATCACCTTGGAGGTGACTAATAGAATATTGAACAAGCGATGGGTGATTCACAATGTCAACTGCATCCCCAACATTTTCATTAAGGATGAAGCCACAGGCTTCACTTCCATAGTCAACATTTTAGTCTTGCCATGTCCCATGCCTTCCAAATCTAAATCTAAAGCTTTTACATTATCCCATGCCTTCCATATGATCTTAAAAAATATCCTTTAATAAGAACTATAATTTGTACTATTAAGATATTAGGAAGCCTATGTAGACCAAGCACCTTGCCAACAACCAACTTCCTCTTCAATAATTTCATCCTTTATTATACATAATTGGTATTCACCCCCCTTTAAATTCTCTTCCCAAGGTTACACTTACCCTTATTATAACCTTTAACATACTTACCAACCATTCTATTTAAATTATAACTTACTATCTATAGTTCTCCCAACTATTATAATATTAAACTAAACCATGGTAACCTCTTACCATTTCTTCGTTGGTATTGTTGCCACATTATAAACACGCTATCATAGAATAAACAGTATGAATTTACTTTTTTTACCAAAGGTTATTTTTTTGTGTTTGTTATGTAGATTGGACCTCAACAAATATTTGTGGTTCTGTTATGAAACCAGCTCCAAAAATAGAAGAAAAGAGAGATCAACACCTTAGAAATCAACCACTTCAAGGGGGAAACCTCCAATACATTACATAAATGAACAATTCTTGGATGATACAAATGACCAAAACCTTCTTCTATATATAGTAGTCCATGGGGCCACAATATAATCTTAGCCGACCTAACAATAATAATGTAATGGCACAATAATAACAATATTTGGGTTACAGGGGTACAACAATAACAATAAGGGGGCTACACTAATAACAGTAAGGGACTAAAATAGTAATATAGGTACCTAACATGCCCCTCTCCTTCAAAAAAGTGTTGTCCTCACTGTTTGAGTAGCTCTAGGTTCTTCTGTATAAAATTGTCATCCTCCCATGTAGAATCTTTAGTGGGTAAGTTCTTCCACTTGATGAGATACTCTGAAATTGATCAATTTCGTAGCTGTCGAGTTCTTGTTTCAGTGACCGCTTCAGGTTCCAATATTATTTTTCCTTCCTCATCAAGTTCTGGAAATATTGTTTGAACTGGAATATTTTCACCTATAACCTTCTTTAAGCATGAAACATGGAAAACTGGATGCACTCGCAAAGAAGAAGGAAGCTCCCATTTGTATGCCATAGTACCAATCTGTTGCAACACCTTGTAAGGACCATAGTACTTTGGAGATAATTTATTATCCTTCTTAGATTTCTTGAGGGACATTTGTTTTTATGGTTGTAGCCGTAAAAATACCCAGTCTCCTACATCAAAACTTCTCTCGCTGCAATGTTGATATGGTCGTTGTTACATTCGATTTTGTGCCAAATTTAGGTTATACTTTAAGAGTTGGAGAACTTCTTGTTGATGCTCGATCTGATCTTACACTGCTTGAACCTTAGAATTTTCTCTTAAAGATGATGTGATGGATGGTGGATGATATCCATAAAGTTCCATAAATAGGGTCATTTTTTCTACAGTTTGGAAGGAAGTGTTATACCACCATTCAGCGAGAGGTAATCACTTGACCCATTGTGTTTGTTTATCAAATAAAAAACAACAAAGATATCCTTCCAAACATTTATTCACTATCTCAGTTTGACCATCGGATTAAGGATGATAAGATGAGCTATGAGCTAATTGTGTACCCAAACAAGAAAATAACTCCGTCCAAAACTTTCCAGTAAAAATGGGATCTCTGTCGCTCACAATACTCTTTGGGTTTCCATGTAGCTTTTGAATTGTGTACATAAATGTAGTAGCAACTATACTTGCTTTAAATGGATGAGATAATGCACAAAAGTGTGCATACTTTGTAAGTCTATCAACTACCACCATGATGACACTCTTTACTTCGGACTTAGGTAAACCTATGATAAAATCCATTGAAATCTCCTCCCAACGTTGACTTGGAATGGATAAAGGTTGTAGAAGACCTAGGGTCTTAATTGTCTCAACTTTATTTTGCTGGCAAACCAAACATTCCGCCACAAAATTTTGAATATCATATTTAAGGCCATCCCAAAAAAAATATTTCTTCACCATGTGGTAATTTTTTAAAAATCCCGAGTGTCCTCCTAAAGGAGAAGTGTGAAATTCCAAAAGAATATTTTGTTTTAGTTGGGAATTCTTACAAAGATATAAGCGATCTTTATACCATAATGAATCCTTTTTCCAACTAAATGTATCATATGTACTAGGATCTTGCTGCAACTTTTGAATGAGTGTCAACACTTCTTCGTCCTTCTTCCATTCATCCCTTGCTTCAATTATCCAATCTGGTTGGATAATAGAAATGGCACAAACGAATGCTTCCACCTCTTCATTCTTTCTTGAGAGTGCATCTACAACAACATTTAGCTTCCCTTTTTTGTATATTATTTCAAAGTCATAACCCAACATCTTTGTGACTCATTTTTGTTGTTCTTCTGAAGATAGTCTTTGTTCCAAAAAAAATTTAAGACTATCATGATCAGTTTTTACCTTGAAGTGTCTTCCCATTAGGTAAGGTTGCCATTTCTTTAGTGCATGTAGTATTGCTAACATTTCCTTCTCATAAATAGCTTTCCATAAATACCTTCCTTTGATTGGACGAATTTCAAAAGAAATGGGTCTTCATTCTTGCATTAAGACATCACCAATTCCATTTCCTGAAGCATCACATTCCACAATAAAGGTTTTTGTGAAGTCTGGCATAGCTAAGATCGGTGCTAGGCACATTGCCTCTTTAAGATGTTCAAAGGCCTTAGTTGCTTTAGGAGTCCATGAAAATGCATCTTTCTTCAATAATTTTGTTAGAGGTGCTACTATTCTCCCATAATTCTTAACAAACTTGCGCTAATACCTTGTTAACCCGAGAAATCCTCACAACTTCTTTATGGTTGTGGGGACTTACCATTCCTTAATGGCTTTAGTTTTGTTAGGGTATACCTTAACACCCTAGTGAGATACAATATGACCCAGATATTCCACCTCTTGTACTCCCAAAAAACATTTGGATGCTTTTGCATATAATTGTTTCTCCTAATAATGAATACCATGGGTCGATGACATTTACAATACCATGAGTAAATTCCATGGGTGGATGGATAAGATGGGTAGATGAATACCATGGGTAGATTCCATTTTCCATTCGGATCACCTCATGATTTCAAAATGTTGTTTTCGGAATATCTTTAGTCTTCATTATAATTTGATGATATCCTGAACGAAGATCCAACTTGGTAAAATAAATTGCTCCATGTAATTCATACAATAATTCATCAATCATAGGAATGGAAAATTTATCTTTAACGATGATCTTATTGATCTCCCTATAATTATGACACATGTGCCATGATCCATCCTTCTTGTGCCTTGTGCACCAATACTACTAGAGCAGAGAAAGAAATTTGACTAGGTTGAATTATACCAGCCTCTAATATTTCTACAATCATACGTTCAATTTCACTCTTTTGGACATAAGGATATTTATCAGGCCTGATGTTTGGAGGAACACTTCCTGGAATAAAATGAATAGCATGATCATGATCACGAATAGGTGGGAGTCCTTTGGGAGTTTCAAACACCTTGGAATGATTGTCCAAGACTTTTTGGAGATCTGCAGAAATAGATGATTTTGATGTTCAAAAATTCTAGTGAGAATAATTTTGCAATTACGCCTCATTTTTCTTTCTTCAGAAGCTTTGTCATGACATTATAGCCTATTATCTTTCTTGGCTTCCCTGCGATACCCCATAATTCGACTTCCTCTCCTTCTAAAAAAAAATTCAAGAAAAGTTCTTGAAAATTAAAATCAATCGTCCCCAAAGATTGTAACCATTGTACTCCTAGTACAACATCAACACCTCCCATTGGAATGGAAAGCATTGGACTATCCAATACATATTCCCCCATGGTTATCTTGATATTATGGCATTTTCTAGAGAAATTTATAGTTCCTTCATTTGCAACCATCACTTGAAATTCTTGAGCTGGGTATAGGAAAAAATCCAATTCCTTGGCTACCTTACAATGAATTATGGCTACTACCTGAATCAATCAACACTATTACCTTTTTCTTCTTGACACGTCCTTCTGTCTTGAGAGTTTGAGGAGTGGTAATTCCTGACAATGCATTACACGATATGGTCGGACTCATTTCTTCCTCTTCTAGGGTTGGTTCTTGGTGTATATCCTCTTCTTTTGAAAATTCTTGTTCATTTTCTTCTTCCTCTTCACAATCTATGTAAAATAATTTCTTCTCAGTACACTTATGACCTTTAGTGTATTTTCTATCACAACTGTACCAAAGCCCTTTTGCTCTTTTTTCTTCCAACTTTTGTGGTGTCAACCTTGTAGGTTCTGGAAGTCTAGGAGTAGCAACACTTCCATCTTTATATATGTGAGTGGTACGCTTCCTTATCGCCATAATTTGACATTCAATTTTTCTTGCCAACCTGGATGCCTTTTCAAATGAATCAGGTTCCCAAACGCGAACTTCATGTTGGATGTTATCCTTTAAATTCCCTATGAAGACATCAATCTCGTGTTCCTCCGGAATATTAGTTACCTTTATATTCAATTTTTGGAAGTCCTCAATGTGCTCCACCACTGAACCCTTTTGTTTGATATTTATCAACTGGCTAAAGAAGGTGTTTCTCTTTGTATCCTCATAATGTGTATCATTTCCTCCGTAAAAATTGACCAAGTGAAAAAAAAATTACGGGAGCAAGGCCATCGATACCAAACAAATGTATTTTTTTCTAAATGTAAAGTTTCAATGCGTATCTTCTGTGTGTTTTTCACATTATTGAGATCAAAATATTGTTCCATTTGTAGTATCCATGTTACGGGATCATTTCCATCAAACTTCCTCATATCCATCTTTGGAATATGGTGGCTCTTCCATCCAACATTAGAGTTTATGAAATCATGATTAACATTTATTTTTTTCTCATCATGAGTTTCCTCTACTATCTTTTCGCCATTAGGAAACATTTCTTGTATCAACTTTGCTAAACCTTCGATGTCTAATTTTAGATCATTCTTCATGTTTTCCATTTTTTCATTGATCTTAGCTTCCATGTCATCCATCTTGGCTTCCATGCCAACTTCCATTCCATCCATCTTAGCTTCCAAACCATTCATCTTATCTTACATGCCTTTCTTCAAACCATCGATCTTAGTTTCCACACCTTTCTTCAAAACTTCCATTTCATTTTTTGTTTCTCTTTGCGATAGGTGCACTTGCTCTTGTAATTTGGGTATCTCATGTTGCATTTCTTCGTCTTCATGAATCATAGTAGAGACTTTTGAAGGCTTAATGGGTGTTGAATTCTTTTTATGGGGCATTTTAGAACTCAATACTCATATCTATTGTTCAATATGCCCTTGGAATAAATTCAAACTAATTTTTTCAAACGAGACTTATGTAATTCGAAAAAAAATACACACATTTTTCTAGATTTTGAGGAGCTCAATATTGAAACTGAATTATCTCTATGATTTCAGATCTTCAATATCTAAAATTTGGCCCTCTAGTAGCCCTTTGAAGCTTCTTTCAAATTCCATAGGTCTAATCTAATTTGGATTCTTCAAGGCAAAGTTATGCCAAATCTCCCACAATGACCTAATTATTGACTAGTTCAGTAGCGCGACCTTGTACGGAGTGCCAAGTGTCCCTGTTATCTCGTTCGGCTCTGAAATTAATACAGAAGAAACTAAAGTCTATGTACTTATGGCCACTTTTTACAGAATTCCAATGCAATGCTCAGAGAGAGAGTTATGACGATTTTACCACGGTCACCGCTTTGAGATGAAATTCAGGAGCCTGAAAAATCTCTAACTTCCATAGACCCTATCTCCAAAAATGTTGTGAATAAAGCTCTAAATTTTTTCCACAACGTTCCTCAAGATTGCGACTTCACTCTGTGAAAATTTCAGCTTCTGAACCCTCGTAGAAAAAACATTATAGCACAAATTCCATGATGACCTATTTAGGTTAAATTCAGGAGCCTTCAAAAATTCCTAACTTGCACAGACCATATCTCCGAAAATATTTCGAACCAAGATCTAAAAATTTTCCATGACGTTCCTCGGGATTTCGGCTTTGCACTGTAAAAATTTCAGCTTCTGAACCTTCGTAGAAAAAAAATTATAGCGAAAATTCCACGGTGACCTGTTTGGAGCAGTGAAACCCTAGAATCCAAAGCTCTGAAACCAAATGTTCTAAAACCAGCTCCAAAAAATAGAAGAAAAGAGAGATGAACACCTTAGAAATCAACTACTTTGAGGGGGAAACCTCCAATGCATTACATAAATGAACAATTCTTGGATGATACAAATGACCAAAACCTCCTTCTATATAGGAGTCCATGGGGCCATAATATAATCCTAACCGACCTAGCAATAATAATGTAAGGGCACAATAATAAAAATATTGGGGTTACATGGGTACAACAATAACAATAAGGGGGCTACACTAATAACAATCAGGGACTAAACTAGTAATATAGGGACCTAACAGGTTCGTAGAGATGAATATGATGCATTGCTTTGCAATAATGCTGAAGAATATGACTAAGATGGTCTTGCAAGCTAGAAAGTTGTTGATTTTGATTTAGTTAAGTTGATATTCAGTCAAATTGATATGGAATAGAAAATGGAGGAAGATACAGTGCATATGGAACAGAAAAGGGAGGAACTTTCATTGCATAGCTTTCCCAGTAGTAGTTTTCATGACCTAGGTCACTTCAAATAGTTTGAAAGTGTAACGGACCCTATGGGTCACTTCTACCACCAAGAAACAAACCAGGTATACATTTATTAAAGGGCATGCTCTTCTCATCCATTTTTGTGATTTTTATTGCCAAAAGAAAATTTCTTTTCCATGTTTATGGTATATGATTGAAGTTTTAAATTATTTTTTCACAGCATATTAATAAGCATAAATGGATGAAGAAAGTTCAGCAAGAATGAAACATTCTCTAATAAAATTTACCAGGTTTGTTAGATGAAAATCATAATGTTTACATAGATTGTTAGGGAATATTTTATAGGAATTTCTTTCATATCCTGATGTGATCAATAGTTTACTCATAATAGCAAAAAATTATTAGTTTTGGGACATCCAAAATTCATAACCTTGGTATAGAAATTATTTGAACAATTGCATCGCATTTTTCAAAATTGGTTATCAAGATTCAAGACAAACTGATCCGAATGGAAAATGGCATCTACCCATGGTATTCATCTACCCATTTTATCCATCCACCCATGGAATTTACCCATGGTATTTTAAATGTCAACGACCCATGGTATTCATCCACCCATTGTATTTATTCACCCATGGTATTGTAAGTGACATCTATCCATGATATTCATCCATTAAAACAAAGAATAACTGTAGAAGCTACATTGTGGTGGGAAATCTGTCCTTTTACAAACTGAGGCTTGTTATTTATAGTTTTTTTTTGAGTTACAATACCATGCGTAGATACCATAGGTAGATACCATGGGTCAATACCACTTACAATACCATGGGTAAATTCCATGTGTGGATGAATACCATGGGTGGATACATACCATGGGTGGATGAATATCATGGATGTCACTTACAATACCATGGGCGAATAAATACTATGGGTGGATGAATACCATGGGTCGATGACATTTACAATACCATGGATAAATTCCATGGGTGATGGATAACATGGGTAGATGAATACCATGGGTAGATGCCATTTCCCATTCGGATCGCAAACTAAGTTGTTGGATTTGATGCAAGAAGTTAGAATTGGTTATCAAGACAAACTGAGTTGTTGGAGTTGATGCAAGAAGGATAGTACTCTTGTTTGTAGATTGAAGAAATATTTCATTGTTTGAAATAGATCCTAAGGGTATGATATGATAAAATTGAAATCCTTTTATTCAATCTTAACTTAAAGCACTATGAGTGGAGTCACAATATTTATGTTTGGATGTAAGAGTTGAAATATCAACTATTACATTATATGTGGATGATTTAGTCATCAGTAAGAACATTGTGAATTTGTGAATTTATTTTTTTAGCGTCAACATTTGGAATTACTAATCTTGTTGTTGCATTTCTTTTTGGACATCCAAGTCCTCTAGATGGATGATTGTATGCTCATTTCGTAACCTAAATATGCACTGAATATTTCTATGGAAATTTATAATAAAAATTTATAAATATTGTGTAATCCTATTAGGGAGTGTACGTACACTTTATCAATAACTTGTTGGTAGCTTTATTTATTTAACTAGTACAAAACTTCATATTTCCTTCATAATTAGTATGCAGGATTTATAAGAAAATCTTTGTAACGTGGGTGATTTTTGAGCATATATGTGCGCATTTGATATGTGTGTGCCTAAATTGGTTTTGTTGAACTACGTCCGACACTGACTTTCTCATGGTTGAGCATTTCCTCTACTAAGAAATATAAAAGTTTACACTGCCAAGTAACAGTAATATTTCATTTACTCTCGATGCCCTTGTTTTCTCTACTCCACTTTTTCTCAGTTGCGTTCTAATCAACCCAGTGCCTACTCTCAGTGCTTTCCCCTGTTTTCTTACTTGTTGCAGAAGGAGATCAGAATTCAA